>BLBF01000004.1:59967489-59977558 GCA_015471245.1 Laticauda colubrina | reverse complement strand
AGAGATGATTCCACCAGACTGTCAATCCTTTGGAAGCCTGCACTCTCTAATAGAAAGATCTCCACACCACAAGCCAGGCAAATACCTGGGTACAAACAGACTCCCTCTGATACCTCCAGCTCAAACACCCCCCCATCAGGCACCCAGATGAAACCTGGCTTCCTAATAGATAATCGCCGTCCTTTCACATGAAGCCAAGCTGCACTGAAAGCCTCCAGTGCAGGAGCAGAGTGTTGCCAGCCAATCAAAGCCACAAAACAGACAGAAGAAACCAGAAACACCAATCAATCCAAGTCCAAGTCCAATAAACACAGACCAAGACTCCCAACCAATCAGGATGAAGAAAAAAAACCATCCTGGCACAGCATAGGCTAGCCTCAAATTTAAAACCAAAGACTGTGAGACTCTGACCCACATACAAACTCTATACAGAAGCCTGATGATGGCAGATGAGATTCTGCTGAAACGTTGCTACAACTTTAAAAGCACTACAATGACGTGGGATAATACCCGAAGGAAGCTGAACAGCACACATATATCTATATCTATATATATCTATTGCAGATACAACCACAATTTCTGGTAAACAGTTGAATTCCAAAGCTATGGTATATAAATCAGTATTTCATCCCTAATGTTTAAAGTATTCCAGTGTTTTGTTTTTGTTTTTAAATATAATCTCACATATCCTTTTTTGTAATTTCCTAGATTGATTAACTCATAATTGCAGAATAAGAATCAAACTGCTATTAGAAAAATATGCTAAATATCAAGCAATCCAAAAAAGACAGGATTGAAAGTCCAACAACAGTGTCAAAAGAGGACTGATTGACAATGGATGCTGGAAAACTAGACCTGAGACACAGTTTGTCAAAATAAGTGGAATCTAGCAGATCAACAGCCCATCAAGGTAAGAATTAGGAAGTTAGCAATCATTCATAATAATCACTAGTTCAATCCATAATCATCCAGTCTTGATACCTAATGTCATAGCAAAGGTATGGAAACAAAACTATTAAATAGATGTAAGAGAGTAAGTAAGGCAATGATTAGCTTGCATTTTAACTGCCTCTGAAATATGAATTTTGAAATATGAATGCCAATATTTACGACTTGCAGAATCAATCCACAGTTTGTTTTCCAAACAACCAACTTTTCAGTCTCCCAACCATGGTAAACTCCATGTCAAATGCATCCAAGATTAATCAGAACTGTTTTAATTATTTTCAGATGAATTTTCAAGATGCTATAAACAAAGACATGGTTATGTGTTTGTAAGGTGAAATCTTACAGAGAACCACTATTCAATCTACACATGTTCTTTCTGACAATAGCAACACAGAGAGAGATGAGATTGTTCGTCAATCGGGACTGCATCTCCAGTATTGTCTGTCATACAAATCAGATCCATAACATTTGCAGAGACCTTTTTAATAATTTGATTCAATAGTTCTCAAGTAGGGTATAATTCGTAATAAAAGCACAGCCCTTTTGAGCAATAAGAAAATAAGCACCTTCTGAAAACTCTTCAAAACTATTGTACACACAATAGAAGAAAAACGGAGCAAGACAGGAAAATATATATATTTGTTGTCTTTCACAGCATCTGCCAGAAAACAAAATATGTGATTCAGAGCAGTATTTTGCAGCAGGTAAATTTATCCTATAGTGGCAGCCTCAGGATGAAAATAATGGAACCATTAGCAACCTGAGTCCTGCAGCTTTTTCTTTCTTCTCAGAGTAATTCAGCTTGAAAAACCTTTTTTTTTTTTTTCCTATGAGGCTTCTATCCATTTTTCATTTCCTTCCATTGCAATGCCTTATTCTTCTTAGTGCAGTTATTCAGATCTGGCTAATTTCTGAGAGCAAGTTCTTTAGTCCTTTCTTGCTGCAAAGTGAAATAAAGACTCCTCTATAATCTCTATCCCTGGGTACAGGCATTTTTATGCTGTGTTCCTAAAGATTTGGGATCTGCTATTTATTAAGCACTGCACTGGGAAAATAAAAGCTACACAACCAAAGCCTGCAAGAGTTGGGGCTATTTTTTTCACTGGGAGAAGGAGAGAGAAAAGAGGAAAATTTTGTTTCCAAAGCAAACTGGAATCCTATCACCATTTTGGACTGGAGAGTAAAGTTGGAGATTGTCTTCCTTAGAAAATCCAGTCTTTGCATTAGCAATATGTGATAAAAGAGCTTCACAATCACAATCAATATATGATTGAGAGCTTCTGCACTGGAGACAAATTCCTTGTCTCTAATCACATTTGGCCAAATAAACAATGCTATGCCATGCCATGCCATGCCATGCCATGCCATGCCATGCCATGCCATGCCATGCTATGCTATGCTATGCTATGCTACGCTATTCTAAAAACTTTGGGCAGTCACCCTCTCTCAGGCCAATTCACTTCTCAGAGTTGTTGTTATGGGGAAATAGGAAGATGAAGGAATATTATGAAAGAATAGAAAATATTTGTAGCTCAGATTTTAGATTTTGGCAGTGGTTTGCTCTCCGAGTTTGTTTTAATTTAGTTTTCGAACATTTCATTACCAAACTAGGTAACATCTTGTCCTATTCTCTTTAGCTTATAAATGTCTTGTGTGCCAGTATGGTCAGTTGGTTGCTTGGTTGTTGGTTCATTTGGAATCATATTTAAATTCTGAGCAACTGATTGGTTCTTTTGTAGATTGGTTGTTCTTTTGTTCTGGTTTCTTATATATTCATATGCTGGATTTAGGTCAATATGTTTGTTCATTGCTCCTTCAATAGAATGACAGGTCTCAACAAATTTATGTGCATGGTGGGTGCTAGCATGACCAATGATTTTTGTTCCTTCTCAATCAAACTGGTGTTGTTTTTTATCAATGTGGTAGAAGGAATATTATATATATTCATCACCCTGAATCATTTATAAACAATTAAAAAGGTGAAAAAATAATAAAAAGGAAATCAAATAAAATATGAACTGTTGTACCTCAAGATCCCCATACAAGTCAGCCCTGCCCTTCTAGTTTCTGATCTTTAAATACTGTTGGTATGTCTTTAAAAAGCTCGCTATGAATTTTTTTGCAAACAGGTCTTTATCTATAAATCATATGGAGGTTTCTCAATCTATATGGCGTATATCTGAAGATAAATAGAAACCCACCTCATAATTCCTTGGAAGAGGAAGAGTGGTGCAGGTGAGAATGGAGAGATTAAATACATGTTTGATGATTCTACAAACATTGCTTATAGTTCAGTTCCTAATTCAGACATGATGCCTGGACAGAATTCTAAAATATACAATACATAATTGTTACTTGCCCATGGATTTATTTATCAAATTTATTTGCTACCCATCTCATGATTCAGGCAACTCTGGATAATACTAATGGGTAGTATGTACTCATGGGTAAGATTAGTTTCAGAGATCCTGTGCAATTCAGATGGTGTATTGTGGTAATTTATGCACTCCTAATAATACGCACATGAAAATGCATACATAGAAGAGATCAATAGTATATCTTCACTGTGTCTAATTGTAGTTGGGCCACATAGCCACATATTTTTTCTTATGAAGAAACCTGCCATATTCATACCATGCTCATGAGCAGATTGTAATAAAATAAATCAACCCGTTTCATTCACTTCACTCATCTTCTCTCTCCATTCAGACTTCTAAATTGAGCACTAATTACAAATATATGTAGCAATGGTGTATACAACTTTATAAAGTAGTCTTTATAAAATATAGCATTCCCTTCTTACATGTTCACATAAACCCAGAAGCACGCAGACATATATATGCATTGTGGAATTCTACTTATGTTACATATTAAGAATTTTTATACTGTATATTAAACTGCTAGGTTGGCAGGAGCTGGTAGAGGATGGGAGTTCACCCTGTCCTGTGGCATTTGGATCTCAAAAATGGGCTACCCACTTTCCAGCTGCCAAGCCCAGCATCTTAACTTCTGAACTACCATAATTTTATATTTATATTTATTAAATTTATTAAATGTATTTATTTCTTAAATTTAAGAATTATACATTCTTTGTATTACGCAGAATCCGAATGAAAATTATGTGTTATGTTAAGCTTTAAAATTAGGGGAAGGATAAGTATGACAAGGCATTATACTCCAATCAGTCATTACAGAAGAAATTTTGTGTTAATGAGAAAAAATAATAGACAGCTGAAACAGGACAGACAAAAGATATAAGTATAATGATTTAAATTGAGATGAAATAAATATAATAGAATTAAGAGAGTGAAAAGAGGGGAGAAGCTATATAGAAAATGTAAAATAGTAAATAAGAAATGGAATTGCTATATAAAAGTAAGCATGAACTTGAATTTATGTCTGTACAAAAAGATGTAACTCGGGATCAAACTGCCGTCCAAAAAGATATTTTATGTTTTCTATGTTTTGTGTTTTGTTGGTATATGTTTGTTTGTTAAAAAATTAATAAAAAAATTTTCAAAAAAAAAAAAGAATTATACATTCTTGATATGAAACATAAAAAGTATTCCCACTAAGCATAATAGCTTCAATCTTCTGCTGTTCTTCTCCTGAAAAAATAAATTGAATAAAAAAGGAGGGTTGCACATGGCCTCCCAAGTTCTATTTTCATTGGCAAAGGGTTGCAGGAGGCCATTGCAGCTGAAAATGGATCTTGGAAGCCTGTTTTCACTGGCAAAATACTTGGGCCACCACAGTCATTCCCTGACACAAGTGATGTTTGTTACATATTAACATACTTGTAATACCCTAACTTGATTGGCTGAAACAAACTGCACTGTGATTGGCCGAGACGCATGATGGTGATTGGTTAGTAAGAAATCTCCTGTGATTGGACGAACCGATCGTGGGAGATTCAGAAAGCTATCATTGGGTGAGAGCCGCCGGTTAGCTCTATAAGAAGAGCTGCCACGGCTCGCTAAAGCCTACACAGATCCATACCTAGAATAAAGAGCTGAAGTTACACTGGTCTCCTGTCTCCTGATTTTCTGCGCTTCTACACTGGCGACGAAGGTGGGATTCTGAGACAAAGAGACCAGTCGGGCACGTGGCAAACTGAGCTGAACAACCGACGAGATTGCCGGCAGCAACTCGCCACCCGTACCATTCGACCAGGCAACCGAGGACTGGGAATCTTACATCAATAGATTCCTCATGTTCCTCGAGGCAACAATCTCAAGGATGCAAACGACCACCGAAAGAGAGCTGTGTTCCTGACCCATTGCGGACCAGCCGTATTCAAGATGGCCAAAGCGAGGACGTGAAGGAGATGACTTGGCCAGATCTAGATCAATTACTTCAGAACCACTATGCCCCAGCCATGCCAAACCTGATCCGGCGACACGAATTCTACCGTCAGGATCAAAAGGATGGAGAGAGCATCGGGGATTTTTGGCAGCATTGAGGAACATTGGAGGTGCGTGTGGCTTTTCAGACATTGACAAGGCTCTGAGGGACCGTGTGGTTCTCGGTCTCAGAGACCCCGTGCTCCAGAGCAGGCTAATGGCTCGGGCAGACATTACAGTTACCGAAGCCACGAAGAAATCAGCGGCCAAGATGCTGCTAATGAATGCAAGGGACCGGCCAACAACATCAGAGACCAACACATCCCCTGAAAAACAAACTGAAACTGGTCACAAAGCAACAACGGCGCACAACGAGGATGTCGATCTATCACCCAACACCGACAATGAGGAAGAGGAGATCCACAGATTGCAAGTGGAGTGAGACCGGCGGAGAAGTCATAAATCGGGCTTCCAGTGCACCAGATCCACTCTACCCACAAAAAAATAAAAGCAATAAAGGAAGCCCTGAGACCTCAAAATAAGGCAGAATTACAAGCCTTTCTGTGACTAATCAATTTCTACAATGTCTTTTTGCCACAGAAGGCAACAACAGCGAACCTCTGCATAGGTTGCTCGACAAGACATCCGTTTGGTCCTGGGGAAAGTGGGAAGAGGCTGCCTTCTGGAACATAAAAGACCTCCTCACATCACAATCAGTCCTCATCCAGTACAGCGAGACCCTACCACTAACGGTAACCTGCGACGTCTCCCCATTCGGCATCGGAGCTATACTAAGCCATACCCTGCCAGTCGGGAGAGAAGCACCAATTGCTTACTTCTTGAAAACACTATCAAAGGCAGAAAGAAATTATAGCCAGCTTGACAAGGAGGCACTTGCAGCGGTTATCGGCATGAAGCGGTTTCACGAGTACTTATACGGTAGGGACTTCACCCTCATCACTGACCATAAACCACTACTGGGGATCCTGGTGGGAAACAAGGCCACCCCCAACATACAGTCTCCCTGGATGACAAGGTGGTCTGAGTTCCTTGCCGCCTATACCTACCAACTGATACATCGCCCAAGGAAATGCATCTCGCATGCCGACGCACTAAGCCGTTGCCCCTTAACAGATTACAAAGATGACCCTGCACCCACCACATCCACCCTGCAAATAGAGACATTGCCCAACCTACCAACCTACCAACAGCCACGTCAGACATTGCGAGAGAGACAAGCAAAGACGGCAAACTGACGCGAGTTTTGAACTGGGTGGTAAAAGGGTGGCTGGAAACAGAAAGCAGTGACCAGTTTAAACCCTTCCGAAACCAGCAAACTGAATTATCCTCCCAAAAGGGATGTATACTATGGGGTGATAGAGTGGTAGTTCCAGACAGCTTACAAAAAAAAATATTACACATGTTTCATGAGGGACACCCGGGCATTTTGAAAATGAAATCCCTAGCCAGAAGCTAGGGGTTCTGTAAGTAACAGAAGGGTTACTTAAGGGTTCTGTTTAGTATGGTGGCCGGGGATAGACAGAACCATTGAAACCTGGGTGGCTACATTTGACAAATGTCAGCAATCCAGACCAAACCCACCTGAAGCACCAACCTTCCAGTGGGAAACACCAAGGGGACCATGGTTGAGGGTCCATATAGACTTTGTGGGACCCACAAAAGGGCACACTTTCTTGATCAAAGTAGATGCTTACTCCAACTGGTTGGAGGTAAGCCTAATGCGATCTACCACAAAGTTGTTTTTGTACCACAAAATTGTTTTTTGTACCACAAAACAACTAAACAGACTTCGCCACCCACAGCCTACCTGACTTGATAGTATCTGACAACGGGCCACAATTTACGGCATTGGCATTCGAGCAATTCCTCACAGAATGGGGAATCCGACACACATTGACAGCACCCGTTCATCCGGCGGCGAATGGGCGGGCGGAATGAATGGTCAGATACACCAAAGACGCTTTAGAAAAGATGGACACTGGTAACATACACGACAAAATAAATAAACTATTAACAATACAGCACATAACACCAAGTGCCAAAACCAACAAAAGCCCGGCAGAACTCCTGATGGGAAGAAAACTCCAATCCCATCTAGACAGACTTCACCCGACTTACAATCCAGAAAAACCACCAGACTCATCCAGCGGGTACCGGGCATTTAATCCAGGAGACACGATCTATGCAAAAAAAATTTCAGGGGACCCACTATGGGTACCCACTACAATAACCCAAGTAACAGGCCCCCGGTCATACTGGCTGGAAACAGAGGACGGAAGAAACTGGAAGTAGCATGTCGACCAAATACGATCAAGAATAATTTTAAACAGCACCGAAAATCCACAAAACTCGCAAACAGATTCTAATAAAAAAACTAGAGAAGGGGGAAACCCAAACAATCATCAAAAAGAAAGAGAAAATATGACTACAAGACAACAACAAACCAAACAGGCCCAACCAATGCCAACTGAACCAGAAATACAAACACCGCTCAATAAAAGAAGAAACCAACAATACTCACCGGAAAATGAAGGCAGCCGAAGGGTATCAGAGGAAGACGACCCACTTGGAACCTCGCCTGGAAGGAACAGTCAAGCCAGCTCAACCAGCCCAGAAAGACCGGCCAGGAACAAAGAAGCCAACAATTCAACCGAACCCAGTAGACCGGGTGGGAGTTGCAGCGAAAGGCCTGACTCACCCTTGCAGGCGGTTCCATGGAGAAGAGTGGGAGCAACAAAGATCCCTTCTGAATTGGCTGAAGACCATGCAGCAATTGAACTGTGCAGGTTAAGTAGGCAAGTAAAAAGCCCTGCCTACCTATGTGACTATGTCACTTAGGATGGACTATACCAAGAGGGGAGGGGTGTTACATATTAACATACTTGTAATACCCTAACCTGATTGGCTGAAATGAACTGCACTGTGATTGGCCAAGATGCACGACGGTGATTGGTTAGTAAGGAATCTCCCGTGATTGGACGAACCGATCGTGGGAGATTCAGAAAGCTGTCATTGGGTGAGAGCCGCCGGTTAGCTTTATAAGAAGAGCTGCCGCGGCTCACTAAAGGCTACACAGATCCATACCTAGAATAAAGAGCTGAAGTTACGCTGGTCTCCTGTCTCCTGATTTCCTACGCTTCTACAATGTTGAGCTGGCCATGCCCACCCTGGGTACACTCATCCCAGCCCCCCAAGATCAAACACAACCCTGATACAGCCCTTCTTGAAACAAGCTTGACACCCCTGATCTATGCAAACATTTGTGCACATTTTATAGATGGCTTACCTGCCCATCTAGCCATTTATCATAATTTCCTGTGCTCCAATCGTAACCCCATCATAGATTCAGATGGGTGTTTCTTAGACGTTTTCCCTTTGGCTAATGTTTTTTGGTGACAGAAACATGGAAAAAAAGCCATGAGAAATCACCTATCTTTAACATGCAATTATACTTAATAAATAAGGGCCATTTGTTGGCATTATGGTTGTGGCAGGATTGGGATTTTCAGTGTGGCAGCAGATTTTATGCCAGTATAGTTTTCTACTAGCTGAAGTGCCAAGGGTAGCATGTTACCTCAGACTATGAAGAGCCCTCAGAAACTTCCAAAACAAATCATTGTGATGCGATACTGCTGACAAGAGTTGGATTGTATAATAGCATACAGTAATAGCTTGTATCTGTAGTTTTAACTTTGCTATGGTAACATTATACATTCCATTCCCCCTCCCCATTATACATTCCATTCCCCCCCCCATTTCCCCCCCCAGCTTCAATTGGCATTTAAGGCCCTAAATAGTATGAAAATAGTGGCTCCTTCAGAAACCTTCTCCCTCATTCATTCTCCTCCTTCCCCAGGATAAGCGTCTAAACAGAATACAAAAAAGGGCCTTTTCAACTATAACATTTCAACTGTGGAATAGCTTCCCAAGAGTGAGCCTTTAGTTTACTATTCCCTATATTATTTCAATATGTCCTTAAGATGGTTTTATTCAAGTGACCTTTTCTATGAATTAGGGCTTTTGGTTGCTAGTGATCATTGTTATTATCTTTTATGGTGACATTTTATTGTTATTTCTTTCATTACATTGGTTTTAATATTGATATGGGTTATACTTTCTTGCAAGGTCCTGGATTGTAGAATCATATAACTGATAAACAGATATAAACACAGAAAAAAGAAAGACAGAAAGGAAGGGAGGGAGGGAAGAGGGAAGGACGGAGGGGAGGAGGGGAAGGAGGGAAGGAGGGAGGGAGAAAAAGAGCCCTTTGTATTTCAGAAAGAAGCTTTGAACATATATATAACTTCTGATCTGCCTTGGCCCCTATACAGGTAGTCCTCAAGGTATGACCACAGTTGAACCCAGAATTTCTGTTACTAAGTAAGAAAGTTGAATTTGCTCCATTTTATGACCTTTCTTGTCACAGTTGTTAAGTGAATCCCTGTGGTTGTTAAGTTAGCAACATGGTTGTTAAGTGAATCTGCTTTTCCATTAATTTTGTTTGCTAGAAGATTGCAAAAAGGTGATCACATGACTCCAGGAGACTGTAATTGTCATAAATATGAACCAAGCATCCAAATTTTGATCACGTGAACATGCTGCAATGACCATTGATGCTGCGTTTGATGCTGCAATGGTCATAAGTGTGAAAACGGTCATGTCACTTTTTTTCAGTACCATAGTAACTTCAAATGGTCATTAAATAGTTGAAGAATAGAATAGAATAGAATAGAATAGAATAGAATAGAATAGAATAG
>BLBF01000004.1:59914834-59967479 GCA_015471245.1 Laticauda colubrina | reverse complement strand
ATAGAATAGAATAGAATAGAATAGAATAGAATAGAATAGAATAGAATTCTTTATTGGCCAAATGTGATTGGACACACAAGGAATTTGTCTTGGTGCATATGCTCTCAGTATACATTAAAAAAAAAACCACATTCGTCAAGAATCATAAGGTACAACACTTAATAATAGTCATAGGGTACAATAAGCAATCAGCAATACAATAAGCAATACATGTATAGTGTAAGAATACTTTTCATATTATTTCCTTCCATAAAGCAATTTGATGAAACAATAACAAAGCCCACTATAATTAAACTGCCATGTTTCTTCTATCTTCAAAGTATCACTCCTGGTTCAAGGCCAGTGTTTTATTTCTACACCTAAGCATAAAGCAGTTGACAAAACATTGACTTAATGTGATGAAACATAGCTTCTTTGGTGACATCTATGATTTGTTGTTTTAAAAACATTTATATAATGATGTTTCCATTATTTTAGATATGTAATTGTGCTTGCAAAGAATTTTAAATTAATGCTATCCCAATTGTTTTTTTTCCCTTTCTTGGTGCGTTGCTTTCCAGCATTTCTGAATATCAATTCTTCCAAACCATTGTTATTGTGTGAAGAGATCAATTTGAAAGGGTAAACAGGTTTCCCAGTTTGGTACATTTTAACCGTATTGTGCTTGTTTTGTTGAACACATAACATTTAATAATAAAAAGTCATTGCTATAAATGACTGGTATAAGTTTGTCTTGATAAGCCTTTCAACCCATGACTTGAAAAGACTTGCCTTTGAGGGTATTTTCAAAATATCTCTTACACCATCTAGTGGCCCTTCTTTAGGAATTAAAAGTTTACCAAGCCAATATTCTTCAGCTGTATACAATATAAGGTTTAGTAAGACATATACAGGGTCAAATTAAGAAGATATATTTCCTTCACATATTATTTTTAAAAATTGTTTCTAGAAGGCAGATCCGACAAGGCTGTTTTAAAAAACTCTCTGGGCAAACATTTTAAAAAGAAGTTGATGTGAAAATAAGAAAAGAGAAGCTACATTTTTTTAAAGGAAACAGAATGCATAAAAATGTATGTTGTCATTATTGGATATACATCCTGCCTGTCTTTCTATTTGATAACCAAGGACTCAAAGGAATACAGAATGTAAACCAAAGAGAAATACAGCCACAATACAGATAAAAATCAAATATTAAAATTAGCAATTAAGCAAATTAAAAGTGGCTGTGCTTTACTAACTTTCTAAATACTGGAGGTGCTGGGAACCAAGGAGCCAAGAACTTTTCTATATAGGACATTCCAATATAGGCATCCACAGTGGGAGAAGACAGGAGCAAATTACAAAACATGCTTTAGGACATCATGATACAAATATCATGACTGACATGCTTCTATCCGATATCAGCATGGAAGTACACAGGCACATGTCAGGACAGTGAAAGTCCTAGTTGGTATGGCCATTCCACATACTGCTATTACCCATATACCAGATAGTCTAACTTCTGACAATGGATACATCTTCAGAAAGGCATCCCCTATTCATTTGAATTGCTGGACAGTTTCATAGTGGGAGAGAAGGTCCTGCAGACAGTCATCCCATGATCCATTTAGGACAGTGTTTCTCAAACTTGGCATCTTTGCGATGTGTGTGGACTTCAGCTCCCAGAAATCCTCAGCCAGCAATGGAAAAACTCTGATGTAGGGTCATAAAAGTCAATATCACAACTTTGAGTTGGAAGTCAGTGCAGCTCTTTTGGCCCAGGATAATAGGACTCCTGTACTTTGAACACCTTATCCAACACATTTTGCACCAATTGTAATTTCAAAATATTCTATTTATTTACTTATTTATTTATTTATTTATTTATTTATTTATTTATTTATTTATTTATTTATTTATTCATTTATACATACATACATATATACATACATGCATACATACATACATTGCAAGAAATACACTGCAAGAGTCAAGAGGATTGTAATAAAATGTGGATAATTGTATGGCCTGCTCAAAGAGGGTCCCAATTGGTACACTAGCTGGAACTGTATAAATATTAGCTTCTGCAGAGGAAATGAGGTCACTTCCATGCCCTCCATCAAAGTCAATCCATGTCCCTTAGCACAGACCAAATGTTTTCTCTGAAGCAGCCAAGTAGCAGCCTAATTAATGTCAGAGTCACAATCTTTTACAAGCAGAAAAAATGTCTGCAACACCATGGAAATCCTCAGCTCCCACTGCTTTCGTCTAAATGAAGAGAGAACTATTCTGTCATTGAACTGCAAGCTCCACCCTTTGAGGGGGGTGCAGTGTCATGATGGAGATTCCAAATGAGTTCACAAAAATATTTTTCTTTAGGTAGAAAACTAAAGAGAAAGAAAACTAAAAGAAAACTTGGAATATCCTAGCATGGATAATTGTACTAGCATAGTACAATTTGGAACAGATTTTTTTTCAGATTGAACAGATTGAACAGATAATCAGAGTTGGGAGGGACCTTGGAGGTCATCTAGTCCAACCTCCTGCCCAAGCAGGACCCTAAACCATTTCTGACAAAGGGCAGTCCAATTTCTTCTGTTCCACTGGTTGATTATTCTCACTGTCAGAAAGTTTCTCCTTATTTCCAGGTTAAATCTCTCCTTGTTCAGTTTCCATCCATTATTCCTTGTCTTGTCTCCAGGTGCTTTAGAAAATAGCTTGAACCCTTCCTCTCTGTGGCAGCTCCTCAAATATTGGAAGACTGCTATCATGTCTCCCCTGGTCCTTCTCTTCACTGGACTAGCCAAGCCCAGTTTCTGTAACCATTCTTCATATGTTTTAGTCTCCAGTCCCCTAATCATCCTGATTGCTCTTCTCTGTACTTTTTCTTGAGTCTCAACATCTTTTTATAATGTGGTGAACAAAACTGGATGCAGTACTTTAGGTGTGGTCTTACTAAGGTGTGGTCTTACTAGTACTTCCCTTGATCTTGACTGTATCCCTCTGTTAATACAATTTAGGATTGCATTAGCTTTTTTGGTTGCTACTACACACTGCTGGCTCAAATTTAGCTGGTTGTCCACTAAGACTCCAAAATCTATCTGACAGTTACTGCTATTGAGCCTGGTTTCATCCAGTCTATTTGTGTAGTTTTGGTTTTTCTTGCCTAAGTGTAGGACTTTACTTTTCTCTACATTGAATTTCATTTTGTTAGATATGGCCCAGGGTTCAAATCTGTCAAGATCCATCTGGTTCTTGAGCCTATCTTCTTGGGTGTTTCCTATTCCTGCCAGCTTAGTATCATCTGCAAATTTGGTAAGTTCCCCTTCTATTCCATCATCTAAGTTGTTAATGAAGATATTGAAGAGTACTGGGCCTAAGACAGAACCTTGTGGCACCCCACTGCTTACTTCCCTACATGTAGACTTAGACCCATTAAGGACTACTCATTGAATACAGTTTGCCAGCCGGTTTGTGAGTCCATTTCCATTTCAAAAATAGAAAAGGAGTCCATAAGAGAGCAAGATGAATGCAGTTATTTTTTTCTCATTAAAGCTTTGCCTCTTCATCATGGATCTGGTTTAAAAAAAAAAGAAAAACTAATAGGTTCCAGACTCTGAGACAATTTTAAAAATCTTGTTCTACAGTCAAGGTTTTTGTGGAATTCTCTTAGTCTCCTGTACCATAAGAATATTTATATATTTAATTGATTTCACTGCTCCCAAACTGTACTATGTCAGAATGCAAAAGATTGGTTAGAAATGCAGATGAAAAGGAAAATATGCCATATTGTGCAAAAGAAGTACTAACTATATAGTAACTATTTGCCATTCAGAAAAATCAGATTAAAAGATAAAATATGACTCAGAATTCACATACTGTAGGTATACCTGTAGTGCCAACAGGGATATCATCCAAGTTTAACTTTTCCAAGATCAGACATCAGCTGTGAAATGGAACCACATAAGCCCAGGAAAAAGAGATCACTTCTTAAAATGTTCTTGACAGGTATTATGTGTCTTTCTATACCGTGAACGTTCAGAATCACATTTTGCCCTTCGAATCTCCACCTCTGCACCACCTCAGTGGATAATGTATTGAAGGATAAAAGAAAGGTAACATATGCAGTAATTCACTTGACAGGTAACAATGTAATCAGATTTTCATAGGTATTCATGGGGAGGGGGGCAAGAAGGAGAAAATTCTGCAATGTGCATTATGACATTGTCTTCCAGCTCTGTGCAACTTTTAGAATTGTGTCTTATTTAAGCACTGAAGTACATAAAAGCAGGGTTTACTTTATGAAGCCCATGTGTTATCACTTTTGTTGCAATATCATTTTATTCTGATAGTTAGCTGCAGAGACCTGTGCAAGGGTTACTTGGGAGAAGAAACTGATAATGAACATAAAATGACAGCTAAATAAAGCCACATGGAAAAAATTATAATAAAAATATGTCTTCCACGTTATTGCTTGACTGAAAATCATTCCCAGAATTGAAGAGATGCTTGGCAGTCACTGGACAAAATCCAATATAATGTCCTTCATTCTACCTATTTTTCAACAAGTGTCCAAAATGTTAGGGCTGTTGCCATATACTGATAATCCTGTTCATAAACTCCAGATATAGATTGGGATGGTCCTTCATTGTTCTGAGGCACCAAAGGTTCTGTGCAAACTACCTTCCTTCTGGTGTGAAATGGGGTTCCTTTGAATTCAACACCTCCCCATGTGCTAAGTTGCAGATATTGTTTATTATGTTGCTGAAACAGTAAGGAGAACCAATTTGATGTAATGGCTAAGGCATCAGACTAGAAAGACTGTGGGTAGTTAGTCTTGTCTTAGGCAGAAAGCCAGTTGGATTACTCTAGGCCAGTCATCCTCTCTCAGCCTAGGAAGAAAGCAATGGCAAATCACTTCTGAAATCTTGCAAAGGATGCTGCAGAGACTTCCTAGGCAGACACTAAGAGTCAAGACCGAATCAAAGGCAAACAAAAACAAGTAAACAAAAACCCCAGTAAAATCAATTTGAGCCAGATAAGAAAATAATATGGCATATACTTTTATCTATCCCCATTTCCTCAACTTCTCTGGAAATTCAATACTTTTGTGTGTTACCTAAGAGTCTTAGACTTATAAATCATATAAGTTATATAAAATAAGTTTTTAAATGGTATATCAGGTGAAACAAGTGACTAGCATTCTATGTCTGGAATAATAAACACACTCAGTTTAACAGAAAATGGAAACACTTTATAATGTATCTGTCAACAGGTTATGCAGGAAAAGCCAGATTTAATCATCTACCAAAATGGCCTTAAATTTAGGACCAAATAGATATTAAAGGAAATGCTGTCCCAAAGTAAGAGGTAGTAACTGATAAGGTCTGTCTCCAATATCCCTGAAAATAACATTCCTTTTTTTGGAACCCAGTCTCTTTGACCTAATGTTATTAGATAGACCAAAATAATTGGATGAAACTAGTCTTGAAGGTACCTAGGTTCTGAGCCATGCAGGGCTTTAAAGATGGTATCTTGATTTGGATCTGGAACCAATGCAGCTCTTGGAGTACAAACACTGTATGGGTGAATTAATACACTATGTGCCCAGAACTACCCATACCATTGTAATCTGAATCACTTATTGAATCTAAATGGACTTCACGGGCAGCCCCATGGAAAGTATACTGCAATAATTTAAATGAGAAGTGACCCAGGCATAAGTGACAGTGACTAGTGTCTCAAGCTCCAGGAAAGTTCATAATTGGCACCCAAGATTAAATTGTGTGAAGGTCCTCCCTAATGTAGCTTTCACATATCCCTCAATCAGGAGCTATGAACTTGATCTGGATTCAGCCATGAGTCCTTCAAAATGTGGGAGAATGTCCTGAACTTCAAACCATTCTAGCTTGCTGGGATTAAGTCTAAATTTGATTCTCTCCATCTACTCTCTAACAGCTCCAGACATCAGGCCAGGATTATCTGTTTGACTAAGCCTTCTAAATATAAGTTTAGTACCATTAACTTTGGCATAATTCATGTCAGCGGATCCCCCAGTAGCTTTATGTAGATGTTAAAAAGGCAAAGGGAAAGTGTCAATCCATGTGGTATTTCATAAACCAAGAATCTAGGACATGATTTCCTTCCCTTTTCACAATAGAGGGATTACACAATAGAGTGAGCCTTCATCCAACCCCTTGGAGACTATCCAGAAGATAGTCTTCTGGATAGTCTTCAGCAACAGAGTGGTCAATGCCTGGAATGCACTACCTGACTCTGTTGTTACATTCTCTAACCCCCTCTCCTTTAATCTCAAACTATCCACTATTGAACTCATCCCATTCCTAAGAGCTCTGTGAGGGATGTGCATAAGTGCACAATCATGCCTACTGTCCCTGTCCTAATATCCCCATTTATTCGTACTATTTCCTGTGTTCTTCTGTTTATATTTATAACTATTATCTTGTAAGCAATTGACAGATAAATCAGATAAATAAAATAAAATAAATAAGATACCAAGGTTGATAGTATCAAAAATTCTAAGCAATATTTTTCTAGCTCAGGTACAAAAAATGTTTAAAGTAGCTGAAATAGAATGCTGTGCATTGTAATAGTCCAATCTTCTCTCAATGAAATACATAATTGTTTACAGCAGTGACCTCTGCCTACAATGTCCAGGTATTAGAAGAAGCATGAACAAAATAACTGTTGGAATAATGTAGATCCAATTCATTAGCTCAGCTAAAACAATCATATGTATTTAAGAATACAAAAACCAAAAGAAATACCAATAAATCCTTAGAACAGTTTGTACCAGTGTGTCAGTTCTATGAACAAACTAATATACTCTATGACATTTGTGTATATGATTTATAGAGAAAAAGCTGCTTTCTTAACCTAAGTACAGTTCCTAAGGAACTCCAATGAATGCGTGCTTTTTACAACTGGTTACTATGGAAACATTAAACTTAGGATGCATTACAAGGTTATAAAAAATCAAGAGTATCATACGAACTACAAGCAAAACAGACCATCAGGATAGAAAATGCTACCATTAAGGTAATACGTATATCTATTATAACTATCTTTTTGAAATTCCATACTTTGGTCATTTAGTTATTGATAATTCCTAAGCAGAATATTAATAAAAATATATTCCAACTTTTGTTTTATTTGTCATGCTGGTTGGCAATGATAGGTATTGTGTTGGTTGGGATAATACACCAACAATAACAGTAAATCGCAAGAAACCAGGATGAAGAAATTCAGTTTAAATACTTGTATTGGCTAATAGTCCTATAAATAATTTTTTTAAACCATCTAGTCATCTATATTGCAATGGTCCAAAAGGTCAACTCTTGAAAAAGATTTCAGTTCCATAGAGTAAGACCTGACTATGTTCATTCAAGGGACCCAGTGGCTCAGTAGCTAAAGCCCATGTCACATTGCCCAACGGATGCAAAAAGGACATAGTGGACGAGCAAAATGTTCCATCCGTTGTTATCCACTCTCAAAAGGGGCAAAAATTTGCATAACCAGAGCAGATAACACGGACGCGGGGAGGACGCAGGGCGGATGCAAAGCAGATGTGGAACGGAAGCCCAGCGGATGGAAGCGGATGAGAGGCTTCCGGGGGGCCACAGCAAAGCGGACAGGGAATGGATACAGCGGATGCACAGCGGACGCCGAACAGATGAAGCGGATGCACAGCGGATGCACAGCGGAAGCCTAGCGGATGCCTGGCATTAATTGCGCATGCGGGGAGGATGCATTGCGTCAGCCCCGTGGATATAACGGAAACAGCTCAGAAGCAGGTCGCCATTCAGAGGAAAGACCTGCTTCCAGACACATCGACTGCCTTGCCTGCCCTGCCTGCATGTCTGCCTGCCAGCCTTGCTGCCAGCCTGCCTGCAAGCCTTGCTGCCAGCCAGTCTGCCTGCCAGCCTTGCTGCCTGCCTTCCTGCCAGCCTTGGTTCATGTCTGCCTGCCAGCCTTGGTGCCTGCCTGCCTGCAGGGCTTCCTGCCAGCCTTGGTGCCTGCCTCCCTGCCAGCCTTCCTGCCAGCCTTCCTGCCAGCCTTCCTGCCAGCCTTGGTGCATGCCTGCCTACCTGCCTGCCTGCCAGCCTTCCTGACAGCCTTGGTGCCTGCCTCCCTGCCAGCCAGCAACCCCACAACCATGCGGAAGCACAGCAAGCCTCAGCCATCTGCTGCCAGCCCTGGAAAGAGGGACAGGGCTACCATCCCGCCGCCTGGCCCTCACTCTGGTTCTCGTGGGTCTTCTGCAGCACGGGCTCGCTCTTCTGGGGCTGGGGCTTCTGCTGCTTCTGCTTCTGGAGGAGCTGATGGCAAGCACTCCAGCACCAGCCACCTCCACAGCACCTGCACCCTTCATCCCTGGGACTGAGCGACCAAGAGGAGTACCAGAGACTCATTTTTGTCTTATAGCTTGTTGTTAATAAAGTCTATTTATGATTCACACACTTGCTTCATTTCTTTTTTTTAATAAAGTCTTGCTGGAAACTTTTAGAAATAGTTTAAGCCTTTGCATGCTTGTGGGATGGGTAAGGATAGCTTTGGGATGGGTTAGGATACCTGTGGGATGGGTTGAGATAGCTGTGGGATGGGTTAAGATAGCAGTGGGAAAGATAAACCTCCAGTGCAAGCATAGTGGGACTGTATGGTCCACCCTCCCAAGTGATAAGTGGACCCTAAGTTGGCTAGAGCTTTGCAGGCCACGTGCTTGCCATCGATGGCTCCAACGGTGTGGGGGAAGTTTCACTTCTGATACTACTGCTCTGCAACTTTCTTCCAGCCTTCTTCAGTGGAGGGGCACTGGAGAAGCTCCTCCAGGTATTCTTCGATGATGGCCTGCACCACTTCTCTGACCACAATGCTGATGGTGTTGTGTGGTACCCTCCAGCTGTACTGCATGCTCCTGTATGTGTCCCTGAGGCCAGGTGGCACAGAGTCAGTGCCACCTTGAGCCCAGGGTCCAGGCTGGGCCAGAAGTTGGTGCTCTGCTTGGTCAACCTGGGTCTCAGCCGCTCCACAACTTCGTCAAACATGGCTGGAGGCATCCTCATGAAGTTCTGTAATGCACGAGTGTCTTCGTTCCTCAGCTCCACCATCAGCTTGTTATACAGTCCGTACTCTGCTCTTTTCGTGATCCATCTTCGGTCCCAGACACCTCTTGGCCACCTCCTTTTCTTCGCGTAGAACAGGTGAAAGAGCCTGTAGATGGCTTTGCACTGTTGTAGAACGATGGTGGCTACCAAAAGGAGTGTGTGTTGATTCATGGTGGAGATGACTGGATTCTGTGGAAGAGCAAGAGCCAGATGAAGGCTGAAGAGGTCTGTACAGCAGGGCTGCTGGACTGAAAGTGAGATCCAGGTGAGTTCCTCCCCCTTTTTATAGGAAATATAGGTTTTCCGCTCGGTGTCCTTTTGCATCCTCTAGACATCCTGCAGACATCCTAAATATCTGAGATACATCCCCTATGCGAACATTTTTTCCGTTTTAATGCTTTGTATGCGAGCTGCATCCACTTTCATCCTTTCTACGTCCATGCTACTAACGCTGCGTGTCTGTTCCTCATCCGTTTCGCTTCCTCCCTGTGTCCGTTTTCTGCTGGAGCGGATGCGAGTTGCGCGGATGCACAGCGGATGCCTAACAGATGTAGCGGACATGTAACGGATGATGATGGACGTCTAACGGATGTTCCCGTATGCGTAGCGGATGTCTAATGGACACGTTGGATACATTTTCAGCTCAAAAGGTTTTGTGCAGCTCAAAACTTTTTGAGCAGATGAAATGTCAATAGACGGTTGCTGGACGGATAGAGAAGATGAAAAACGGACGCAGTGAGTACAGAATGGAAGCATCGCGTTAACCAACAGATGGCAAGTGTTTCTCTCCGTTTTACATCCTCTTTGCATCCATTGGTGCTGTGTGACAGGGGCTTAAAGATTGAAAAACCATTTTGATGGATTCTTTTTCTAACCACAATTCATATGAACAAAGTACTCAAATACTTTTCTAGAACTTTGTAAGAGTGTTATAAGCTGCCTTTGCCTCCTTATGGACTTTTCATTATTTGCCAACACACACATACACACACCCTTCTGGAACATATCTAAGCAGACATTCTGTTGAACTTTTGCACTCCTGATCTTTTCTGTGCTTACTGCGATGGCAATTTTCCATTGCCTTCAACATTCCTAACATTAGATCTAAGCAGATCTTCATTAGGTTTCTTTTCATTTACTATGCTGATTTGTGACTGTAATAGGTTCCCAGAAGTAAAGGCAGGGTAAGCCAAAAATATCTCTACAAATATACCAATCATCCCTTCACAAACACAACAACACCTTCATTTAAAATATGTTTTCCCATCCATTGGTGACACATTTATAAAAGCTGCTTACAAATACAGGACTCCATTTATGCTGTCCTATAATGAGTTTGCAGACTGATTTCAACAGAAGCTATAACTATGCCTTCAAATCACCCCTGTGTTGCACTTAGTTGCTACTGTTCCACACTAATTGAAGAAGCTTAGATAGCTTAGGAAGATTTTATTAGAATTGGGATAGTTTGATAGCTACTGGCCACATCTGCAGTCCATATTGCTGACTAACATCCACTCCTGATCCTCACCTCCACCTCCATTGGACGATTCCTCTGCTGCCATTATTTTCACTTTTCCATGCCAAGAAAGCAATTGTCAAACATTTTCACTACTGTCAGTGAGTCTTAAAGGACAATTGTATTTTTTGAAAAGTGCTACCACATTTCTTTTTTTAAAAAAAAAAATTATTTGCAAAGTTGAGGCAGGAAAATTTGTGTGCACATAGGCATAGCAATCAACTTGAAAAATAAAAGCTTCTGTTTTGCATTGTCCCTGTTTTAACTCCTAACTTTAATTGCAACTGCCATTGAGATTGTGTCCTAATAGTATAGAGATTAAACATATGTCTTAAGTTAGAACAATTATCAATTCAAAACTGAGCAAAACACTTTTTAATTACTATGTTTCTTTCCTTGAGCTATGCATTTAACTTTTTATTTTTTTGACTAGTTCACCATTTTATAAGTAAGAGAGTATCATCCCAATTCCAGCCCAAATGCATAAGTACTGCAATGGACCCAGCCCTGGATAAAACAGAAAAAAAGAAATCCCATGTTTCAGTGCTATACCAGTAAATTGATTTTTTAAAAAAATGTTGCAACTCCAACAAACTACTTGAATACTCTTGTAATAGTACTTGCAATAGAGATGAGGAAGTCAACTCCATGAAACTGCAAAAGATGGGTTTTTCTTAATGTATGTGCAACCACTGATCCAGGAGATGGGGTATGCCTACCAGTACAAACATTAGATAATCACAGAAAAGGCCTGCACTAGAAGAAAGTAACCCACACAGCAGGCAAACTAGACAATGATGCTTTAGGCACCATAAGTTAGAAAATTATTTTAAATATAGAAGAGGAAAACAGGAACAGAAGTCACATTCAGACTTCCAAAGTAACCCAGACAGGAAACCAGAACTATGAGTACTAATACTGCCTTTATTGTAAGATTACAATATCCGAATCTTGCAAGTCTGAAAGTGTTTCTCCCCTCCACTGCCTTTTGTTTCCAAAGAATTAGGAGAAGTCTCTTTTGGGATACATGTTCCACCTCCATTTCTCCTTCCGACTTAGATTTCTCTTATCAGACTATTATTGCAGCTCTTCCTCATGTCTCCCAAGGTTAGTCTCATGACACATTTACAGTTGGTTGGTAGCAAATAGGGGACAACATGTTCCTGCTGATGCCCTGTACATGCAGTGAGGCAGCCAGGAAATGGATATATGCCCTGATCAATCTTAAGGTTTATAAAAGTCTGAGGAAAAAGTTCTGTATCATACCACAGAATAGGTAGTACTAATCCTAGAACAAAAAACAGATTTAAGGATTTACCTGTTAGCATATATTAGCATAATACCTTAATTGCAAATTATCAAACAATTCTATCTAAAGGCCTTACTACTTTAAAGAATTAGCAGTTAGTCAATGATGTCTGCAGGAATGAACCATAAATGTAGGCATGAACAATAAAGAACAATAAACAAGGTCAGGAATTAACAATAAACAGTCATAAACATAGATCAACTGAAACTTATATGTTTTCCATGAGAGCTGCTTCTGAATTTTCCACTTGGAAGAACAAGTATTCTTGCTGCTTTTACGTCATTAAACCAGGACTGATCACAATGAAAATGTATCACTTGGGTCTTAAAGCACCATCCAAAATACTGGTGATTAGTTGAAAAGCACTGTACTTCACTATTGAAAAGATCTTCTCCATGTTGGCATTCTTTATATAAAATTTTGTGCCCCCCAAATTTCACTGAGTAGTTCTAATAATGTAATTTCTTCAGAAGATAAACACTTATTTTCCCAAGCTTGACTTTAAGACCATGTCACACTGCCCAACGGATGCAAAAAGGACACAACGGAAGAGAAAAATGTTACATCCGTTGTATCCGCGCTCAAAAGGGGCAAAAATTTGCATAATTGGAGTGGATAACATGGCCGCGGGGAGGACGCAGGGCGGATGCAAAGCAGATGCGGAATGGAAGCCCAGCGGATGGAAGCAGATGGTGTGTCCGCTAGGCTTCCGGGGGGCCTCAGCAAAGTGGACGCGGAACGGAAACAACGGATGCAGAACGGATGCACAGCGGATGAAGCGGATGCACAGCGGAAGCCTAGCGGATGCACAGCGGAAGCCTAACGGATGCCTGGCGTTAATTGCGCATGCAGGGGGGATGCATTGCGCAAGCCCCGCGGATATAAAGGGAAGCAGCTCGCACGTGGCCAGCATTTGGAGGAAAGACCTGCTGCTGGATACCTCGAGTTCTTGCCTGCATGTCTGCCTGCAAGCCTTGCTGCCAGCCTGCCTCCAAGCCTGCCTCCAAGCCTGCCTCCCAGCCTCCTGGGCAGCCTCCCTGCCAGCCTTGCTGCCAGCCTGCCTTCCAGCCTCCCTTCCAGCCTTGCTGGCAGCCTGCCTTCCAGCCTTCCTTCCAGTCTTGCTGCCAGCCTGCCTTCCAGCCTCCCTGCCAGCCTTGCTGCCAGCCTGCCTTCCAGCCTCCCTGCCAGCCAGTCTGTCTGCCAGCCTTGGTGCCTGCCTTCCTGCCAGGCTTCCTGCCAGGCTTCCTGCCAGGCTTCCTGCCAGGCTTCCTGCCAGCCTTGATGCCAGCCTTCCTGCCAGCCTTGGTGCCTGCCAGCCTTCGTGCAAGCCTTCCTGCCAGCCAGCAACCCCACAACCATGGGGAAGAAGCGAAAGTCTCAACAACCTGCCGCCATCCCTGGCAAGAGGGACAGGGCCACCCTCCCGCCCCATGTCCCTGACTCATCTTCTGCTGGGGCTTCTGCTGCTTGGGCTTGCTCTTCTGGTGCTGGAGCTTCTGCTGTAGCTGTTCCTGGCAGTGGTGCTTCTGCTGCGTACTCTGCTGAAGCTGCTCCTGGCGATGGTGCTTCTGCTGCTGCGAATTCTGCTGAAGCTGCTAGTGGTCCTGCTGGTCCTGCTGGTCCTGCTCGTTCTGCTCATGCTCCTGGTCTTGCTGACCCTGCTGCTGGTGCTTACTCTGCTGCTGCTGATCCTGGTCTTGCTGCTGCTGCTGCTGATCCTGCTGCTGCTGCTGCTGATTATGATCCTGCTGGTGATTATGTTGCTGCTGCTGATGATGATGCTGATGCTGTTGGTGTGGAGGAGCAGCCCCTACAACCTGGAAGCCCCTCTGATGAGGGCCCATCTGGTCCTGCCAAAGGGAGGAAGAGGCGTATGCAACAACGGGAGAGGAGGCAGTACTACATTGAGGAAGCGCACGAGGATGAGGTGCTGGAGTGGCTGAGAGAGAATAACTATCTGTGGCGGAAGGGACACCGGTTGTACAGGGACACCAAGTGGAAGCAGGCTGCTTGGAGAGAGAAGGCGGAGAGTCTGGGCTACACGTTGAATGTGCTCCTCGGCTGGTGGAAGCACATGCACACCTGGTACGGGAAGCTGCACCTCAAAAAATCTGGCCAGGCCATGGTTAAGCTGACGGACAGAGAGAACTATGTCATGGCCAGGTGCAGCTTCCTGGAGGGTGAGATCCGCCACCGAGGAGCATCAGGAGCCCAAATCTCTACCCTCTCTCTCCGGCAGCCTGCTGGGAGCCAGTCCTCTGGTGGCCGAGAGTCAGTCCCTGTCTCCATGCAGGTATCTGTGGAGCGTGCCATGGCAGAGAACCCCCGGGCAGGTGTTGAAATCGTGGTGGAGAGCGAGGAGGACTCCGTGGTGCAGTGAGAGAAAGGAGACATCGAGTCCACTGCTGCCGAAGCCGCATCCACCCACACCTCCGCCTCCACAGTAAGGCAGAGAGCCAGACCGCAGGAGGGGCAGAGCCACAAGGTCCTGGTGGAGATCAGGGACACCATCCACACCAGCATAGGTCTCCTCTCTCAGCTAGTCCCCATCGACTCCTCCTCCTCCAACCGCAAGCCCTTCCTCAATTATATCAACCAGACCCTCAAGGAGATGGCGGATCCCCAGTACCAGGTGGTGAAGGAGTGGATCACCATGCTGCTTAACAACCCTCCAGACCCAGAGGAACCTGTTCCCATCCAGTCCAGGACTGCTCCTCCACGCCAGGTGATGTCCCTCCCATACCAAGGCTTCCCACAGCCCCTCACCTACCAGGGCTATAGCTACCCGGAGGTTCAGAAGCACAGACAGCAGCCCTTCCAAATGCAGGCACAGAGTCATCGGACGACACCGTTGCCACCGGTTCCAATGATGCCACTGATGCCAACCACAACAATAATGCCACCCATGACAGCGATGCCAGCCATGCCAATGATGCCACCCACGCCAGCTCTCACCCTGCTGCAGACCAGGCAGCCCCACTACACTGCTCCTTCCTCCATCCCTCAGCCAAGCCCGGCCTCAGTACTGGGGCTGACACCCCATGGCATGGAGGAAGGACCTCTCAGCATCACAGGACTGAGCCAGCTGTCCGACACCTTCCTCAACACACCGCCCCCTATTGTCCTCTCGGGGCCAGGCACTCCAACAACACCTCAGACCAGCACTGCAGCAGCATCCACCTCCACAGCACCTGCACCCTAACATCTTAGACTGGGCACACACCTCCTAGTGACCAAGAGGAGTGCCAGAGACTGGCTGCCTGGATATTTGTGGACTTTATTTGGACACTTGACTTGGGTCATGTTTATTTTACAGCTTGTTATCAATAAAGTTTATCTTTGTTTCACACACTTGCTTCATTAATATTTTTCTATAAAGTCTGGGTGGAAATTTTTAGAAATGGTTTAGCCTTTGCATGCTTGTGGGATGGGTTAAGATAGCAGTGGGATGGGCAGTGATACCTTTGGAATGGGTTAAGATAGCTGTGGGATGGGAAGGGATACCTGTGGGATGGACAGGGATACCTATGGGATGGGTAATACATGTGGGATAGATAAACCTCCAGTGCAAGCATAGTGGGACTGTATGGTCCACCCTCCCAGGTGCCACCCCTATGGCCCTTCATTATCAATTACAATGTAAGCATTGATCCACACATGTCAACATAAATAACATTTATTAAATGCCCTGTTCATTGTAGGCACACCCAACATACATGGGCCAATCTCATCCGTGTGATGAGACAGGCTGAAGGAACCATCCATTAAGCATCTACCATCCTGTCTTGCCACTCCACTTCTCCATCTGGGGAGTTGCACCAGTGTTTCAGGAGGTTGTGCTGCTTCTTCCCTTCACGTGAGGCTCTGTTGGGCCCTTGCACATCCTCAGTGTCGATCAGGTTTTGCCCTTGCCTCCATTCCTCAGGCTCCATGTCCCCATTGCCTTGTTGGAGGTCCACAAGCCTGTTCTGCAAGACTGGGTAGCGGGTGCGCATGAGATTGTGCAGGATGCAGCAAGCTTCCACGATCCTCCTCATGGTCTCTGGGCGATGCTGCATGTTGGTGAGAAGTACCTGGAACCTGTTGGCCAGGATGCCAAAGGCGTTCTCCACCACCCGCCTTGCCCTGGACAGCCTGTAGTTGAAGATCCTCTCTTCACGGGTTAGGTATTTGGAGGTGTAGGGCTTTATGAGGTAGGTTGTGAGGGAGAAGGCGTCATCCCCCATGATGAAGTAGGGCACATCTTGCATGTCATTGGGCAGCGGGTCTGGATCTGGGAAGCCCACGATGAGGTTGCTTTCCAGCCCCTCCTTGAGGTGACTGTCATTGTATACCTGGGCATCTGAAGATGAGCTGTTGCCTGAAACATCGATGTACATGAACTTGTAGTCAGCATCGACCATGGCGAAGAGGATGATGCTGAAGAAGCCTTTGTAGTTGTGATAAGTGGACCCTAAGTTGGCTAGAGCTTTGCAGGCCACGTACTTGCCATCTATGGCTCCAACGGTGTGGGGGAAGTTCCACATCTGATACCACTGCTCTGCAACTTTCTTCCATCCTTCTTCAGTGGAGGGGCACTGGAGGAGCTCCTCCTTGTATTCTTCGATGATGGCCTGCACCACTTCTCTGACAACAAAGCTGATGGTGCTGGGTGGCACCCTCCAGCCGTACTGCATGCTCCTGTAGGTGGTCCCTGAGGCCAGGTGGCACAGAGTGAGTGCCACCTTGAACCCAGGTTCCAGTCTGGGCGGGAAGTTGGTGTTTGTCTTGGTCAACCTGGGTGTCAGGCGCTGCACAACTTCATCAAACATGGCTGGTGGCATCCTCATGAAGTTCTGGAATGCCCGAGTGTCTTCGCTCCTGAGCTCCACCATCAGCTTGTCGTAAAGTCCGTACTCTGCTCTTCTGGCGAACCATCTTCGGAGCCAGACTTTTTTTGGGTGCCTCCTTTTCTTCCCATAGTACTGTTCACAGAGACTGTAGATGGTTTCGCAGTGTTGCAGAAGGATGTTGGCTGCCGAAAGGATTTTGTCGCAATCCACGGTGGACATGACTGGATCCTGTGGAAGAGGAAGAGGCAGATAAAGGCTGCAGAGGTCTGCACAGCTGGGCTGCTGGTCTGAAAGTGAGATGCAGACGAGTTGCTCCCCCTTTTTATAGGCAGTATAGGTGTCCCTTTGCATCCTCTAGGCATCCTCTAGACATCCTTAATATCCGAGATAGGTCCCCTCTGCTGATGTCTTTTCCATTTTAAACACTTTGTTTCTGCTAGGCATCCGTTCTGCATCCATTCTGCATCCGTTCCGCGTCCGTTCTGCTTCCTCCCTGCGTCCGGGCGGATGGAGTTGCGCGGATACGCAGCGGATGCCTAGCGGATATAGCGGATGCGTAACAGATGCGTAACGGATGCCTAGCAGATGCATAGTGGATTCAAAATGGACGAACTGGATACATTTTCCCCGCAAAAGTTTTAGGCAGCCCAAAACCTTTGGAGCAGATGAAACGTCAATAAACGGATGCTGGACGGATAGAGAGGAAGCCAAATGGAGGCAGTGAGTACATTGCGTTTTCCAACAGATGGCAAGGTTTTTTGTCCATTTTACATCCTCTTTGCATCCATTGGTGCAGTGTGACAGGGGCTTTAAAACCTTTGTACAACTAAAATAGAAGGATAGATCAATGGATTTTGGAAACAGTGGTTGTCAATCTTCCACTTGGTAAATATAACTTTTTAAAGGAATTCATTCTCATTCAAATATGTGTTCTAATATACATAAATTGTGAAATTTGCATTAATAGGGCAATCAGCTCTCTATTTTATTTGCATATAAAATTTAATATCTAAGTTTGATTACTTTTAAAATATGGGATTGGTTGTTAAAACATCCAGGGTGGGATACAAAATAAACACAGTCACAAAAAACAGGTGAGGTGAAGCCCCTTTTATTCCTTCACTTTGCTTCCAAACTCCAAGCTCTCCTTGACTGGAGATAAAAAACTCCCACACAAGCTATTACAAGAAGGAGGAAATGCAGTTTAAATTCTAAAGAGTAAAAACAAGGCAAGATAAGGACTTGATGATGTCCACAGATATCAGAACACACACTGGGAAGGACTTCAAACTCAGAGAGGAACAATAAACTAAAGATATTTCCATACTTTGTTTCCAGCACTGGTCCGTACACATGTCTGTCCTCTTATCCAGCTGCCACAGCTGCAGCCCATGAAGAGGATCAGGGCCCTCTCCTCCCCCATAGACCACCTCTCTCCCTTATCATCTCCTTTTGCATGCCCTAAGATGGAGAGGGAATGGGCCTGGGTCTGACTGTCCTGCCGGACTCTGCCCTTCCCTAGCCTGCTTCACAACCTCCAGAGCCACACTTCCACTCCCTATTGGCTGTTCCTTCTCTCCCTCAGTCTCCACCAAGGGCATGACAAAAGTATTTTAAAGGCAATATTATATATTAAATATTGTAATATTATATATTAAAAAATACAAATATTATATATTAAAAATAATATGAATACAACGTATTTGTTTGGAGTTATAAATTGCCTATTTACAGTGACCTTGATACTTTTCATTATTTGGTGTGATAAATTTAATAAATACAAATTACCACATGTACACTGGGAAAACCAGCCAGGAACAAAGAACTGAGGAACAGTGATTGCAGTTCTGTAAACTACTCCAGACAGCAGTCATATGAAACATTACAGCACTGGCAGCTTTATTTTTGCCTCCTCAACCAATGAGCCAGTAATGGAATTTCCCTTTCTTCACTTAAGCTGTAGCTCAATATCTGCACTTAACCCTAAGATCTCTTTCCTAGTTCAATAGTGCCAGTTCACATCCTATTCATTTCTATGTGAACTTTATTTGTTTATTTTATTTTTATTCCACTTTTTTATTTTTATAAATAACTCAAGGCAGTGACTAATACCTAATGCTCCTTCTTCTGATTTATGCACTTAATTGTGCATGAGTTACTTGCAATAGACTTCTGTTGCTGCGACTGCTGCTGAACTGTGCTAAAAATCCTGTCAGTTGTGATCTGGAAATAAAGACATAAGAGGTGGGCACATTATTAAGCAGAGGAAAATAGCTAGTCAGGGAACAGAAGTGAATGGGCTGCAAGAGCAACCCTAGGTCCATTCTTTTATGTTGGAGCCCAGAGTTTTCTAGGTCACAAAGCCATTCCGATACCATCAGTTGAGACATAGGCTTGCAATCCAGTCAATCAGCATGTATAGATATAATTGGAATGGAGAAAAACATCATCTTAACTTTTATCCAAGGAAACCAGAATGATTGATGTAGGATGAGAAGTTAATGACAGTAGCTATAAATGTTCCATTTTATATTGTTATGCTGCTGTTCACTGATCTTTTCTCTTGCAATCACAGTTTATAACTCTGAAATGTTTTCCCTCCAGTCCATGGAATCAAAATTATGATCCAGTGATGTCATTCTTTATGTCCAATTCTTTGATTTATCCTATTATAAAATAGTTACAAATCTAGTAGGTGCAATGCTATTTCATAGAATGAAGGCTGTTTAATGATATAATATATAGATGGATTTTTCTTCTTGATGTTTATTCATAAACTGGGAGATGTAATCTGTAACTAAGTAGAATAGGACCTCCAGCCAAGAAAAAAAATTGTAGATAGATTACCTCCTTAATTCTTTGTTACAAATTGGATATTAGCTTCATGTGCTGCTTCTTTAGGAGAGCAGGGATAGAATGGTTAGAGTGCTGTACAATAAGCTACTTCTGATTGCCAGATGCCTGCAATTTGGCAGATCGAATCTTACCAGGCTCAAGGTTGACTCAACCTTCCATCTTTCCAAGGTCGTAAAATGAGGACCCAGCTTGTTGGGGACAATATACTGACTCTTTAAAACGCTTAGAGAGGGTTGTAAAGCCCCTGTCACACAGCACCAACGGATGCAAAGAGGATGTAAAATGGAGAGAAAAACTTGCCATCCGTAGGTTAACGCGATGCTTCCGTTCTATACTCACTGCGTCCGTTTTTCATCTTCTCTATCCGTCCAGCATCCGTCTACTGAGATTTCGTCCGCTCAAAAAGTTTTGAGTTACACAAAACCTATTGAGCTGAAAATGTATCCAACGCGTCCGTCAGACATCCACTACGCATACAGGGAACATCAGTTAGACGTCCGTAGACATCCGTTATGCATCCGCAATATCCGCTAGGCATCCTCTGCGCATCCGTGCAACTTGCATCCGCTCCAGCAGAAAACAGACACAGGGAGGAAGCGAAACGGATGCGGAACGGACACACAGCATTAGTAGCATGGACGGAGAAAGGATGAAAGTGGATGCAGCTCGCATACAAAGCATTAAAATGGAAAAAATGTTCACATAGGGGATGTATCTTGGATATTTAGGATATCTGCAGGATGTCCAGAGGATGCAAAAGGACACCTAGTGGAAAACCTATATTTCCTATAAAAAGGGGTAGGAACTCATCTGGATCTCACTTTCAGTCCAGCAACCCTGCTGTACAGACCTCTGCAGCCTTCATCTGGCTCTTGCTCTTCCACAGCATCCAGTCATCTCCACCATGGATCATCACACACTCCTTTTGGTAGCCACCATCATTCTACAACAGTGCAAAGGTGTCTACAGGCTCTTTCACCTGTTCTACGCAAAGAAAAGAAGGTGGCCAAGAAGTGTCTGGGACCGAAGATGGATCACGAAAAGAGCAGAGTACGGACTGTATAAAAAGCTGATGCTCAATGACACACAAGATGTGCCCTACTTCATCGTGGGGGATGACGCCATCTCCCTCACAACCTACCTCATGAAGCCCTACACTTCCAGATGCCTCACCCGTGAAGAGAGGATCTTCAACTACAGGCTGTCCAGGGCAAGGCAGGTGGAGGAGAATGCCTTTGGCATCCTGGCCAACAGGTTCCAAGTACTTCTCACCACCATGCAGCATCGTCCACAGACCGTGAGGAGGATCGTGGAAGCTTCCTGCATCCTGCACAATCTCATGCAAACCCGCTACCCAGTGTTGCAGAACAGGCTCGTGGACCTCCAACAAGGCAATGGGGACATGGAGCCTGGTAAATGGAGGCAAGGGTGAAACCTGATAGATACTGTGGATGTGCAAGGCCCCAACAGAGCTTCACATGAAGGGAAGAAGCAGCGCAACCTCCTGAAACCCTGGTGCAACTCCCCAGCTGGAGCAGTGGAGTGGCAAGACAGGATGATAGATGCTTCATGGATGCTTCCTTCAGCCTGTCTCATCACACTGATGAGATTGTGCCATGTATGTTGAGTGGGCCTACAATGAATAGGGCATTTAATAAAAAGTTGTGTTTATGTTGAAATGTGTGGATGAATGACTACATTGTTATTCATAATAAAGGGCCATAGGTGTGGCACATGAGAGGGTGGACCATACAGTCCCACTATGCTTGCACTGGAGGTTTATCTATCCCACAGCTATTACCCATCCCAAAGGTATCCCTGCCCATCCCACAGGTATCCCTGCCCATCCCACAGCTATTACCCATTCCAAAGGTATCCCTGCCCATCCCACTGCTATCTTAACCCATCCCACAGGCATGCAAAGGCTTAAACCATTTCTAATAGTTTCCACCAAGACCTTATTGACTAAAAGAACTGAAGCAAGTGTGTGAAGCAAAGATAATCTTTATTAATCACAAACTGTAAAAGAAAATGACCCAAGTGTCCCAAGCAAAGATAAAGTCAACAGGTAGCAACTCAGTCTCTGGCACTCTTCTCAGTCACTCTGAGGCATGCCCATATTCTCAGGGGTGAAGGGTCCAGGTGCTGTGGAGGTGGCTGCTGCTGGAGTGCTGGTCTGAGGCACCATTGGGGTGCCTGGCCCCAAGAGGACAACAGGGGATGGTTTGCGGAGAAAGCTCTCAGAGAGCTGGCTCAGTCCTGTGATGTTGAGAGCCCCTTCCTCCAGGACATTGGGTGTCAGTCCCAAGACCGATGACAGATGTTCTGAGGCCGGGCTTGGCTGTGGGGTGGAGGAAGGAGGAGTGTTGTGGAGATGTCTGGTCTACAGGTGAGCGAGGTGGGGCGTGGGTGGCATCTGTGCCGTGGGTGGCATCTGTGGCATGGGTGGCATCTGTGGCATGGGTGGCATCTGTGGTGTCGGTGGCATCGGTGGCATCGGTGGCATCGGTGGCATCGGTGGCGTACCATGTACCTGTGCCTGGACTGGGAAGACTGCCTGTGCTGCTGGAGCTCCTGGTAGCCGTAGCCTTGGTAGGTGAGTGCCTGTGGAAAGCCTTAGAAGGGCAGTGACATCACCTGGGGTGGAGGAGCAGACCTGGACTGGGTGGGAGCATGTTCAGCTGGGTCTGGAGGGTTGCGAAGAAGACTAGTGATCCTGTCCTTGATCACCTGGTACTGTGATTCGGACATGTCCAGGAGGGTCTGGTTGACATAGGTGAGGAAGGGCTTGCGGTTTGAGGATGGTATGTCAGTGTGTACCAGCTGAGAGTGGAGATCTATGCTGCTTTTGATGGTGTCCCTGATCTCCAGCAGGACAGTGTGGCTCTGTCCGTCCTCTCTGGCTCTCTGCCTGCTTTCTGTGGATGTGGAGCTGGGGGTGGATATGGGTTGATCTCTGGTGGAAGTGCCCTCTCCTTGCTCCCAATGCATCAGGGGGTCCTCCACACGCTTCACCATGGGGAGTGGAGCTGTTGGGGGGTGTCTTAATCGTGGGATGCTCCAAAGATACCTGCCTGGACACAGGAGTTGACTGTGGGCCAGAAGAGGACTGGCTCTCTGCGGGCTGCCTGAGAGAGAAGGATGTCAGAGGGGCTGATCCTCGGTGGCGGATATCACCCTCCAAGAAGCTGCACTTGGCCATCACGTAGGTCTCCCGGTCGGTGAGCTTGACCGCGGCCTGGCCAGATTTCTTGAGGTGCAGCTTCCCGTACCAGGTATGCATGTGCTTCCACCAGCTGAAGAGGACCTTTGAAGTGTAGCCCAGGCTCTCCGCCTTCTCTCTCCAAGCAGCCTGCTTCCTTTTGCTGTCATGATAGAGCCTGTGTCCCTTCCGCCATAGATACCCGTTCTCCCTCAGCCATTCCAGCACCTCATCCTCATGTTCTTCTTTGATGGAGTATTGCCTCCTCTCCCGTTCATGCGTATGCCTCTTCCTCCCTCTGGCAGGGCCATCTGAGCCCTCATCAGAGGGGCTTCGTGGTTCTAGGGGTTGCTCCACCACACCACCACCACCACCAGAAGAAACAACAACAGTAGCAGCAAAAGCAGGACCAGCAGCACCAGCAGCACCAGCAGCACCAGCAGCACCAGCAGCACCAGCATCAGAGTAAGTCCCAGCAGCCCCAGCAGGACCAGCAGGACCAGGATCAGCAGCAGCAGAGTAAGCACCAGAAGCACCAGCAGCACCAGCAGCAGAGTAAGCACCAGCATCCCCAGCAGGACCAGCAGATCCAGGCTCAGCAGCAGCAGAGTAACACCAGCAGCACCAGCAGAACTAGGAGCACCAGGAGCACCAGCAGGACCAGCAGGACCAGAAGCAGTGCCAGCAGAGTAAGCACCAGCAGAAGCACCAGCACCAGGAGCAGCACCAGCAGAGTAAGCACCAGCAGAAGCCCCAGCACCAGGAGCACCGCCAGCAGAAGCTCCAGCACCAGAAGAGTCAGCCCGAGCAGCAGAAGCCCCAGCAGAAGCAGAGTCAGGGCCAGAGAGTGGGATGGTGGCCCTGTCCTTCTTGCCAGGGCTGGCAGCAGATGGCACAGGCTTCCTCTTCTTCCCCATGGATGTTGGCTGGCTGGAGCTGTGTCTGGCAGCAGGAATTTCCTCTGAATGGTGACCTGCTTGCGAGCTGCATCCTTTTATATCTGCGGGGCTGATGCAATGCATCCTCCCCGCATGCGCAGTGAACGCTTTGCATCCACTAGGCATCGGCTAGGCATCCGCTAAGCTTCCATGATGCATCCGCTTCATCCGCTCGGCATCCGCTCTGCATCCGTTCCTTCCGTTATGCATCCACTTCGCTGTGCTCCCCTGGAAGTCCTGCAGATGTGCCATCTGCTTCCATCCGCTTCTATCTGCTAGGCTTCCGTGGAGCATCCGCTTTACATACTGGCTACATCCTCCCCCCGTCCGTTCCTTTCCCTTGTTGTCCACTCTGCTTATGCAAATTCGGGGCACTTTTGAGAGCGGATAACAACGGATTGAACATTTTCTCGTCCACTGTGTCCTTTTTACATACGTTTTGCATCCGTCGGTCTATGTGACAGGCCCTTAAAGCAATGTGAAGTGGTATATAAGTCTAAGTGCTATTGCTCAGTGCTATTGCTTTATTCTTTATTGGAAAACAATAAAACCACAGGGAGATACTCAAGACATAAATGTACTGTATTCTACTCTTCTCTCCCTCTCTCACCCTCCCCACCTCTCTCTCTTGTAAAAATTCATTATTTATGCAGCTAACACATCTTTGAAGTGTGACATTAAGTTTAACAAGGAATCACATTTTGTGAGACTTAGCAACTTTCACCTTATAGCTGCTTTCCTATAATCTTCCAAATTGTCATAAATTATAAAACACTGTACAAGACTAATTCTCTCCTGATTTGTTGTTCATCTCATGACTTTCCATTCTATTCCTCAGAGACATCACTGAATACATTGCCAAATAGTTTTGTCATGGCTGTCTTTAAGGGGTGACAACAATACAAAATGCTTTAATTGCTATACAAATATTCAGTACAAAGAGATATAGCTATGTATATTACTTTTAAGTGTGAAACGCACACAAAAAAACAGATACCAAGTGAATGAAATTTAGCAGAGGTACCATCACTATACTTCCCAGTGTCTTTGGCTACCTTGTACAAAAGTTTGACAGACATGGAATACACTTATTTAATAGGTCTGTGTAAAGCATTTGCAAGACTGCACTGCACAAGTGAAGTATTTTTTCTCAAAGCATTATTTGCTGCATCTTCCAGAAGGTTAAGCACTGCTTAACTTCAAGATCCTCTGTACAGCCACCACATGTATGTACATGTCCAAATATATGTAGTATTTTAAGCATCCATATGTATTTTAAGCATTCAACTTTCCAGGTAGTTACTTCACCCACAGAAACTGCTCAGTTTAAACCTTGGTATAGTATACAGCATCCAGTTTTGCAATTTGGAGCACATACATCTACAAGCATTGCACATTGTCAGTACTCATGCTGATAAAATACGATAAAATACTTCAGCAACAGAGTGATCAATGACTGGAATATTGTACCTGACTCTGGGGTTTCTTCCCCAAACCCCAAAAACTTTAACCTTAGACTTTCTAATATTGACCTCACACATTTCCTAAGAGGTCTGTAGGGGGCGTGCTTAAAGCCCCTGTCACACTGCACCAACGGATGGAAAGAGGATGTAAAACGGAGAAAAACACTTGCTTTCCATTGGTTAACGCGATGCTTCTGTTCTGTACTCACTGCCTCCGTTTTGCTTCCTCTCTATCCATCCAGCATCTGTCTATTGACATTTCATCCACTCAGAGTTTTGAGCTGCTCAAAACTTTTGAACGGAAAATGTATCCAATGCATCTGTTCTGCATCCGCTAGGCATATGGGGGACATCCGTTCTGCATCCGTTACGCATCCGATATATCCGCTAGGTATCCGCTGCGCATCCATGCAACTCGCATCTGCTCGATGCAGGGAGGAAGCGGAATGGATGCGGAACGGACACGCAGCGTTGTAGCACGGACGGAGAAAGGATGAAAGCAGATGCAGCTCGCAAAAAAGCATTTAAAATGGAAAAAACGTTCGCAGAGGGGACCTATCTCTGATATTAAGGATGTCTAGAGGATGCCTAGAGGATGCAAAGGGACACATAGTGGAAAACCTATATTGCCTATAAAAAGGGGGAGCAACTCACCTGCATCTCACTTTCAGACCAGCAGCCCTGCTGTGCAGACCTCTGCAGCCTTCATCTGCCTCTTCCTCTTCAACAGTGTCCAGTCATGTCCACCTTGAATCATAACAAACTCCTTTTGGTAGCCACCATCCTTCTGCAACAGTGTGAAGCCATCTACAGGCTCTGTGAACACTACTACAGGAAGAAAAGGAGGCGGCCAAGAAGCGTCTGGGTCTGAAGATGGATCAGGAGAAGAGCAGAGTACGGACTGTACAACAAGCTGATGGTGGAGCTCAGGAACGAAGACACTCGTGCATTGCAGAACTTCATGAGGATGCCACCAGCCATGTTTGACGAAGTTGTGCAGTGGCTGACACCCAGGTTGACCAAGGCAAACACCAACGTCTGGCCCAGCCTGGACCCTGGGTTCAAGGTGGCACTCACTATGCACCACCTGGCCTCCGGGACCACCTACAGGAGCATGCAGTATGGCTGGAGGGTGCCAACCAACACCATCAGCATTGTGGTCAGAGAAGTGGTGCAGGCCATCATCAAAGAATACATGGAGGAACTCCTCCAGTGTCCCTCCACTGAACAAGGCTGGAAGAAAGTTGCAGAGCAGTGGTATCAGAGGTGGAACTTCCCACACAACGTTGGAGCCATAGATGGCAAGCACGTGGCCTGCAAACCACTAGCCAAGTCGACCACTTATTTCAACTACAAGGGCTTCTTCAGCATTGTCCTCTTTGCCATGGTCGATACTGACTACAAGTTCATGTACATCGATGCTTCAGGCAACGGCTCATCTTCAGATGCCCAGGTATACAACACCAGTCACCTCAAGGAGGGGCTGGAATGCAACCTCATCATGGGCTTCCTAGATCCAGACCCCCTGCCCAACGACACGCAAGATGCGCCCTACTTCATTGTGGGGGATGACGCCTTCTCCCTCAGAACCTATCTCATGAAGCCCTACACTTCCAGATGCCTCACCCGTGAAGAGAGGATCTTCAACTACATGCTGTCCAGGGCAAGGCAGGTGGTGGAGAACGCCTTTGGCATCCTGGCCAACAGGTTCCAAGTACTTCTCACCACCATGCAGCATTGCCCAGAGACCGTGAGGAGGATCATGGAAGCTTGCTGCATCCTGCACAATCTCATGCGCACCTGCTACCCAGCCTTGCAGAACAGGCTCGTGGACCTCCAACAAGGCAATGGGGACATGGAGCCTGGGGAATGGAGGCAAGGGCAAAACCTGATCGACACTGAGGATGTGCAAGGGCCCAACAGAGCCTCACATGAAGGGAAGAAGCAGCGCAACCTCCTGAAACACTGGTGCAACTCTCCAGCTGGAGAAGTGGAGTGGCAAGACAGGATGGTAGATGCTTAATGGATGGGTCCTTCAGCCTGTCTCATCACACTGATGAGACTGGACCATATATGTTGAGTGGCCTTACAATGAACAGGGCATTTAAGAAAGAGTTGTGTTTATGTTGAAATGTGTGGATGAATGATTACATTGTTATTCAAAATAAAGGGCCATAGGTGTGGCACATGAGAGGGTGGACCATACAGTCCCACTATGCTTGCACTGGAGGTTTATCTATCCCACAGCTATTACCCATCCCAAAGGTATCCCTGCCCATCCCACATGTATCCCTGCCCATCCCACTGCTATCTTAACCCATCCCACAGGCATGCAAATGCTTAAACCATTTCTAAAAGTTTCCACCAAGACTTTATTGACTAAAAGAACTGAAGCAAGTGTGTGAAGCAAAGATAATCTTTATTAATAACAAACTGTAAAAGAAAATGACCCAAGTGTCCCAAGCAAAGATAAAGTCAACAGGTAGCAACCCAGTCTCTGGCACTCTTCTCAGTCACTCTGAGGCGTGCCCATATTCTCAGGGGTGAAGGTTCCAGGTGCTGTGGAGGTGGATGCTGCTGGAGTGCTGGTCTGAGGCACCATTGGGGTGCCTAGCCCCAAGAGGACAACAGGAGACGGTGTGTGGAGGAAGCTCTCAGAGAGCTGGTTCAGTCCTGTGATGTTGAGAGCCCCTTCCTCCAGGACATGGGGTGTCAGTCCCAAGACTGATGACAGATGTTCTGAGGCCCGGCTTGGCTGTGGGGTGGAGGAAGGAGGACAGTAGTGGGCTGTTTGGTCTGCAGGTGAGCGAGGTGAGGCGTGGGTGGTATCTGTGGCGTGGGTGGCATCTGTGGCATAGGTGGCATCTGTGGCATTGGTGGCATCGGTGGCATCAGTGGCATCAGTGGCACCGGTGGTGTACGATGTACCTGTGCCTGGACTTGGAAGGACTGCCTGTGCTGCTGGAGCTCCTGGTAGCCATAGCCTTGGTAGGTGAGGGCCTGTGGAAAGCCTTGGAATAGGAGGGACATCACCTGGGCTGGAGGAGCAAACCTGGACTGGGTGGGAGCAGGTTCAGCTGCGACTGGAGGTTGTGAAGAAGACCAGTGATCCTGTCCTTGATCATCTGGTACTGTGATTCGGACATGTCCAGGAGGGTCTGGTTGACGTAGGTGAGGAAGGGCTTGCGGTTTGAGGATGGTATGTCGGTGTGTACCATCTGAGAGAGGAGATCTAAGCTGCTTTTGATGGTGTCCCTGATCTCCAGCAGGACAGTGTGGCTCTGTCCGTCCTGTCTGGCTCTCTGCCTGCTTTCTGTGGAGGTGGAGCTGGGGGTGGATATGGGTTGGTCTCTGGTGGAAGTGCCCTCTCCTTGCTCCCAATGCATCAGGGGGTCCTCCAAACGCTTCGCCATGGGGAGTGGAGCTGTTGTTGGGGTCTCCGTCATGGGACGCTCCAAACATACCTGCCTGGACACAGGAGCTGACCCTGGGCCAGAAGAGGACTGGCTCTCTGCGGGCTGCCTGAGAGAGAAGGATGTCAGAGGGGCTGATCCTCGGTGGCGGATATCACCCTCCAAGAAGCTGCACTTGGCCATCACGTAGGTCTCCCGGTCAGTGAGCTTGACCGCGGCCTGGCCAGATTTCTTGAGGTGCAGCTTCCCGTACCAGGTGTACATGTGCTTCCACAAGCTGAAGAGGACCTCCCAAGTGTAGCCCAGGCTCTCTGCCTTCTCTCTCCAAGCAGCCTGCTTCCTTTTGCTGTCTCGATAGAGCCTGTGTCCCTTCCGCCATAGATACTCGTTCTCCCTCAGCCATTCCAGCACCTCATCCTCATGTTCCTCTTCGATGGAATGTTGCCTCCTCTCCCGTTCATGTGTATGCCTCTTCCTCCCTCTGGCAGGGCCATCTGAGCCCTCATCAGAGGGGCTTCGAGGTTCTAGGGGCTGCTCCACCACACCACTACCACCAGCAGCAGCAACAACAACAGTAGCAGCAAAAGCAGGACCAGCAGGACCAGCAGGACCAGCAGGACCAGCAGCACCAGCAGCACCAGCAGCACCAGCAGCAGAGTAAGCACCAGCAGCCCCAGCAGGACCAGCAGGACCAGGATCAGCTGCAGCAGTGTAAACACCACCAGCAGCAGCACCAGCACCAGCAGCACCAGCAGCACCAGCAGCACCAGCAGCACCAGGAGCAGTGCCAGCAGAATAAGCACCAGCAGAAGCACCAGCACCAGAAGCAGCGCCAGCGGAGTAAGCACCAGCAAAATCCCCAGCACCAGGAGCAGTGCCAGCAGAGTAAGCACCAGCAGAAGCACCAGCACCAGGAGTAGCACCAGCAGAAGCTCCAGCACCAGAAGAGTCAGCCCGAGCAGAAGCCCCAGCAGAAGCAGAGTCAGGGCCAGGGAGTGGGATGGTGGCCCTGTCCTTCTTGCCAGGGCTGGCAGCAGATGGCACAGGCTTCCTCTTCTTCCCCATGGTTGTTGGCTGACTGGAGCTGTGTCTGGCAGCAGGTCTTTCCTCTGAATGGTGACCTGCTTTCGAGCTGCATTCTTTTATATCCGCGGGGCTGATGCAATGCATCCTCCCCGCATGCGCAGTGAATGCTTTGCATACACTAGGAATCCTCTAGGCATCAGCTAGGCATCTGCTTGGCTTCCGTGATGCATCCGCTTCATCCGCTCTGCATCCGCTCTGCATCCGTTCCTTCCGTTATGCGTCCACTTTGCAGTGCTCCCCTGGAAGCCCTGCGGATGTGCTATCTGCTTCCATCCGCTTCTATCCACTAGGCTTCCATGGAGCATCCGTTTTACATCCTGGCTACATACTCCCCCCTTCCTTTCCCTTGTTGTCCTCTCTGCTTATGCAAATTCGGGGCACTTTTGAGAGCGGATAACAACGGATTGAACATTTTCTCGTCCACTGTGTCCTTTTTATATATGTTTTGCATCCGTCGGTCTATGTGACAGGCCCTTAAAGCAATGTGAAGTGGTATATAAGTCTAAGTGCTATTGCTCAGTGCTATTGCTTTATTCTTTATTGGGAAACAATAAACCCACATGGAGATATTCAAGACATAAATGTACTGTATTCTACTCTACTCTACTCTACTCTCCCTCTCTCTCCCTCCCCACCTCTCTCTCTTGTGAAAATTCATTATTTATGCAGCTAACACATCTTTGAAGTGTGACATTAAGTTCAACAAGGAATCACATATTCTGAGACTTAGCAACTTTCACCTTATAGCTCCTTTCCTATAATCTTCCAAATTGTCATAAATTATAAAACACTGTACAAGACTAATTCTCTCCTGATTTGTTGTTCATCTCATGACTTTCCATTCTATTCCTCAGAGACATCACTGAATATATTGCCAAATAGTTTTGTCATGGCTGTCTTTAAGGGGTGACAACAACACAAAATGCTTTAATTGCTATACAAATATTCAGTACAAAGAGATATAGCTATGTATATTACTTTTAAGTGTGAAACACACACAAAAAAACAGATACCAAGTGAATGAAATTTAGCAGAGGTACCATCACTATACTTCCCAGTGTCTTTGGCTACCTTGTACAAAAGTTTGACAGACATGGAATACACTTATTTAATAGGTCTGTGTAAAGCATTTGCAAAACTGCACTGCACAAGTGAAGTATCTTTTCTCAAAGCATTATTTGCTGTATATTCCAGAAGGTTAAGCACTGCTTAACTTCAAGATCCTCTATACAGCCACCACATGTATGTATGTACATGTCCAAATATATGTAGTATTTTAAGCATCCATATGTATTTTAAGCATTCAACTTTCCAGGTAGTTACTTCACCCACAGAAACTGCTCAGTTTAAACCTTGGTATAGTATACAGCATCCAGTTTTGCAATTTGGAGCACATACATCTACAAGCATTGCACATTGTCAGTACTCATGCTGATAAAATACGAAAAAATACTTCAGCAACAGAATGATCAATGTCTGGAATACTGTACCTGACTCTGGGGTTTCTTCCCCAAACCCCAAAAACTTTAACCTTAGACTTTCTACTATTGACCTCACCCATTTCCTAAGAGGTCTTTAGAGGGCGTGCTTAAAGCCCCTGTCACACTGCACCAACAGATGGAAAGAGGATTTTAAAATGGAGAAAAACACTTGCTATCCATTGGTTACGCGATGCTACCGTTCTGTACTCACTGCCTCCGTTTTCCTTCCTCTCGATCCGTCCAGCATCCATCTATTGACGTTTCATCTGCTTAGAGGGTTTTGAGCTGCTCAAAACTTTTGAACAGAAAATGTATCCAATGCATCTGTTCTGCATCCGCTAGGCATACGGGGGACATCCGTTCTGCATTCATTATGCATCCGCTATATCTGCTAGGCATCCGCTGCGCATCTGCGCAACTCACATCCACTCGGATGCAGGGAGGAAGCGGAACGGACGCAGAACAGACGTGCAGCATTAGTAGCACAGATGGAGAAAGGATGAAAGCAGATGCAGCTCGCAAAGAAAGCATTTAAAATGGAAAAAACGTTCGCAGAGGGGATCTATCTCAGATATTAAGGATGTCTAGAGGATGCCTAGAGGATGCCTAGAGGATGCAAAGGGACACCTATACTGCCTATAAAAAGGGGGAGCAACTCATCTGCATCTCACTTTCAGCCCAGCAGCCCAGCTGTGCAGACCTCTGCAGCCTTCATCTGCCTCTTCCTTTTCCACAGCATCCAGTCATGCCCACCTTGGACGGTAACAAACTCCTTTTGGAAGCCACCATCATTCTGCAACAGTGTGAAGCCATCTACAGGCTCTGTGAACTCTACTACGGGAAGAAAAGGAGGCGGCCAAGAAGCGTCTGGGTCTGAAGATGGATTAGGAGAAGAGCAGAGTATGGACTGTACCACAAGCTGATGGTGGAGCTCAGGAACGAAGACACTCGTGCATTGCAGAACTTCATGAGGATGCCGCCAGCCATGTTTGACGAAGTTGTGCAGCGGGTGACATCCAGGTTGTCCAAGGCAAACACCAACTTCCAGCCCAGCCTGGACCCTGGTCTCAAGGTAGCACTCACTCTGTGCCACCCGGCCTCAGGGATCACCTACAGGAACATGCAGTATGGCTGGAGGGTGCCACACAACACCATCAGCATTGTGGTCAGAGAAGTGGTGCAGGCCATCAGCAAAGAATACATGGAGGAGCTCCTCCAGTGTCCCTCCACTGAACAAGGCTGGAAGAAAGTTGTAGAGCTGTGGTATCAGAGGTGGAACTTCCCACACACCGTTGGAGCTATAGATGGCAAGCACGTGGCCTGCAAAGCACCAGCCAAGTCGGGGTCCACTTATTTCAACTACAAGGGCTTCTTCAGCATCGTCCTCTTCGCCATGTTCGATGCTGACTACAAGTTCATGTACATCGATGCTTCAGGCAACATCTCATCTTCAGATGCCCAGGTATACAACACCAGTGATCTCAAGGAGGGGCTGGAATGCAACCTCATCATGGACTTCCCAGATCCAGACCCCCTGCCCAACGACACACAAGATGTGCCCTACTTCATCGTGGGTGATTACGCCTTCTCCCTCAGAACCTACCTCATGAAGTCCTACACCTCCAGACTCCTCACCCGTGAAGAGAGGATCTTCAACTACCGGCCGTCCAGGGCAAGGCGGGTGGTGGAGAATGCCTTTGGCATCCTGGCCAACAGGTTCCAAATACTTCTCACCACCATGCAGCATCGCCCAGAGACCGTGAGGAGGATCGTGGAAGGTTGCTGTATCCTGAACAATCTCATGCGCACCCGCTACCCAGTCTTGCAGAACAGGTTCGTGGACCTCCAACAAGGCAATGGGGACATGGAGCCTGGAGAATGGAGGCAAGGGCGAAACCTGATAAACACTGAGGATGTGCAAGTCCCCAACAGAGCCTCATGTGAAGGGAAGAAGCAGCACAACCTCCTGAAACACTGGTGCAACTCTCCAGCTGGAGCAGTGGAGTGGCAAGACAGGATGGTAGATGCTTAATGGATGCTTCCTTCAGCCTGTCTAATGAGGCCTGTCTCTGATGAGATTGTGCCATGTATGTTGGGTGGGCCTACAATGAACAGGGCATTTAATAAAGAGTTGTGTTTATGTTGACATGTGTGGCTCAATGCTTACATTAGTATTGATAATGAAGGGCCATAGGTGTGGCACCTGGGAGGATGGACCATACAGTCCCACTATGCTTGCACTGGAGGTTTATCTATCCCACAGCTATCTCAACCCATCCCACAGCTATCATAACCCATCCCAAAGGTATCCCTGCCCATCCCACAGCTATTACCCATCCCAAAGGTATCCCTGCCCACCCCTCTGCTATCCTTATCTATCCCACAAGCATGCAAAGATTTAAACCATTTCTAAAAGTTTCCACCAAGACTTTATTTACAAAAATAAATGAAGCAAGTGTGTGAAGCAAAGATAATCTTTATTAATAACAAGCTGTAAAAGAAAAATGACCCAAGTCAAGTGTCCAAATAAAGTCTACAGGTAGCCACCCTGTCTCTGGCACTCCTCTTGGTCACTCGGAGGTGTGCCCAGTCTCAGGGTTGAAGGGTCCAGGTGGTGTGGAGGTGGCTGGTGCTGGAGTGCTGGTCTGAAGCCCCACTGGGGGCCCTGGCCCTGAGAGGACAACAGGTGACGGAGTGTTGAGGAAGCTCTCGGACATCTGGTCAGCCCCGTGATGTTGTTAGCTCCTTCCTCCATGCCACGGGGTGTCAGCCATAGTACCGAGGACAGATGTAATGAGGCCGGGCTTGGCTCTGGGGTGGAGGAAGGAGCAGTGTAGTGGGGCTGTCTGGGCTGCAGCTGGGTGAGGACTGGCGTGGGTGGCATCGATGACGTGGGTGGCATCGGTGGTGTCAGTGGCATCTGTGGAACCGGTGGCAACGGTGTCGTCCGATGACTCTGTGCCTGGACTGGGAAGGGCTGCTGCCTGTGCTGCTGGACCTCCTGGTAGCTGTAGCCCTGGTAGGTGAGGGCCTGTGGAAAGCTTGGAATGGGAGAGACATCACCTGGGGTGGAGGAGCAGACCTGGACTGGGTGGGAGCAGGCTCCTCTGGGTCTGGAGGGTTGTGACGCCGCTTGGTGATCCAGTCCTTCACCACCTGGTACTGGGGTTCTGCCATGTCCATGAGGGTCTGGTTCACATAGGTGAGGAAGGGCTTGCAGTTGGAGGATGAGGAGTCGGTGTGGACCAGCTGAGAGAGGAGATCTATGTTGCTCTGGATGGTGTCCCTGATCTCCAGCAGGACAGTGTGGTTCTGCCCCTCCTGTCTGGCTCTCTGCCTTTCTGTGGAGGTGGAGCTGGGGGTGGATGCGGGTAGGGCTTTGGTGGAAGTGCCGTCTCCTTTCTCCCACTGCACCAGGGAGTCCTCCACGTGCTCCGCCATGGTTAAAACAACTGTCCATGGGTTTTCCGCCATGGGACACTCCACAGACACCTGCCTGGAGACAGGAGCTGACTCTCGGCCAGAAGAGGACTGGCTCTCAGCAGGCTGCCGGATAGAGAGGGTCATGAGAGGGGCTGCTGCTGCTCCTCGGTGGCAGATCTCACCCTCCAGGAAGCTGCACCTGGCCATGACATAGGTCTCTCTGTCCATCAGCTTAACCCTGGCCTGGCCAGATTTCTTGAGATGCAGCTTCCCATACCAGGTGTGCATGTGCTTCCACCAGCTGAGGAGCACATCTGATGTGTAGCCCAGGCTCTCTGCCTTCTCTCTCCAAGCAGCCTGCTTCCTTTTGGTGTCCCTGTACAGCCGGTGTCCCTTCCACCACAGATAGTCATTCTCTCTCAGCCACTCCAGCACCTCATCCTCGTGTTCCTCCTCAATGGAGTATTCCCTCCTCTCCCTATCATGCGTCTGCCTCTTCCTCCCTCTGGCAGGGCCATATGGGCCCTCATCAGAGGGACTTCGAGGTTGTAGGGGCTGCTCCTCCACACCACCACCACCAGCAGCAACAGCAGGATCATCATCATCAGCAGCAGCAGCAGCAGCATCACCAGCAGGATCATAATCAGCATCAGCAGCATCAGCAGCAGCAGCAGCACCAGCAGCACCAGCAGGATGATCAGCAGCAGCACCAGCACCAGCACCAGCAGGACCAGGATCAGCAGCAGCAGAGTAAGCACCAGGAGCCCCAGCAGGACCAGGAGCACAAGCAGTATGAGCAGGACGAGCAAGTCCAGGAGCACGAGCAAGATGAGCAAGACCAGGAGCACGAGCAGGACGAGCAGGACGAGCAGGACTAGGAGCAGCTTCAGCAGAGTAAGCACCAGCAGAAGCATCACCACCAGGAGCAGCATCAGCAGAGTAAGCACCAGCAGAAGCACCACCGCCAGAAGCAGCATCAGCAGAGTAAGCACCAGCAGAAGCACCACTGCCAGAAGCAGCATCAGCAGAGTAAGCACGTGCAGAAGAACCACCTCCATAAGCAGCAGCATCCGCTCCACCAGAAGCAGAAGCAGCAGAAGGCCCAGCACCAGAAGATCGAGCCCGGGCAGCAGAAGGCCCAGCAGAAGCAGAATGAGGGCCAGGGGGCGGGAGGGTGGCGCTGTCCCTCTTGCCAGGGCTGGCAGCTGATGGCTGAGGCTTCCTCTTTTTCCCCATGGTTGTGGGGTTGCTGGCTGGCAGGGTGGCTGGCAGGGAGGCTGGCAGGAAGGCTGGCAGGCAGGCAGGCACCAAGGCTGGCAAGCAGCAAGGCTGGCAAGCAGCAAGGCTGGCAGGCAGCAAGGCTGGCAGGCAGGCAGGCAGCAAGGCTGGCAGGCAGCAAGGCTGGCAGGCAGGCAGGCACCAAGGATGGCAGGATGGCAGGCAGCAAGGCAGGCAGCAACGCTGACAGCAAGGCATGCAGGCAGGGCAGGCTGGCAAGGCACTCGATGTGTCTGGATGCAGGTCTTTCCTCTGAATGGTGACCTGCTTCCGAGCTGCTTCCCTTTATATCTGCGGGGCTGACGCAATACATCCCCCCTGCATGCGCATTGAATGCAAGGCATCCGCTAGTCTTCCGTTCTGCATCCGCTAGGCTTCCGCTCTGCATCCGCTAGGCTTTCGCTCTGCATCCACTTCATCCGCTGTGCATCTGCTTCATCCGCTCGGCACCCGCTCTGCATCCGCTCTTTCCATTCCGTGTCCACTTTGCTGAGGTCCCCCGGAAGCCTAGCGGATGTGCCATCCGCTCCCATCTGCTTCCATCCGCTAGGCTTCCGTGGAGCATCCGCTTTCCATCCACCCTGCGTCCTCCCCCCGTCCATTCCTTTCCGTGTTATCCACTCTGGTTATGCAAATTTTTGCCCCTTTTGAGAGCGGATAACAACGGATGGTACATTTTTCTCATCCGCTGTGTCCTTTTTACAAACGTTTTGCATCCGTTGGGCAGTGTGACAGGGCCTTAAGGCGTGCGTCCTATTGTTTCTTTTATTTTTCTTATATGTATCCATGTATTCATAACTATGTTTTTACTTATACCTATTATCTTGTAAGCAATTGACAAACCAAATAAAATAAAATAAATAAACTTGTCAAATCTTTGCCCTGCATTTAACAGAGTGTGGCATGGAGCTTGTTTTCCTCAAATGAAGTCCAATTGCCTGATATCTTGGCCAAGAAGGCCAAACACAGTCTATTAGACAGAAAAAGAAAAGAGTAGAAAAATAAACAGACTGTATTGGATTGTAAACAACCCAGGACAGAAATGGAAAGATCATGTTTACTCTTTAGAAGGAGAGAATTCACTGTATTTTGAAACTGGAATGCAACTGCATAAAATGAAAGGAGAAAGATTTATTTCCATTTTCTAAAAAAATCTCTCACTCAAACAATCCCACAGTGTTGTTCCTGAATTAAAAATGTAAGCATGTTATTGTCTTTTCCAGTTAACATACTTTACTTGATAGCGAAGAGATAAGATTATATGGAAGTCCCTATCTAGGTTGCCAAAATCCAGATAATTCCTAGATGGCAACAAACAATTACAGAGAGTTATCAACTAACAGTATTCCAGATGTTTATGGTTCCAATAGGATGGGTTTGATATCAGGAAGATTAATGAATTGGGATTCCTCCCAACCACTAATGTTTAGAATTAGTCTGCAAAAGTACATGTTTTTCACTATTATAAGAACTGAAACATTTTTGTTCTTCCATTCAATTGTATCCAGTACTCAGAATCTAACTAGACTAACTCTCTATGGTTTCTTGGCAAGCTTTTAAGATGCAGTTTGCCTTTGCCTGCTTCCTAGGACTGAGAAAGAGTGACTGGCCCAGAGTCACCTAGCTGGTTTTGAACCTTGCGGTATCTGCTATCCCGCATCAGATGGGCGTCTCATGATAGGGAGCAAAAGGAGAAAGAAACGACAGGAGACGAAGTTCCTCGGGATGAGTGTGCCCAGAATGTCTTGGTACACGCTCTTTTATTATGCTTCTTCACAAGGGGGTGATTTTTTTCAGAGCCTAGGTCAAGCCCAGGTCAAACAGGATATGCAAGATTTACAATTCGAGCAGGATATACCTGCTTTACAAAGCTGCATACCAGACAAACTACTCACAATGTAAATAAGCTTTATCGACAGATGTTTAGCTCCTTGTCCCTTGTACGTGCCCTGCAAAGGTCACTGAAGAGACAGAAGCTCAATGACTACACGTGAATGATACAATGTTGCAAATGCCTGAACGATACATAGTTGCAATGATATACAGTTGCAAACACATGAATGATACATAGTTACAACATCTCCTCTGTTTTTATTATTTATGACGAGTCTTCTTCCTTGTCCAAGAAGACAGGAACCATTTTTCTGAAATGTTCGCCGTCCCCGTCATCTAGGCAGGAGTGCGACCCGTCAGCGTCAGGGTTCTCCAAGGAGCGGTAACTCAGCAATGACATTTTTTCGTCCGGTGTTAAGGACATAACATGAGCTTGCAATAACACATTAACATTAGCAGTTATGGAGGATAATTGATTTTTCAAAAATTGCAATATTCTATTAAAACAACAAGGTCCTATAATACATATCAATATAATGATTATTAATGGTCCTGCCAATGCAGTTAAAAAGGTTGTAAGCCATGGTGAAATAGAAAACAAGCCTTGATACCAATTATACATGTTTAACCTTTCTTTTTCTCTATCTTTTAAGCGTTTTTCTAATTCTTTCATAGAATCCAACACGACCCCCCTGCTATCAGCATAAAAACAACATTCTTCTTTAAGCGCAGCACACAATCCCCCTTGTTTTAAAAATAACAGATCTAAGCCTCTACGATTTTGCAAGACTACTTCCGAGAGGGACGTCAAGGAGTTTTGCAAAGCTATAATTGATTTCTCAATTCGTAATAAATCATCATCAATGGCTGAACCCAGAGCTGTAATTCTTTGGACAGAGATAGCTAGTCCTGCAATGCCCGTGGCTGCGCCCATGGCACCCAGAGCAAGCAGTAGACCTAGAGTGAGAGTACTAATAATTTCCCGCTTTGCTCTGAGGGGGTATTCCATGGGTGCCTGTAGGGATATAAAATCATCAGAGTTATACACATCAATTTTTGGTACAAGCCATACTTGAATGCAAAATGATTTGGATTTAACACGTTCATCCCCGTGGACACATGCTGTGAGACCGGTGGAACAAGCCCAGACAGAATTATTGCCAGGGATAAAATACATTCCTTTCAGGCGTGATGTTAAATTTCCTCCTGAAGTGGTATAGACTGCAGAATATCCCCCAGTGGTGTGGGTGCGGCCAAGGCGGTTCTTAGGAAGATATAAATTACAATGATAGCCATTAGAAATATTATGACAATATTGTGAGTAATTGGATGGAATATTTCCAAGCAACAACCGACCCCAGTGATGGAAGAAACAGTAATAGTGGAGTTCCTCCAATGGCAACGTTCATCTGATGTGGAATTAACAATGGGTTCTTGGGAAGCGATGGCTTCGTAAAAAGGTGGAGAGGCAGAAACACAAAGCCAACATGTGGAGGCAATTGATGAGTTTGAGGAGTTTAGCAAAGCATAGGAAGCTTTGATCAATGGAATCAATGGGTTAACTCCTTGTGTTATGGGTTGCAAGAAAGGGGATTTAATAACCTTTTCATGTGGTCCACCGGGTCAGAGCGAGGGAGTTCAATGTGACGTTGAATGTAAAAAATATTTCCATAATGCTTTCCCGGCCAGACTCCTTTTAGGCAGGCACCCCATTTCAAGCCAGTGTCCCATAGGGTACTTTTCTTGCCTTGGTCCGTGAACCTTATGGTTACCGGGTTGCATTTGGGCAATTTTTTACCACTGCATGGAATATCCCATGTGGTGCGAGTGGCAGTAATGAGATCACCCTTAGTGCCCGGATCCCAATAAATATGTCCAGTTGAAACACACGACCAGGCTTTGCAAAAGTAATCCGACGACCCCCCGCAGTCGAGAAGTCGTTGGGCAGGGGACTGAGCATTGGAAACGGGCTGTCCGGGGCATACATAAAACCTATATTTATTTACAACTCTATGACTAGGCTCCGTTGGATGAGAAGGCGAGTTGTAGGCGGTGGAGCCTACAAGCATTTCTGCCAAATCGAATTGAAGTGGTGGGTAGAAGTCTTCTATGCGAGAAAAATTGGTTGTAGAGTTTAAACGAACGCCTTGAAAGTCAGTTATAGTCCAAGTAATATTATATTTTCTATGAGGCTTCTGCGGATTGTCATGGACAGTTCTTTTGAAGCGTCGTTTGTTGACAGGATCAGAGTTCGGGTATATAAAAGCATCACAAGTAGGAGAGAGGACTATGGACAAGTTAGTTGTAGAACATTTACGAGATGAGAAGGGAATGCAATTAGTAGAAAAAGGATAATAATTACAATAATGACAATGAAGATTAATTTGGTCATTCATCAAGGATGTTAGTTGGGTTGGAGGAACCCGTAATACAAGAGAAGGACATTTAGGTCCCCCTATATCTAGCTTGAATAGAGGAAAAGATTTTAAGGTTCTTTTCCATAGGAAGAGTAAAGAAGGAACAAAAGAGCGAGTGGTAGAGTGTTCTGTAAACAAAACAGAAGTGACAGAGTGAAAGCTACGGGTAGCATTTTCATGACGTACCCACATGGAACAAGTATAATAGCCTTCTGTTAATGAAGTGGCTTTAACACGAATAATCTTTTGACAGGAAGCATAGGTTTTGTTGAAGTATGTGTGAATATAAGGAAATAGATTTATGGGAAGATTATCATGCCAACAAACAATAGGACAGTCACTATCATAATTAATAAAGCAAAATTCTAATGTGGTCCAATGACCATGTTGAACAAAGGTATAAGTAGGATATGAATAAGGTAGAAATTACAAAGAGGATATAGGCAAGAATACCTTGTTCAGCTAAATCCCTTACAGGAAAGACTAGCACTGGAATATCGGGGGGCATATGAAAAGGCTGAACAGGATGTACAAAGAGAAAGTCAGCGACACCAGGAAGATAAGTAAGAGTTTCATTAGCAACAAGATCGTAAGCGAAAGAAGAAAAGTTGCAAGTTTCAGCAGCCTTTGTTGTGGGGCTGGCTGCCTGCCCCGTTTCTAGTTTCCCTGATTCAAAAAAGGTTTTTGAATGATTGCAGGGTTATTCTGCTGTTCATTCTTTTGGACTCTGCACTGATTAGCCCAGTGATAGCCCTTTTGGCATCGAGGGCATGGCGTCTTTGGGCGAGCTACCTGGTTTCTTGACATATTTGCTCCCCCGCCCGGGGCCCTGCATTGGCTCTTAAAGTGGCCTGGCTTGCTGCAATTAAAACAATTGCCCATTTTGCGAGTATTTTGTTGGGAAATGGGAAGAAGAGAGCCCATGTTCTGCTGCATGCCTTCAGTAATGGCTGTAGCCAGAGTAGACATGGAATGGGATGTGGTTCCTATGATTCGGCAGGCTGTAAGATAATCTGCCAAGGTAACATTTTTCTTATTAATTAATGGTTGCAAAACTTTCTGACAATCAGCGTTTGCGTTTTCATAAGCAAGTTTCAATTTTAATTCATTACAAGCCTCCTCATTATCAATTTCTCTCTCTAAGGCTTCTGTGAGATGGTTTATAAAGGAGGAAAAAGGCTCAGAAGGTCCTTGAATAACTTTAGAGAAAGATTTGGGCATGCATCCCGCATTATCAACCTTTCGAGCAGCGGCCAAAGCACAATCCTGTAATATAGGGAAAGCAGCTGCGTCTGTGGCAATCTGCTGGGCAATGGTAAACATGGTGCCAGTACCGTTAAGCATATCTAAAGTGACATTTGCCGGCAAGCCTCTAGCGGCTGCGGCTGCGGTACATTTATGAAATTCTGACTCCCAGACCAAAAATTGTGAAGGCGTGAGGATCATGTTAAATAATGTACGCCAATCAGCATTTATCAAGTCAGCGCCTGGTTGGGTTATTGATCCTAAAAGACCCTGTACATAGCGAGATTGAATACCATTTTCCTTGCAAGCTGCTTTTAAATCCTTAATTATTTTGTACGGCATTGGGGTATACTGAGGAGCTGGAGGATTGCCGGTTTGTATGATAAGATAAAGGGAGGCAGCTGCAAGGGTGTCCTCATCCATTTCTCCTTCATAAAAGGCTTGTTGAATGGCTTTTACAACACCCCCCCCTCGGGAGGGTGGTGGAGGACACGGGGGCTCTACATTTAAGGAAGTGGATTGAATGGAGGGAGGCTCCCGTAATGACTTATGATCATCGGGAGCGGAGGGTTGAAGGACAGAAAAGTTATCATAACTTGGTGGGGGAGATTCAAATACACTCCCTGCTTCTATTTTATAATGGACTTTTAAAGCCTCCATAATTTTCCTCCAAGTGACCAAAATGCCAATAGGTGCACGAGGAGGACTATGGAGATATTCACCAATTTTTTGCCAAGTGGAGATTTTTAAGGACCCTTTCTCTGGATAATTGGGACAATGTTGCCACACATAAGTCAATAATGTAGCAACAGGTTTCATTTTTACAGGCGAGCCCTATAAATTAGCAGAATATTTAGAAGAAGAAGCGACTAACTCCCTCAATTCCTTCAGATGCTCTGTCTGTTGTTGAGAAAAGTTTCCGCCCATACTTACAAAAGTCGAGACCGTGTTTCAGATCCGATGATGTGCAATTCGCTTCAGGCCTGGCGATGCACAGATTCCATCGAGCGGGTAAGATATGAGCGCGTCGCAACGTATCCCCCTTAGGTAATCACGTCGGGGTCACCAGAATGCGGTATCTGCTATCCTGCATCAGATGGGCGTCTCATGATAGGGAGCAAAAGGAGAAAGAAACGACAGGAGACAAAGTTCCTCGGGATGAGTGCGCCAAGAATGTCTTGGTACATGCTCTTTTATTATGCTTCTTCACAAGGGGGTGATTTTTTTCAGAGCCTAGGTCAAGCCCAGGTCAAACAGGATATGCAAGATTTACAATTCGAGCAGGATATACCTGCTTTACAAAGCTGCATACCAGACAAACTACTCACAATGTAAATAAGCTTTATTGACAGATGTTTAGCTCCTTGTCCCTTGTACGTGCCCTGCAAAGGTCACTGAAGAGACAGAAGCTCAATGACTACACGTGAATGATACAATGTTGCAAATGCCTAAACGATACATAGTTGCAATGATACACAGTTGCAAACACATGAATGATACATAGTTACAACAGAACCTAAGGCAGGAATAATGCTCTCAGTCTCTCATTTTCTAGATTGGTGCCTTAACCACCATTCCAAATTGGCTCATTTACTGATATATATCCATGAACAATTACAAGCAATGGTGAGAATCTACCAATTTGCACCTATTGGGTAGAACCGGTTGTTAACATTCTAAGCACTTCAAAGAACTGGTTGTTAGAAGAAATTACTGCCCTAATCCTGTAAGGAAATTAGGAAGGAAAGAAACATTCTGGTGTTCCTTACAGAAACTGCCTCTTCATTAACCCTAATTACATTCTTGGAAGGACTAGACTTCCTGTCTCTGGAAGTTCTCTGGAGTATATTTTCCCTCCTTTGCTGGTACTTTGCTTGTGTGAAGTAACCATTCAAAGTTACAATGGCACTGAAAAAAGTGACTAATGACCATTTTTCATGCTTACGACTGTTGCAGCATCCCCACAGTCATAGTTGTGCCTCGATGTGAGTGATATTGAGTTGGCCACACCCAGCCAATAACATGACCACCAAGCCATATCCACCTAGTCATATGACCACCAAGCCGTGAACACCAACTTAGCCATGCCCACAGACCAGTTGTTAAAAAATTTGAATCCCACCCCTGCAGGTGGGATAAAAACCTAATTACAAAATATAGTTGAAATTTGGACAGATTCTAATCTTTCCCAAATCTGGATTCCTTTTAACATTTTTAGAGTTGTGTGTGATATTTGCTGTAATCAGGGACATATCCATATTTTAAAATCTAGAACTTAGAAAGAATAGTGGCCTTTAAGGCTCCCCTTGCTGTTCTTGTGCATTCATGACTATTAATTAATAAATAAGTCTTTTCTTCAGCTCTCCCCCAAATTCCCTTCAATAACTGAAAAGAATTTTCTAGCAGCTCTTCTCCCCAACCCCATTGTCCTCAAACTTGGGCATTTATCTATGAGCAAAACAACAAAACAGAGCTTTCCCAGGAAGCCATTAAACTGGGGCAGCTTTGAAAACTGAGCAGTTATAATTAAGGATTTTTGGTGATATGACTGAGTTCAGGGAGGGAAGCAAAGATGATCAATAAAAAATGAAAATTAGTGGAAAAAAAACTGCATTTGCAGTTATACCTGAAGAGAAAACATTAATACTGTGCTGGAAAGCTAATGTATTAATAATGGGGGTTTATAATCCTGAATAAGATAAATTGAATTTATTATTATGTATAGCTAAAATACCAGGAGATAGAAACCCATTTCTACATTCCTGGGATTGTTTTTATTTGTACTGTTACTGAAATCTCTGCATAACCAGAGAACCCCTAAATTGCAGTTGTCTTTATTTTGTTCCCTGGAAATGAATTGCTTGGAACATTTGAAGTAACAGACCATAATGTTAAAAGTATGATGTTTCAATCAAGAAAAAAACTCTTGGTTGAATTGTTAAGGTTGATACAAGACCATGTTTGTTAACCTTATGATAAGTTGTTATAGAGTAGACTATGATTTTATGGAAAGAAGAAATATTTTTAAAGATCAATGAGCAAGAACAAGCAAAGATATCTTGAAGTATAGATGAAAAGGGGAATTGAAGTGAGGACATCATGATTATGAGATGATGATGATGATAATGATGATTATGCTTTTGCTTTTGGATGAGAAAAAAAGGGAGAAGCAAACAGAATAGAAATAGGCTGACTTTTACATCATGAAAATTGCCGTTTTTCTGTTGTATAGCTGTTAGTATAGGCCTGTTAGTATAGCTGTCTTGAAATTTTGTGGAATTCTCAACCTTCCTAGTATTTGTCTGTCCTTACTTACAGTTTCTTAGAACCTTTTGGTATCAGGTACCAGTTCCCTGGATAGAGGTTTTTCTGTGCACCAGAGGGACTGTGGTTTCATGTGCTGCCTGCATCCTGCGGATGGGCTTTGCTTGTTTCCATGGCCTGTTTCCTGGCATGCCGTGGCCATGGTCAGGGGGCTGGGGACCCCTGTTTTAGGAGACTCACACCCAGGGAAAAAGATGTGACTCTTTTTTTCTGTGTCTAAATCAGAACCAGGAAATATTATTGGAGGATAAATATGAAGAACAAAATTACACTTCAGCAACTTTAATTAAAAGTCCAGCAGACGTAACAAAGAATTCAATGAAAATTAAAATGACATCATCATTGCCACTACTATCGCCATCACCATCATGCAAGCAACAACTTGCCTGTATAAACTGCAGGTATAGACCAGTTTAGCCCAGGGATGAAATTTAACCACCTCAGCCCACCTCAGGAGAGGTGGTAGGGATGACTTGAATTGGTAAAAAATCACCCCTAGTTGCTATTACTATTATAACAAGTATACCAAGCCACAGCCACAGTCACACCCACAGAACCAGGAGGGGAAAAAAATTAAATTTCACATCTGATTTAACCGATATTTTGGATAAGCCCCAACCAATGAAAATTGTACTCTAGTAATTGCCATCTTACCATAAATAAGAACAAATCTCAGTCATCACATAATAAGTCTCAATAATTGGATTCACTGTTTTCACAATAGCTGGTATATTTAATGGCAGACATTAAAAAGGTGTTGTAAAGGTTGGATAAGTTGTTGGCAGTTATCTATACTGGCTATGCCATAGGTGTTGCCTCTCATATTAAAAAGAAAAGGGAATGCTAGAGATTGGTTGTATTAACCTGCATAAAGGATGGGGATAGGCAACCCAAAATTGATGGATTACTTGCAACCTAAACTTTTCTTCAGCCCCCACCGCCTCCATACACTAGCCTCATGGTGGCTAACCTTTTTGGGCTCCTGTGCCAAAAATTATGCGCACGCTTGCGCCCATGCACTCACATTCCAGCACCCAGAAGGCAATGCATGTTGGGGGGAGGCATGTCCCTTTGCATGTGCATGTGATCCCCAACCCCTTACCTGCACTGCACCTCCCAGCTGATTTTCAGCCTGTTTGAGGCCTTTTTCGGCCTCCCAGGCTTGAGGAAAGCCTCTGCAGCCTGAAAAATAGGCCTGTTTTATCACTTCTGGTATTTCCGAAAACACAGGAAGTAATGAAACAGGCCTATTTTTCAGGCTGCAGAGGCTTTCCTCAAGCTTAGGGGGCCAAAAAGGTATCAAACCAGCCAAAAATCAGCTGGGAGCCGCATACATGTGCAGTGAAGTAAGTTTGCCTGTGGATTGCGTGCAGGCACAAATGGCTCTGTGTGCCACCTGTGGCATGTGTACCATAGGTTCACCATCAGGGCACTAGCCTATTCATTATATGTAATGTATATGTAAACATTATATGTATTTATATGTAAACAATAAAATAAAAGGACTAGACACCCTGCCCTTTTTGATCCTGTTACCACACTTAATAAGGAACAAAGTGAGGCTCTTGGCCACTGAAAGAGTTCTGATCCCTGATTGAGGGCCTTTAATAGATTGATGACAAGCATTTGAATTAAAGAGAATGTATGTGTGGAGAGTTCTAGGTGAGAAATGTCAAGGTAACACTTCTCCAAACAGAACAGAAACAATGTCGCAGCCACAACCAAAAGAGTATCAAGTAGACCAGACCCACAGAACCTTTGTGGATATGAAGAGGATGGGGGATTGTCCACTTGAGTTCTAGATGGCTGCTCCTTGGAAGGAGACTGATTACAAGATAATGGTTTCCTGTAGATTTGAATACCAGGAGACAAAAGAAAGCACTCAGCCATAGTAGAGCCTTTTTAAGATCACAGGATTTGTTAACCTCACTTTCCTATCGCTTTCAGAAATTAGCTATTTAATTATGTTAATACGGATAATAGAGATCTTCAAAATGACAAATTTGCAAAGTCATCAGGTAAATTTAATTTCATCCCAGAATAAAAGAAAAAATATAAACTTAAAAACATAAACAATTTGAAATAAGCAGCAAAAAGCTAAATAAGATTTTAACTTAAGAAAGTTATAAATAAATTAAGCAGTCAGACAAATATGGCATATTATGATTTTTGCTATAAGATTCTGGAAATACTTATATAAATAAATAGCACTTTCATAGGAAATTTAGTTATTTAAAATGATAAATTAAAGATTTTATGACTGGATAGTAGAAGAACTGAAGATCTAGGCAGAAATGATAAAATGGAAACAAAAAAAGAGAAAGGCTTTCTTTTTGTTGTTGATCAGCATTGAAACAAAACAGTAGAAAGTGGAATGATATGTTAAATATTTCAGGATATCTTTGACAAATGGAATCAGAAAATAGAAGCTATAATGTCAATAATGATGTCTTCTTCTACAGATAATTTCCAAAAGATATTATGGAATAAATAACAGATGTGAAAGAGAATGCCTTGGAAGTCTACAGGATAAAGAACTGAAAGAAACTTCACCTGATATTGAAATATTAGAATATAAAGTAATTGAAATACTATAAAATATTTTTAAACGTTAATAATGAAACAGAGATGACAACTGAAGATGAAACACAAATGATAAGTCAAAAGAATGACCTGGATAATAATTCCTTACTGGATACACAAAAAGAGGTTTGCTAAAGACTCAAAGAAACATTTGAGATGGAAAAAAGAACATTTGAAGAGAGATCAAATCCTACAACAACCTCTGAATTAATTAAAGACCAAGATTGTTAAAAGCAACAGGAAGAAGGTTAAACTTGGTTTGTTTGACCAAGATTAAAACAAGATATATTTCTATAAAGTTCTGGAAAGTCCTTTATGGGCTTTTTTTTTTTTTCTGATACTACTAGGGCACAAATGTTAATAATTGATGGATTTGTGTTAAATATTGGATGAGTTATAGAAGGAAGAGATATTTCTATGAAGCTATAAGCCCATGTCACACTGCACCAACAGATGGAAAGAGGATGTAAAATAGAGAAAAACGCTTGCCATCTGTTGGTTAACGCGATGCATCCGTTGTGTATTCACTGCGTCCATGATTCATGCACTCTACCCGTCCAGCATCCGTCTACTGAGATTTCATCCGCTCAAAAAGTTTTGAGCTGCACAAAACTTTTTGAGTGGATGAAGTGTCCAACGCATCTGTTCTACATCCACTATGCATACGGGGAACATCTGTTATACATCCGTTGTCATCCGTTACGCGTCTGCTATATCCGCTAGGCATCCGCTGCACATCTGCGCAACTCACATCCGCTCCAGCAGAAAAAGGACACAGGGAGGAAGCGAAACGGACGCGGAATGGACACACAGCGTTAGTAGCACGGATGTAGAAAGGATGAAAGCGGATGCAGCTAGCATATAAAGCATTAAAACAGAAAAAAAGTTCGCATAGGGGACGTATCTCGGATATTTAGGATGTCTGGAGGATGTCTAGAGAATGCGGAAGGACACCTAGTGGAAAACCTATATTGCCTATAAAAAGCAGGAGGAAATCACCTGCATCTCACTTTCAGACCAGCAGCCCTGCTGTGCAGACCTCTTCAGCCTTCATCTTGCTCTTGCTCTTCCACAGCATCCAGTCATCTCCACCATTAATCGTCACACACTCCTTTTGGTAGCCGCCATCATTCTACAACAATGCAAAGCCATCTACAGGCTCTTTCACCTGTTCTACAGGAAGAAAAGGAGGCGTCCAAGAACTGTGTGGGTCCGAAGATGGATCGCGAGAAGAGCCGAGTATGGACTGTATGACAAGCTAATGGTGGAGCTGAGGAACGAAGACCCTCGTGCATTCCAGAACTTCATGAGGATGCCACCAGCCATGTTTGACGAAGTTGTGGAGCGGCTGAGACCCCGGTTGACCAAGCAATGCACCAACTTCTGGCCCAGCCTGGACCCTGGGCTGAAGGTGGCACTGACTTTACACCACCTGGCCTCAGGGACCATGTACAGGAACATGCAGTATGCCTGGAGGGTGCCACACAACACCATCAGCACTGTGGTCAGAGAAGTGGTGAAGGCCATCATCGAAGAATACCTGGAGGAGCTCCTCCAGTGCCCCTCCACTGAAGAAGGCTGGAAGAAAGTTGCAGAGCAGTGGTATCAGAAATGGAACTTCCCCCACACCAGCCAACTCAGGGTCCACTTATTTCAACTACAAGGGTTTCTTCAGCATCATCCTCTTTGCCATGGTTGATGCTGACTACAAGTTCATGTACATCGATGCTTCAGGCAACGGCTCATCTTCAGATGCCCAGGTATACAATGCCAGTCACCTCAAGGAGGGGCTGGAACACAACCTCATCATGGGCTTCCCAGATCCAGACATCCTGCCCAACGACACACAAGATGTGCCCTACTTCATCGTGGGGGATTATGCCTTCTCCCTCAGAACCTACCTCATGAATCCCTACACTTCCAGCTGCCTCACCCGTGAAGAGAGGATCTTCAACTACAGGCTGTCCAGGGCAAGGCGGGTGGTGGAGAACGCCTTTGGCATCCTGGCCAACAGGTTCCAGGTACTTCTCACCACCATGCAGCATTGCCCAGAGACCATGAGGAGGATCATGGAAGCTTACTGCATCCTGCACAATCTCATGCGCACCTGCTACCCAGTGTTGCAGAACAGGCTCGTGGACCAACAACAATGCAATGGGGACATGGAGCCTGGTGAATGGAGGCAAGGAGTAAACCTGATAGACACTGTGGATGTGCAAGGCCCCAACAGAGCTTCATGTGAAGCGAAGAAGCAGCGCAACCTCCTGAAACACTGGTGCAACTCCCCAGCTGGAGCAGTGGAGTGGCAAGACAGGATGGTAGATGATTAATGGATGCTTCCTTGAGCCTGTCTCATCACAATGATGTGCCATGTATGTTGAGTGGCCCTACAATGAACAGGGCATTTAATAAAGAGTTGTGTTTATGTTGAAATGTGTTGATGAATGATTAAATTGTTATTGATAATAAAGGGCCATAGGTGTGGCACCTGGGAGAGTGGACCATACAGTTCCACTATCCTTTCACTGGAAGTTTATCTATCCCACTGCGATCCTTACCCATCCTATAGATATTACCCATCCTACAGGTATCCCTGCCCATCCCACTGCTATCCTTACCCATCCCACAGCTATTACCCATACCAAAGGTATCCCTGTCCATCCCACTGCTATCCTTACCCATTCCACAGCTATTAACCATCCCACAGATATCCCTGCCCATCCCACTGCTATCCTTACCCATCCCACAAGCATGCAAAGGCTTAAACCATTTCTAAAAGTTTCCACCAAGACTTTATTAACTAAAAGAACTGAAGCAAGTGTGTGAAGCAAAGATAAACTTTATTAATAACAAACTGTAAAAGCAAAATGTCCCAAGTAAAGTGTCCCAAGCAAAGATAAAGTCAACAGGTAGCAACCCAGTCTCTGGCACTCTTCTCAGTCACTCTGAGGCATGCCCGTGGTCTCAGGGGTGAAGGGTCCAGGTGCTATGGAGGTGGCAGTGGCTGGACTGCTGGTCTGAGGTGCCATTGGGGTGCCTGGCCCCAAGAGGACAACAGGGGATGGTGTGTGGAGGAAGCTCTCAGAGAGCTGGCTAAGTCCCGTGATGTTGAGAGCCCCTTCCTCCATGATATGGGGTGTCAGTCCCAAGACTGATGACAGATGTTCTGAGGCTGGGCTTGGCTGTGGGGTGGAGGAAGGAGGAGTGTAGTGGGGCTGTCTGGTCTGCAAGTGAGCAAGGTGAGGCGTGGGTGGCATCTGTGGTGTGGGTGGCATCTGTGACATCGGTGGCATCTGTGGCATCGGTGGCATCGGTGGCATCGGTGGCATCGATGGCACCTGTAGCATTGGTGGAATCGGTGGCATCGGTGGCACCTGTGGCACCTGTGGCATCGGTGGTATGGGTGGCACCTGTGGCAGGCGAGGAACTTGTGCCTGGACTGGGAAGGGCTGCCTGTGCTGCTGGAACTCCTGGTCGCTGTAGCCTTGGTAGGTGAGGGCCTGTGGAAAGCCTTGGAAGGGCTGTGACATCCCCTGGGATGGAGGAGCAGACCTGGACTGGGTCAGAGCAGGTTCAGTTGAGGCTCAAGGGTGGTGCAGAAGACCTGTGATCCTCTCCTTGATCACCTGGTACTGGGATTCGGGCATTTCCATGAGGGTCTGGTTGATGTAGGTGAGGAAGGGCTTTCTATTAGAAGATGGTATGTCAGACTGTACCAGCTGAGAGATGAGATCTACGCTGCTCTTGATAGTGTCCCTGATCTCCAAGAGGACAGTGTGGCTTTGCCCTCCGATCTGGCTCTCTTCTGCTTTCTGTGGAGGTGGAGCTGGGGGTGAGTGTGGGTTGGTCTCTGGTGGCAGCAGCTTCTTCTTGCTCCAACTGCATTAGGGGGTCCTCCATGTGCTCGACCATGGGGAGTGGAGTGTTGGGGGGGTCTCCATCATGGGGCGCTCCACAGATACCTGCCTGGACATAGGAGCTGACTCTTGCCCAGAAGAGGACTGGCTCTCTGTGGGCTGCCTAAGAGTGAAGGTAGACAGAGGGGCTGCTTCTTGGTGGCAGACCTCACCCTCCAAGAAGCTGCACTTGGCCATCACATAGGTCTCCTGGTCGGTGAGCTTGACCGCGGCCTGGCCAGACTTCTTCAGGTGAAGCTTCCCGTACCAGGTGTACACATGCTTCCACCATCCGAGGATGGTGTTTTGTGGCATGGAGATCTTTCTATTTGAGAGTGCAGGTTTCCAAATTTGTCTGTTTCCAAAACAGACAAACATCTGAGCACAGACAGACTCCCTCTGATGCCTCCAACTCAAACACCCCCCCACCAGGCACTCAGGTGAAACCTAGCTTGCTGATGAATAGCAGCCGTCCTTTCACACGAAGCCAAGCTGCACTGAAAGCCTCCAACACAAGAACAGAGTGTTGCGAAGGCGGAGCTTCGTCTCGGTGTTACAGCTGCGATCTCGGGGCTCTGAGATCGCAGCTGATATTTTCGCCCCGGTCGGTCCTAACGGACCTAAACCGTCCCGTAGAGACGGGGATTGTGAACGGCATAGTCCCAGGATCCCAGAGATATCGCAAAATCTCTGGTTTGATCCGGGAGAAGCCCTTTTGCTGGCAGCGGAAAGGCAGCCTCCAAAGCTGCTGAAGTCGGACAGCTCCGGAAAGAAAGTGATTTAAATGAGCGTGTATCGGTTGGTTGAGAAATTCCTTTTGTATAGTAAATTGATTGAGACTTGAAAGGACATCCTGAACAAAGAAGAAATCTGTGATTTTATTTTTGTTTGACTGAAACTTGGCTGAGCGGCGTTTAAGTGATCTCAAACTGAGACTTGGATTCTTTCCTTTTTTTTTTTTTTCTGAGGACTTTAATGTGACTTTGTAGGTAACCAGATTGAATTTTCTCTCATATATATTTTTATGCTTCTCTTGATTTTTATTTTTATTTTTTTTAATTTTCTTTTTAGGATAGAGGCTCCCTTTGATTATCTTTTTTTTCTTCTTCTTTGAGTTTTTTAAAAATATTTTTTTTTCTGGCTGGGGGGGGGAAAGAGTAGTAAGAGATGCTGCAACACTGCCAACTAGAGGCTTGAAAATACTTTATTTGAATTGGGGAGAAAAGCACTCCTTTTCAAGGACATTTTAATGTGATAAGATAGAGGGAGAATGCAGTAAAATATTATTACAGGTGCTTCCTTGGACTCTTATCAATATTTCAACACTTGAGGCTTGGCTTTGAAGCTGCTGGAGAAGACAGTCATAATAAGAGCCTTGGATAAGGAAATAAAGTGCAGTGTATATATATATATATATATATATATATATATATATATATATAT
>BLBF01000004.1:59899575-59914734 GCA_015471245.1 Laticauda colubrina | reverse complement strand
TATATACCTCTGAAATTCCTACTCGCCAGATTTTTTGTTAATTTTAATTCTAGTATTTTTGCTTTTTATTTTAAAGGGAAAGCTTTAGAGCTCTTTCTTTTTTTTCATGCTTTCTTTGGTTTTGGGCTTTTTAATATTGGATTTTTTATTTTTATTTTTTTGGACTATATTTGGTTACTATATTAGCTGGATTGAAAGTCAAAGAGAACCTGAAGCTTTGGAAGCATTAAAATGAGCAGGAAACCAAAATCATTTGGCATTTCTGTTTCTACCTCTGCTTCCCCACCATCTGAAGGACAACATTTAATTCAGATAATGTTGAAGCAAGATAAAGAACAAGAAAAAGTAAATTTACAGACGATTATGCAAGGAATTCAAGATATTAAGATAAAAATAGATGCTATGGATCAAAGAATAGAGAAATCTGATGAAAATATTAAACAAATGATGGGGAAGTATGAGGAGAGATTCCAAAAAATTGAGGAAGAAGGAAAACAAAGAGAGGAGAAGATTGGAAATATTGACACTAGATTAACAGTGGTAGAACAAGAAAAAAATGGGATGTTGAGGTGGGAGATGGAAAGGTCAGAATTTTATCTTAGATTCCAAAATATAGAAGAGGAAAAAGGAGAAAATTTGGCTGCGATAATGATAGAAATGCTGGCAGACCTTTTGGAAATTACAGAGGAAAAGATGATGGATGGAGTAGATGAGATATATCGAGTTTATACAAGATATGCGATGAGAAATAAACTACCAAAGGAAGTTCATATCAGATTTACCAAAAAATCCATCAAAACACAGATATTGCAAGTGGTAAGAGAGAAAACATTGAAATATAAAGGTAAAGAGATTGTGGTTTTAAAACAAATACCTAGAAGAGTGAGAGAGATGAGAAGAGAATACCGATTTCTGACCAAAATATTATTAGAAAATGAAGTGAACTATAGATGGCTGATACCAGAAGGACTAATCTTTACGTGGCAAGAACAGAGACATAGAATTGATTCGATTGAAAAAGCAGAACTTTTCTACGCAGAATTTTTTGGAAGAAGAAAAGAGGAGGCAGAGAAAGAGGTCTCATTAATTGAGTTACAGGAGGAACAACTGGAGATTGAAAAAGAGAAAGGAGTTGTAGGTGGACAGGTAGACAGTAAAGAACAACGTGAAGTGAGAACTACGACAGCTGTTAGACCTAAATATAAAGCATACTCATGGAAGAAAAAAAACTAATTACAATGAATATAAATGGACTTAACTCAGTTGTTAAAAGAAGAAAAACCTTTCATAAATTAGAGAAATTAAAATTTGATATAATTTGCTTACAAGAAGTTCATATTAAAAAACAACATGAGCAATTGTTAGTACAGCCAAAATTAGGGAAAATATTTACTTCTTTGATTCAACGTAAGAAAAGGGAAGTGGTTCTCTACATTAAAGAGGATATCCCAGCAAAACTTATTTACACGGATGAAGATGGAAGAGTATTAATGGTGGAAATAATGGACAATAATAAAAAAATACTCTTGATTGCAATTTATGCCCCGAATGATAAACAAGAAGAGTTTTATAAAAAACTACATATCGAAATAATTAAATTGGACTATGTTAACATAATTATGATGGGAGACTTTAATGGAATTGTGGACAATAAATTGGACTATATAACAACAACAACAAAACAAAATAGAAAGGTTCTCCCTAAATCTTTTTTTAAAATGACAGATGAATTAACTTTAAAAGATATTTGGAGGGAAAGAAACGTTAAAGCTAAACAATACACTTTTTATTCTAATATTCATTTATCATGGTCCAGATTAGATATGATTTGGATCTCAACAGAATTAATATCCACTATTCAAGAAACAAGTATTGAAATGAGTACTTGGGCAGACCATAGTCCAATGACAATTAAATGGAAGGGACAAAACAAAAGATCGAGATGGACATTAAACAATACTATTTTAAAGGAGAAAGACTTTATACAATGGATGGAGAAGGAATTGGTTTTTTTCTTTAAAGAAAACAAAAAAGAAGATACTTCAATACAGAATGTTTGGGATACAATGAAGGCATATGCTAGAGGTTTGATAATAGATTATACAAGAAAAAAGAATATTAGGAAAAGACAAACCTCCAAGATCCTGGAAGATGAATATAAAAGACTTGAAAAAGAACTACAAAAAATGCCACAGAAAAAAGATATTAAATTGAAACTGGATGTAATTAAGCATAAAATGGAATTAATAGAGAAAGAAGAACTGGCACAGAAAATTAGAAATTCTAAACAGAATTATTTTGAAGACGCAAATAAACCAGGTAGATGGCTAGCATATAAACTGAGAAAGGAGAAGGAATCAAGAAAAATATTGAAACTAATAGATGATCAAGGTCAAGTTTGTTGTGGTAATAAGGAGAAAAAGGAAATTATTCAAGATTTCTATGGACAACTATATAAACAAGAGAATATTGATGAGGAAAAAATTAAACAGTATTTACAGAATGTTAACTTACCGAAGATACCCAAAGAGACTGAAGAAATGTTAGAAAGCAATATAACAATGATGGAATTAAATGAAGCATTTAAGAGACAAAATAATGGGAAAGCACCAGGTCCAGATGGGCTTCCGGCAGAATTCTGTAAAAAATTTCAAGAATCATTGAACATCCCATTGTTAGAAGTTATGAATGAAGTTATGTTAAAGAAGATGACACCCAAAACATGGTCAGAGGCTTATATTACACTTATTTTAAAAGAAGAGGCTGACCCGTTGAAAATTAAGAATTATAGACCTATTTCCTTATTGAATGCAGATTATAAAATCTTTGCTTCAATTTTAGCAAAAAGACTGAAAAAATATTTAAATAATTTTATCCATCCAAATCAAAACGGATTTCTGCCAAAGAGACAAATTAGAGACAATATGAGAGTAATTTTGGATACTTTGGAATATTATGAGGCTCATCCTGAGAAACAAATGGCTTTGATATTCTTAGATGCTCAAAAAGCATTTGACAACGTGAACTGGAGATTTATGTTATTACTATTGGAACAGATGGGTTTTGCCAGAAAATTTATTCAAGCAATAGAAACCATATATAATAAACAGACAGCAAAGGTAATGGTGGAGGGAGAATTTACAGATCTTATTAATATAAGAAGAGGCACAAGACAAGGATGTCCCCTATCTCCTTTGTTATTTGTATTGATTTGGAAGTGTTGAATAGAAATATTAGAGATGACAAAAGTATAAAAGGAATGAAAATTAAAAAGGAAGAATTTAAACTACAAGCTTTTGCTGACGATTTAGCTTTTATTCTGGAAGACCCGTTAGAAACCGCTCCAGAATTATTGGAAAAGATAGAGACATATGGTGAGATGGCTGGCTTGAAAATAAATAAAGATAAAACAAAGATTTTGACAAAAAACATGTTATTGAGACAAAGAGAAGAACTGACAGATCTTTTGAAAATCCAAGTTACAAATAAGGTTAAGTATCTGGGGATATATTTGACAGCAAGATGTAGCACATTAAAAGAGAATAATTATATTAAACTCAAACAACAGATAATTACAGATTTGAAGAAATGGGAAAATTTACAATTGTCATTAATAGGGAGAATTTCAACAATTAAGATGAATATTTTACCTAGAATTTTATTTCTCTTTCAAACAATACCAATTAGACTTGGAAAAGACTACTTTGAAGATTTAAATAAAATCATGTTGAAGTTTATATGGCAAGGTAAAAGAGCGAGAATAAAGTTAAAGCTTTTGCAAGATGCTAGAATTAGAGGAGGTTTTGGCCTGCCTAATTGGGAACTGTATTATCAAGCTGCAAGTTTGATGTGGGTCAAAGAATGGATAACATTAAGAAAGCATAGATTGTTGACATTAGAAGGACATGACTTACTGTTGGGCTGGCATGCTTTTTTATGGTACAAGGGAACTAAAACACAGGGGTATTTCAGAAGACATTATATACGGGAGTCTTTGTGGTTAAATTGGGAGAAGATAAAAAAACAATGTTACCTGAAAATTCCAGTTTGGTTATCGACTATTGAAGCATTTTCCTATCCTATGATCTATAAAAAGGAACAAACAGTTAGATATGGGGAACTGTTGGATGAAAAGGGTGGACTTAAATCGATCCAAAACTTAGAGGAACAAGGTATAAGGATGAATTGGTTTTCATATGTGCAAATACACTCAAGATATGTTGAAGATTTTAAAATGGAAGGATTTTATGACAAACAGACTGATTTAGATAAGATATTGATGGGTACTGATGAGAAAGTGATTAAAAAATTATATGGTTATTTATTGGGAATTAAGCTAGAGGAAGAACAAGTTAAAGAAACTATGATTGCTTGGGGGAAGAATTTTGGATATGGGATTAATTTAGAGCAATGGCAAAAATTGTGGTCTCAAAATTATAAAATGACAATGTCAATAGCATATAAAGAAAACTTGTATAAGATGTTTTACAGGTGGCACTTCCCCCCGACAAGAATAGCAAGAATGTTCAAGAACAAATCTGAAAAATGTTGGAAATGTCATCAGATACCTGGCTCATATTATCATATGTGGTGGACTTGTGAGGATGCCAGAAAATATTGGACTAAAATTCACATGTGGTTGGAAAAAATGACAAAGAAACACATAGACTTGAAACCAGAGATCTTTTTATTGGGAATCTTACCTGATATATATAATAAAGACTTGAAATATTTGATTGTAAATGTATTAACAGTGGCTAGGATTGTATTTGCTAAAAATTGGAAGAATGAGAAAATACCACCGCAGGAAGAAATTATTAAGAAAATATTGGAATGTGCTGAGATGAGTAGATTGACATTTGAAATTAGAGAGCAAGAAGATAAACAATTTTATGAAATTTGGGATCTTTTTTATCAATGGTTAGATGATAAAATACAATAATAGAGCAATAGTATTATATCTATGAAGGGTTTTTAGGATTGATTTGTTATGACTATATGATTTGTTATAGAATAAAATGTTTGAAGTATTGTTATCTCACAAAACATGAATGATTAAAAGTATAGTCAGAAAAAGACTTTATTTTAATTTTTTTTGGTAATATTAGGATATGGATTGACAATATGAGTGGTTATGTAATATAACTGTAATTGAGACTATAAAATGAATGCACAAAACTGATGAACCAACCGACACACCGGAAGTATATATGAGAGTAGATGTTTTTAATGTTTTGTATGTTATGTCTGTTTGTAGAAAATTAATAAAATTCTTAAAAAAAAAAAAAAAAAAGAACATGGAGGAACCCCAGTACCAGGTGGTGAAGGACCGGATCACCGAGCTGCTTCACAACCCTCCAGATCCAGAGGAACCTGCTCCCACCCAGTCCAGGTCTGCTCCTCCACCCCAGGTGATGTCCCTCCCATTCCAAGGCTTCCCACAACCCCTCACCTACCAGGGCTATGGCTACCAGGAGGTCCAGCAGCACAGGCAGCAGCCATTCCCAGTCCAGGCACAGAGTCATCGGATGACACCGTTACCACCGGTTCCACTGATGCCACCGATGCCACCCAAGACAATCATGCCACCGACTACAGCGATGCCACCCACGCCAGTCCTCACCCAGCTGCAGACCAGACAGCCCCACTACACTACTCCTTCCTCCACTCCACAGCCAAGCCCGGCCTCAGTACATCTGTCATCAGTACTGGGGCTGACACCCCATGGCATGGAGGAAGGACCTCTCAGCATTGCGGGTCTGAGCCAGCTCTCTTAGAGCTTCCTCAACACACCATCCCCTGTTGTCCTCTCGGGGCCAGGCACCCCAATGACGATACAGACCAGCACTCCAGCACCAGCGACCTCCACAGCACCTGGACCCTTCACCCCTGAGACTGGGCACACCTCCGAGTGACCAATAAGAGTGCCAGAGACTGGGTAGCTGGCTACCTGTGGACTTTATTTGGACACTTGACTTGGGTCATTTTTGTTTTACAGCTTGTTGTTCAATAAAGTTTATCTTTGATTCACACACTTGCTTCATTTCTTTTTTTGTGATAAAGTCTTGGTGGAAACTTTTAGAATTGGTTTTAGCCTTTGCATGCTTGTGGGATGGGTTAAGATAGCAGTGGGGTGGGCATGGATAACTTTGGGATGGGTTAAGATAGCTGTGGGATAGATAAACCTCCAGTGCAAGCATAGTGGGACTGTATGGTCCACCCTCCCAGGTGCCACACCTTTGGCCCTTCATTAGTAAGCAATGATCCTCACATTTGAACATAAACACAACTCTTTATTAAACGCCCTATTCATTGTAGGCCCACCCAACATACATGGCCCAATCTCATCCGTGTGATGAGACAGGCTGAAGGAAGCACCCATTAATCATCTATCATCCTGTCTTGCCACTCCATTGCTCCAGCTGGGGAGTTGCACCAGTGTTTCAGGAGGTTGCGCTGCTTCTTCACTTCATGTGAGGCTCTGTTGGGGCCTTGCACAACCTCAGTGTCTATCAGGTTTCGCCCTTGCCTCCATTCCCCAGGCTCCATGTCCCCATTGCCTTGTTTGAGGTCCACGAGCCTGTTCTGCAAGACTGGGTAGCGGGTGCGCATGAGATTGTGCAGGATGCAGCAAGCTTCCACGATCCTCCTCACGGTCTCTGGGCGATGCTGCATGGTGGTGAGAAGTACCTGGAACCTGTTGGCCAGGATGCCAAAGGCATTCTCCACCACCCGCCTTGCCCTGGACTGCCTGTAGTTGAAGATCCTCTCTTCACGGGTGAGGCATCTGCAAGTGTAGGGCTTCATGATTTGTATCTATGAAAATCTGATGTGAAAGCATTATATACGGGTCTTAGATTTAGCTCAATGTAGGTAGTCCTCATTTAACAAACATTTACTGACCAATCAAACTTCTGATGGTTTTGAATTCGTACTATTAATGATTAGTCCTCATAGTTATGGGCATCACAGTACTTTGCAGTCATGTGATTACAATTTAGGTACTTGGCATGTTGCAGTGTCCCCTTAGACCTACAGTATAGTTGCCATTTGTAACCTTCAGTGTTGGCTTTTGACATGCAAAGTTAATAGGGAAGCTAGCAGGAAGTCACAAATGGTGACCATGTGATGTCACACTTAAAAATGGTGCAGGATTTCCTTAATGATGGCAATCAGAAGGGACAGAACAGTAACATGAACATTGTGCTATATGACCACATCACTTAGCAATGGAGATTCCAGTATGAATTACGATCATTAAGCACAGATTACCTGTATCAGAATCAATATGACTAGCAGGAGGAAGAGATGAACACATCTGGACAAAAAGTGGGTGGAACCTGCTTATTAGGATCTGTCAAATGAATATATGAAAATAGCACTGAAATTCAAACATGGGATCTTTATGCTGATTGCAAAGCAGCAGTGTATCTATGTAATCTGCACTTCTCTCTTCATAATCTTTATTTTCAATCCAGTTTTTAAGGGGTGTTGCAGAGACCCTTGTAAACAAAGAGATAGGGACCTGAATAGTGAGTAACAGAAAGTAGATGCCACACTTTCTCCTCATGTAGAAAGTCTACTGAAGTTATTTCCTCCACCTAGACTCACGAACACTTAGGGATGGGATGATCCATTCAGGCTTACTGAAATTGCAGTGGCCCAAATCAAAAATTTAGAGTGACACTCAAGATAAAATATCAAACTAAGAAAGTCAATGAGTTTGGCAGTAGAAGCTTGAAACTGGTTCTTCTTGCACCAATGGTATCAATAAGCTCCTAGCCTTGGCTATGACCATATAAGCAAAAACTGGCTCCTTCCTTCCTTTTGAGTAAGGTTTTCCTACATGAAGAAATAGATCTCATCTAGGGCAGTAAACAAAATTCCAGCCAGGCAGACGAAAGAGATGGGGAAATCTATTCAATTAGGTCTGATAAGGATAATTCTAGCAGGCATCTCCTCTATAGCTTCTCTTTGTCATCTTCTGTCTCTACCTCAAACTTCTTCTCCACCGCCTCCACTCGAGCCTGCCATTTATTCAGAGTAGCATTTATGTTAGCAAGCACTAAAGTCTGCAGACATTTATAACAGGAGCCCCCAAACTTGGAACTTTAAGACTTGTGGACTTCAACTCCCAGAATTCTCCATCTGGCTGGAGAATTCTGGGAGCTGAAGTCCACAAGTCTTAAAGCTTCCAAGTTTGGGGACCTCTGATTTAGAAGGTTGATCACAGGAGACTGGTGATATTCCTTCACTGCAAGGTGAAACCACAGAATTTCCAGCTTTTCTGTTGTTTTTCCAATTAGCCACTGGAGGGAATATTGATTAGTTTTGAATATTCTCAGCATTTTGAAGATTGATAGCAGAACTCATTGTCAGCTTCAGATGATCTTTAAGGAACTGGAGACTAGAAACAATAGTGATTGTGTGGAAGCAGCTCCTTTCTTCATGATGAGGTCTTTGAATGTTCCTCCTTTCTTGTATGCAAGAGGAAACAATACAATTGAACTTCTGATATTATCTAAAAATTGGAACAAAGGATATGAGGGTTCCATGCAGAGGTGTGGTATTCAGCAGGTTCTGACCAATTCTGGAGAACCAGTAGGGGAAATTTGGAATAGTTCAGAGAACTGGCAAATACCACCTCTGACTGGCACTGCCCCCATCTATTCTCTTCCTCCTGAGTCTCAGCTGATTGGCTGGGTCTTCTTTTGTTGCTCTGCACAGGAGAATGGAGCTGGAAAGCGGGTTAGTGGAGTGGAGAGGGAATGGGATTTTGCAGTAACCTTATCCCAGGAGTGGGGAGGGAATGGAGAATTTTCAGTATCCTTCCCCTGCCATGCCCAGCAAGCTACACTCACCAAGCAACATCATGCCCCACCACTGGTTCCATGATGTCATTTTAAATGGTTATGTCATAGTGACTTAAGACTAGCTGAGGATTTTATGGATTTTTGACTCAGAATAGGGTTCTCTAATCCTACAAGAGTGCTGCTTTCAGTGACTTTGAGTTTGAGAATCAATTTCATGATTCTTCAACAGATATAGCTAAAATAGATTTCCTGGGGAAATAAAAGTTTCCAAGCAATGTTAACTTATAACAGGACATAGGAAGTGAAGCCATTCACAGAGCTATTCAAAACTGTGCAATTTCATTGGGGGAAAGAAGTAATAAAAGCATACCATTAATTTATAGTAGCTTTGTAAGAAAAAATAAAATAAAAGTGGTAATAGGAAAGATAAGAACATGGGGAAGAGAGTAGGATCTCTCCTTCCTCTGACAAAATGACATACTTTTACCACTTTATGCTAATCGATTCAATGTTTCATCTCTTGTCTAAAATACTATTAAAGACAGCCAGGCCTCTCTTACAGTGTTCTGCAGTATGACCCACACCATAATTAGAAAAAAAAATAATATGCAGATATTCCAATTTATTTAAAATTTAATTGACCTAAGAGAGTGCCCCTTTTTGCAATTAGAAAGAAGATTTTTTTTGTCATGGTTTCCTGAGTTCTTTCTTCTTCCATGAAGCAGCTCGCCCAAAAGCACATGACAAGAAAAAATAATGATTATAAAAACCAACTCTACATCATTTTTCTTTTTTTTTTGCTCTTCTTTATGCTTGTGTAGCAGAATGTATGCTGAAATGAACTCATTAACTCCATGGGTGGCCTGTTTTTAAAAAAAAGAAAGAAAGGAGGAGAAAAAAAAAACGTATTTTTTAACATTTGCAAAGAAAAGAAGAATTGCAGACTTACTGTGTTAGATAGCATACATCATCCTTGGTGCATTTTGCTGTGTTGGTTTCCCCCTACTGTTTTAGAAACTGCTGTGTGTAATTCACTCCAACCTCCACCTGCTCTTTGGTCTCCATTAGCACAACAGCAATAGTGGCACTTTGCTAAGATTCTGGCTTGTCCCTCCATTTCACCTTTCTCTGACAACACACACAGTAGGCATGATTACTTCCATAGCAAGTCCAATTGGCTTCAAAATTGCCACCTTGCTTCTTCCCTTCTATACTTGTACTAAATAGAGAGGCCGCAATGAATTGTCCTCGACTGAAATGTGATGGCCTGCTTTCTGATGGATTTGTTTGCTCTCCAGCAGTAATTGAGCTTTCGGTTTAATGAGATGAGTGAGTGAAGAAAAATTATCCTTGGGGGTATAGCTCTTTAAGGCATCGTGACTTATTCTGGTATCTTATGATAGCATCTGGGCACAGTAAATCAGGATAGAGAGAAGTGATATCCAAGGCTTAGCTTTTGCTGCTTTCTCGTCTTTCTGGATTGTTACAGTGTCCCCCCCGCCCCGCTGTGGTATTTATTAAAAAAACTATTTGATATAAATCTGTGTTTCACAACTTTAAGATGTGTGGTCTTCAGATGTGTGGATTTCAGTTTCCAGATAACTCTTGTATGGAATAATTCAACTTTCAGATATAAAGCAGTGTCAAATATAATGAACAATATAGCATTTTGCTCCTCCTCCTTTCAATGCATACTTATTGTATTTTCTTTACAAATGGGTATTTATGTGGATACATACTGTGCCTCATTCTATAACTCTGTAGGGTTAAGAAATGCAAAAATAAGCTTTCTTAAAATCTAAGTATCTGCCAATGAATTTATTCTTAGGTGAAATAACTAACTAGTTAATGTATCAGACAACTTAAGTACTGGTAGCATAAATATTATTTCTAAATGCATGCTACACTTTTATTTCCCCCTAATTATTATTTAAAATATTTGCATATAACTTTCCATTTTAGAAAAAGTATAAACAAAGCAGTATCAATAAAACTATTGATCAGTTTTACTATCTCTAAACACTTTATCTTTACAAGAATTTATACATCACTCATATAAATTTATCTTATTCTTTCTATCCTATATTATAAAATTCATCTTTGTTATAACCACTTATACCAATAATTCCAGCTATTATAATATATTGAAGTTTCTTTGTTTTTTAGAGCTAATGTTAATCTGTCCATTTCTGCGCAGTTTGAAATTTTTTGGATAATCATCTCCTTTGTAGGTATCTGTGGATGCTTCCAACACTGAGCAAAAGCCAAACTAGCTGCTGTTAATATATGTATTGTGATATATTTTGTCTTTTTTGATATTTGTTTGTCAAAAATCCCTAGTAGAAAAGACTCTGGTTTATATTCGATCTGTTCTTTAGTAATATCTTCTAGCCAATTTCTTTTTATCTTCCAATATTTTTGGGCTTCTATGCATGACCACCACATGTGGAAAAAAGTTCCCTCTTTCTTTTTACATTTTCAACATTTTGTACTCATTTTGGGGCACATTTTCGCCAATCTCGAAGGAGGAAGGTGCCATCTATAAACAATTTCTATGCATTTCTTTGTATGCTGCTGATTTTGTAATCTTATTATTACTTCCCCAGACTTTTTCCCATTCATTTAAAGTGATATTATGTCCTACATTCCTACTCCAAGCAATCATATTTCCTTTTACTATTTCTTCTTCTAATTCTACTTCAAGTAAACAATTGTAAAATCTAGTTATATTCTTTTTTCCTGATCCCATTAAAATTTTATCTAGCTGCTGGGGTTTATTACTAATTCCGAATTCTTTTCTATCCTGGTTATATCTACTATGAATTTGTAAATATGCCCATTGAACTATTTTAAATCCCCATTCTTGAAGTTCTTGATGGGATTTCAAATTTCCTTGTACGTCTAATAAATCTTTATATTTGATCATTCTAGAAATATCCAAATTGTTTGGGTGAATCATTGCCTCCATTGTTGATAGCCAAATCGGTAATTTTAAATAGTGTTTTTTACGTATTTTTTTCCAATTAGTTACCAATGAGTCTCTAATTAAGTGTCTGTGAAAGTATTTCTGGGTATTTTTTCCTACTTCCCATAAAAAAGCATGCCACCCCCTTTGTAAGTCGTGGCCCTCCAAAAATAAGATTCTCTTATTATTTAAGTTTACCCAATCTTTTAACCATACTAGGGTGGCAGCTGTGTAATACAATTCCCAATTTGGAAGTGCCAACCCTCCCCTGCTCCTCATATCCTGCATTGCTTTTAAATTTATTCTGAGTTTTTTCCCTTGCCAAATAAATTTAGCAATAATTTTATTGAGTTCTTCAAAAAATTTCAGTTTTAAACATCAGAGCAGCATTAACAAACTTTGGGATTCAACTGTCTTTTCTTGGGCTCCAAAGACAAAACAAATGGCAGGAAGTCTACATCTGGAGGGCTTCAGAATTAAGGACCTTCCACTGAAAAGACCTTCTCCCACTCAATAGCATAGGACAGCAGAACTGCCAAAGATGTCCTTAGGATGTGAGATGGAAGAGGCTTTCTTCTATGGTAGTATCCTGGAAAGATAAATAACCAAGGACGATTGGTTCTTTGAAAGACACAGCAATCTAGATTAGTGGTTCTTAACCTGGGCTATATTGCCCCACAGGGGTGATTTTGTTTTTCAGAGGAGTGATGGTACAAAAAGGGGTTATGTGGGGGCAAAGGAATGGAAGGGGGCGATATGGGGGCAATGGAGCAAGAAGTTTTGGGGACACTTGTGAGACTTTTTTCGTACAGTGAACCCCTGTATATCTGTCATACAAAAACATCAGATCGCTCACTATTAGTGGATTGAATTGTGTTTTAAAATGTTCCTCCAGCTAGCTTCAATACAGAACGCCATACATATGTGAATATGCATTGCTCATCTTCATGCCCATTGAACAGCAGACTCTATCACTCTACTCATTAAATTTGTTGCTCTGATTTTTGTTGCTTTCCTTCTGTAAAAATTTTCTTTGTGTCTTTTTAACCCTTTTTACAGTGTGCATGAATATATATTTTCCTCGAATCTTAATTTAGTTTCAGAGTTTTCATCTTGAAATTCTTAGTTCCTGCACTGCGGTTTGTTTTTGTACCCTTGTTATATTTCTTTTTGTGTCTTAAAATTCACTTGTAATTAAACCATTAAATGTTACTAGTTTTTTTCAGGCATTTCATTTTCTTTCAATTGAATTTTGTTTTCAGTGGTCATTGCATTTAAGTGTCTTGAATAAATAAGATAATAATGAAATACATGTATCACGAAGTTTGGGAGTAAAGTGATGGGTGGCATCAGAACTCATCACAGTTGAGATATGGGAAAAGGACTGGAAATAAATTATTTGCATCGATATGTCCTGACAACAATTTTAAAGAAAACAAAAAAATGTGTTTGCATAAATAGAAGAATTATTTCCCTGTGTTGTGATTGAGAGTTTATGTTGGGGGAGGGGGGCGATGATAACTCAATGACACAAGGGGGTGATTCTTTCAAAAAGGTTAAGAACCACTGATCTAGGTCACAGGGAGAATGGACCCCAAAAGAAGAGATATATTTTTGGATGGAAAACACCTTCAGAAATGGTGTTTTATCACATATAGGAGAATATACAAGCCACCTCGGTTCAAAGCAGCCATGTTGTTTGTAAAATTCACATTACTTCTTTGGCATTGGCACTGTTTCTGACTGTTTCACCAGGCTTATTGCCAAGTAGTGTAAGGGCAGAATAGTTATTTCCACTTATATCTATATCATATTGGTTCTTTAGCAGGAAGACACAGCCAGGGATGGGTGGGGAAGTACCAGTGATCTGGTGGATAACTATTCAAAAGTGTCCTTGATATTTGTGAGACACTAGTTATATACTTTGTTGATTGAGTGTAGAGAAAAGGTGTGTTAGCTTGAAATAGGGCCATATTTAAAACAAAAATCAAAAGAGGCAGAAACATAATGATGATGCTGCATCAGCTTCAATTGGACACAGTAGAACTGTACTTTATTTAGTTATTTTGGGTGGAATTAAAAAGGCAGTATGATAAATTTGATAAGCTACTTGAAGTTTACTCCATTTACTGTATTACTTTATTTCAAAACAAAGAAAAACCAAAACAGAAACTTGTTCCTATGTTTCGGATTGTGTATGCTACTGAATTCAGAAAGCACAGCTTGGAGCTCTAGGGGAAACAGAAATGACATTGAGGATATTTGCAGCCCACATAGAAGCAGAAAAATATTCTTTACCACAAATTTAAATCATTTTCCTTCTTGTTCAGGAGTCTCTGAAATTCAACCACATTAATTCTTATGATATAAATAATGATTAGCTACCTGTAACCTCTTTTCCCATGATCGTTTGGGATCATTGCTAAATTGCTATTGAAAAGATAGATGATGTTGTAAGATGACATTTCGCCCCAGACGGATGCCAAATATGGGCACCTAGAAAAGTGAGACATCCATTTAATTACAGTCCCTTCTTGTTTTATTGGGTTAGCATTACAAGACAGCAGGAAACAAAATGTTAACTTTCTCCTGTTGGTCCTGTCTTTATAAAGTAAACAGGAATGGATTAAGACATGTAAGTAAAACAGTAGAGGAAACCTTTTAATGAGCTTTCTGATTGTATGGCGCTTTTCAAGTTATACATACACAGTAGGCAACTTTTATCTTGCTAAATTATCTTGCAACAGATAACAAAGCTGTTGTTTGGGATTCCTGAGGTGTATATAACAGATGGCACTAAAGTGGAACTGTGGGTGATAGTCAAAGCAAGGAGGAGAAAATTTTTTGAAGTTGTTATATATGGATGGCCCAGAGGTGAAAATGTTTCTTTCTGGCTGGGGGGGGGGGGAGAGAATAAATACTGGTATCAAAATAGACAACTGAAAAATAGAAAAAGAGGCCAAAAGGACATGCTTAAAAGGAGCTATAACTAGCTTCTGAAGTGTTTCTTCTACATAATACAAAAAAGGACTAATCAGTATGGCTGTTATCGCTGGGATATGTCTAATTTACCTCTTTTCTCTTGTGAAACTATTAGTAACATTATATTTCTTGAAATTTTAGAGGCACTGTGATTTCGACTGTAATTTTAAATTGATTTAGAACTAAATCTTACATTCAACTGAGTTGACTTCAGTAAACTTAAGAGTTAGATCTTAAGCAAAATATAAATAATATCTATCTATCTATCTATCTATCTATCTATATCTATCTATCTATCTATCTATCTATCTATCTATCTATATCTATATCTATCTATATCTATCTATCTATCTATCTATCTATCTATCTATCTATCTATCTATCTATCTATCTATCTAA
>BLBF01000004.1:59867351-59894575 GCA_015471245.1 Laticauda colubrina | reverse complement strand
CAAGCCTCAAGTGTTGAAATATTGATAAGAGTCCAAGAAAGCACCTGTAATAATATTTTACTGCGTTCTCCCTCTATCTTATCACATTAAAATGTCCTTGAAAAGGAGTGCTTTTCTCCCCAATTCAAATAAAATATTTTCAAGCCTCTAGTTGGCAGTGTTGCAACATCTCTTACTACTCTTTCCCCCCCGAGCCAGAAAAAATAATATTTATAAAAAACTCAACCAAGAAGAAAAAAAAGATAATCAAAGGGAGCCTCTATCCTAAAAAGAAAATTTAAAAAAAAATAAAAATAAAAATCAAGTGAAGCATAAAAATATATATAAGAGAAAATTCAATCCGGTTACCTACAAAATCACATTAAAGTCCTCAGAAAAAAAAATAAGGAAAGAATCCAAGTCTCAATTTGACATCACTTAAATGCCGCTCAGCCAAGTTTCAGTCAAACAAAAATAAAGTCACAGATTTCTTCTTTGTTCAGGATGTCCTTTCAAGTCTCAATCAATTTACTATATAAAAGGAATTTCTCACCCAACCGATACACGCTCATTTAAATCACTTTCTTTCCGGAGCTGTCCCGACTTCAGCAGCTTTGGAGGCTGCCTTTCCGCTGCCAACAAAAGGGCTTCTCCCGGATCAAACCAGAGATTTTGCGATATCTCTGGGATCCTGGGACTGTGCCCTTCACAATCCCCATCTCTACGGGACGGTTTAGGTCCGTTAGGACCGACCAGGGGCGAAAATATCAGCTGCTATCTCAGAGCCCCGAGATCGCAGCTGTAACACCGAGATGAAGCTCCGCCTTCTTTCTTCCTCCATGTTCTTGAGGGTCTGGTTGACATAGGTGAGGAAGGGCTTGCGGTTGGAGGATGAGGAGTCGGTGCTGACCAGCTGAGAGAGGAGATCGATACTGGTGTGGATGGTGTCCCTGATCTCCAGGAGGACAGTGTGGCTCTGCCCCTCCTGCTGTCTGGCTCTCTGCCTTTCTGTGGAGGTGGAGGTGGGGTGGGTGGATGCCGCTACGACTGTGGTGGACTCGATGTCTCATTTCTCCCACCGCACCAGGGAGTCCTCCACGTGCTCCACCACGGTTACTACACATGTCCGTGGGTTCTCCGCTGTGGCACGTTCCACAGAAACCTACCTGGAGACAGGGACTGACTCTCGGCCGGAAGAGGACTGGCTCTCAGCAGGCTGCCGGAGAGAGAGGGTAGACAGAGGGGCTCCTGGTGCTCCTCGGTGGCGGATCTCACCCTCCAGAAAGCTGCACCTGGCCATGACATAGGTCTCTCTGTCCGTCAGCTCAACCGTGGCCTGGCCAGATTTCTTCAGGTGCAGCTTCCCGTACCAGGTGTGCATGTGCTTCCACCAGCCGAGGAGTACCTCCAAAGTGTAACCCATACTCTCCACCCTCTCTCTCCAAGCAGCCTGCTTCCGCTTGGTGTCCCTGGACAGCTGGTGTCCCTTCCGCCACAGATAGTCATTCTTTCTCAGCCACTCCAGCACCTCATCCTCGTGTTCCTCCTCAATGAAATATTGCCTCCTCTCCCGTTGCCGCATACGCCTCTTCCTCCTTTGGCAGGACCAGATGGACCCTGATCAGAGGGGCTCCCTGGTGGTAGGGACTGCTCCTCCACACCACCACCAGCAGCAGTAGGATCATCATCATCATCATCATCACCAGCAGGATCATAATCATCATCATCAGCAGCAGCAGCAGCAGGATCATCATCATCATCATCAGTAGCAGCAGCAGCAGCAGCAGCAGCAGGATCAGCAGGACCAGGATCAGCAGCAGCAGAGTAAGCACCAGGAGTCCCAGCAGCCCCAGCAGCAGCAGCAGCAGCAGCACCAGCAGGACCAGGAGCATGAGTAGGACCAGGAGCTCGAGCAGGACGAGCAGGACGAGCAAGTCCAGGAGCACGAGCAGGATGAGCAGGGTGAGCAGGACGAGCAGGATGAGCAGGACCAGCAGGAACAACAGGACCAGGAGCAGCTTCAGCAGAGTATGCAGCAGCAGAAGCACCACCGCCAGGAGCAGCTTCAGCAGAAGCTCTAGCACCAGAAGAGCGAGCCCGAGCAGCAGAAGCCTCAGCAGAAGCAGAGTCAGGGACAGGGGGCGGGAGGGTGGCCCTGTCCCTCTTGGCAGGGATGACGGCAAGTTGCTGAGACTTTCGCTTCTTCCCCATGGTTGTGGGGTTGCTGGCTGGCAGGGAGGCTGGTAGGGTGGCTGGCAGGCACCAAGGCTGGCAGAAAGGCTGGCACCAAGGCTGGCAGGAAGCCTGGTACCAAGGCTGCAGGAAGGCTGGCAGGAAGGCAGGCAGGCAGACTGGCTGGCAGGGAGGCTGGCAGAAAGGCTGGCAGAAAGGCTGGCAGGCAGGCAGAGGGCAAGTCTGGCAGGGAGGTTGGCCAGGAGGCTTGGAGGCAGGCTGGCAGGAAGGCTGGCAGCAAGGCTTGCAGGCAGGCATGCAGGCAAGGCAGGCAAGACTCGATGTATCCTGCAGCAGGTCTTTCCTCCGAATGCTGGCTACGTGCGAGCTGCTTCCCGTTATATCCATGTGGCTTACGCAATGCATCCCCCCCCGCGTGCGCAATTAATGCCAGGCATCCATTAGGCTTCTGCTGTGCATCCACTAGGCTTCTGCTCTGCATCCGCTTCATCCGCTGTGCATCCGCTGTGCATCCGCTGTGCATCCGCTGTATCCGTTCCGCGTCCGCTTTGCTGAGGTCCCCCGGAAGCCTAGCGGATGCACCATCCGCTCCCATCCGCTTCCATCTGCTGGGCTTCCATTCTGCATCCGCTTTCCATCCGCTCTGCGTCCTCCCCGCGTCCGTGTTATCCCCTCCGGTTATGCAAATTTTTGCCCCTTTTGAGAGCGGATAACAACGGATGGAACATTTTGCTCGTCCGTTGTGTCCGTTTTGCATCCGTTGGGCAGTGTGACAGGGCCTTAAGCTCCTTCATAATCTCAGAACATATAGAAACTTCTCCAGATCTCACTTAATTTTGATTATGAGAAAGGAAAACTGCCATGAGTGAACAAATGACACTTCCTGGGCCTTTCATATGAAACAACTTTCCCAGTCAGGGGCTTCTGAGATGTATTGAATTAGGGTTGTTACAGGATCTCTGAACCAAATGTGCAGAATTACCTAAATTAGGTACAGAACTCTTCAAACATTTGGAAAACTGGTCCTGGTCTTTGTAACCCTCTGATTCTCAAGTCAGAAGATTGGATAATGTCAGGAAAATTATGATGCCAAAAATATCCCTTATGCCTCAGTTTCTGATATGTGAGTTTCTTCCTTTCTGTAGGGGCTACCATAAGAATGGTGGGAAATAATTTTCTCATATTTCATTTATAGTAGAAGAAGGAAAAAATAAACAGAATTAACAAAGTCAATGGCAACTGCAGCTAGAAATAACCATCATGTATTGGATTTAGTTTTTCTCCATCAAAGCCAGAGCATGATAAATGAGCTTTTATATAAATAGATGTACCTTTTATTTGCTGGGTTAAAAATTCGTCTCTGCAAAACTTCCTTTTTTTTTTAATCTGTTCAACTTTTCCTTCAATAAGCTCTTCAATTACATTTAAAGAATCCAAAAGGCAATAAATTGATTTTAGTTATGGTAAACACCTTAATTTGCTTTACAAACAGCAATTGAGGTTATAAGGCTTTCTTTTGGTTTTATAATTTCAAGGTATTTAGAACTTTCTATTCTCTAAGTGATTTTGGAAAATTCAATTCTTATCCCAGGTTGGCTTCAAAAATTTTATCTCCTGCATTCTCCCTCACTTTTCCCTTACCCCATTTTTTTGTCTTAAAATTGACATTCCATCAGTGCTTTCTAAGCCATAGATTACAAGTATCTTTTATTAGGGAAGGTAAAAATATTTATAGCTAAAAAAGCTAATTTCACAGGAGAACCAAAGCATTACAGCTACAAAGCTAAATTTATAAACTGGAATTCATTATTCATGTCATATTTCATTTTAAATTGTTTCTAAACTCAGCTATTTTTCTTCTTTTATTAAGCATGCAGTCTTAAGCACAATATAGAAAATAATCCAGTGAACTACATTTGGAGTAATCACAGTTAATAAAACTATTGTTCTTTTTCCTTTGAAGATTTAAAATATTCTAGTTCTTTACCTCGTCTGCTGTATGCAATTTGCTTTTCAAAAACATAGCAAGAAATAATTTTGCTGATATAATGAAAACCTAAATTTTAAGTATTCTAAAAAGCATACACAAGTTTTTTCAAAAGAAAATTTTATTAGGTCAATAAAACAGGGTCTGTTTATTAAAATGAACAGTGCCAAGACATCATTTTTTCTTGTGTTCTTTTTCTTTATTTCTACAAACAAAAGGAAAAGGAAGCCATAGCTTGATCTCAAGGAAAAGTTTCTACTAGGAAGGGGAAAAAGGAACACTACTTCGTCTACTTGCCAACACACTACCATACTATCAAGATATATCATCATTGCTATGTTTTCATCATATTAATAAGTTCAGTGTTGTTTCTCTTCCTTTTCTTCAATGAAAATAAGAACAGCAGATGCAGCAGTTTGTGGAAACACAAATAAAATCTGACTGCAAACTCTTGCTAACTTTTAATAGCCATGATGACAATGATTAAATGCAAATGTTGCCAGCTGAATCTTTTGAAGAACTGTGCCATCATTTTCCAGTAACAGAAACTGAATAGCAATTTCTGGGAGACAGAACAACTCTGCAGCCGAAAAAAAAAGTTAGCATTGATTAATAGGTGTGAGCACACTGAAGATTTTGAAGAGATCTGTTGCTTATAATATTAAACCAAGTTTACATCATAGCAAACTCTCATGCCACTGACATATTGATTTTGCTTGGATCTTTTCAAGAGAGGTTACTCTATTTTAATATTTAATATTGCTCTTATATGTACTAGAAAGGATCACTTACAGAAAATATAGTTGCAGTACACAACATAGGATAAGACAGATAGGCACAGTCCCTTTTAAATCATGAAGGAATGACTTGCTCTCTTCCTCCTTGTAGTTTGCATAACAATTCAGAAAAATGTATTCAAATTGGAAAGTAAGATTGCTGACTATTCTGAAAGTTTTTGCTAATTCTAAAATAAGGTCACATCACCAGAGGAAAGCTACAGTTTCTTATGGAATACTGTGGTCACAGGGTGTATTTAGTGAACAGAAGACAAAACTTGCAAACAAGCATTATTATCAAAGTGGCTCCAACCATCAAATGTGTATCTTCTTGTATCCTATATTCTGTTGCAAACTGTAATAATTGAACAGTAATTTTTATTTTGGAGAAAGAACATCCTCAATCTGGCATGGCTATCATAAACTGTTGTCTTTCTTAGGGCTCACATCAAAACAGCTATTCTTGTATAGTTTAAGCATCTTATTGGTTATTCCCCATTCTTTCAGCTTTTTGTTGGTTCACTTTTTCTGTTTTCACAATATTTAGCAAGTTATTCTGAAAGCCTCTAATAGCTTCTAGCCTCTTCTAAATGCACTCTAGGATGGCTTCATTCATCCCTGCTAATTCTGAGTTCCTGCATAACTTGGATTTCCAGATACACTCAGTTAAATTATGCCAGTGTTTTCCAGTCTACACTGGCAGTCAGCTTGGTGATTTTAACTTTAAAACTTGGAAATAGTTTTGAACTAGATTATCCATATGAGGGTAGGATATTCTCCAATTTTCATTTACCTGGATTCTATTACCTGCATCAGAACATCTTCTTCAGATACCTCCACCAAATGAGACCAGATGAGCAGTCAGAAAATGAAATATTTTTTATCAAGAATGGGTTCCCCAGAGGAGTTTGTCTATCACACACATTTGAGTATTTCTGGCACCAACTGAAAATTGTTATTTATTTCCTTTCCAAGGTAGAGTAAATTTTTATGGTTTTGCTGCTAGTTAGTTGCTGTTAGAATTGTTATAATCAGGGAGCGTGATGACTCAGTGGTTAAAGATTTGAGATGTGAATGCTATGCAATGGGTAAGCTCCTGTTTTGTGACATATTTGAATGGATTTGTACAACCCAGGGAATTGTGGTTGTTGCATGGCCTAGAGATATAATGAAGAAGTAAATAAAGTTTAAGGAGAATAAACAGTCTAACAAACAATCTTCTGTTGAATTGGATCATTATTTCATTTAGTTCAACATTTCCCACAATGATTGCAATGAGGTTTCAGGCAATGAGGTTTTTTTCCTAAGGAATTTTCCCCAAGCCAATACCTCCTCTACTTCAGTTTTGTTTTGGATGCAATGGAAATGTGTAGTTCAAAAGTTATTTTGGAACCACCTTTAGAATGTTGGTGTCCTACTCGAAGTTTCACATAGTTCAAGATCAAGCTATCTAAAATTAGGGTTTCAGTAACCTAAAACACACATTATTTTCAGTAGCCTTGTTGTCTGTAATACAGCTACTAGGTGGTTTGAAGGTGATATATGGAGGCAACAGAGGTGGTATTAAGCAGGTTCTGACCAGTTCTGGAGAACCAGTAACAGAAATTTTGAATTGTTCGGAGAACCAGCAAATACCACCTCTGATTGGAGATTTTACAGTATTCTTCCCCTGCCATGCCCACCAAGCCATGCCCACGGAGCCAGTAGTAAAAAAATTTGAATCCCACCACAGGGAGGCAAGTCCTCTTCATGGAGATAACTGCCCTGTGAAATGAACTTCACTGTCTACTATATCAAGGGCTGATGAAGTTTTGAGTATTTTTTAAAATTTCTGCTTATGTTGCCCTGTCATGCATATTCAGTAGAAGGCACAATTTCGTAAAACTGATTGAATCTATCATTGCATTGCCATTTAAATTATATAGATTATATACATTTACATCATTTTCACAATGATGTCATGAAGCAAATTGGCCATTTTCCTCTTTTGCATATCCTTCATGGACGCCCATGTGCATTTCCACAACCATTAAGATTTTGGCTATTTTAGTTTTTATTTGCAGTTGAACTTGATTTTCTACCTTCTTTCTATTTAAAGTTTACAAATTGCTTCATTATGGTAAGCAGTATAGAAATACTTGTCATGCATAACTAAACCATGGTTTAAAACAAAACAGAAACCAGTCACTGCACTTCTCCCTGACTAAAAAAAATTAAAATTTAAGATGCTGCCAAGATTGCAGATAAACAAAGCATTAGAAGCCAAAGTGATATACAGTAATTCATATCACTCAAACCTATGTGTTGTTTCTCTGTCTCATATATCCTTTTATGTTAGTTAACACAAATGTTTAAATAAATCAGGGTTAAAGTCAATAATTCATTTGCCTGAAAGTTTACCTACCCTCCCAAAATGCTTTCTTATCTTCACCAAAATCATGAATGGATAATTACAAAAACATCTATTTTACCCCTCTACTAACATATTTTATCTTAGAAAGTCAGTGCAAGTTAATGCAAAGGCTGAAAGTAATCTAGAAGATAAATAACAGCTACTTTGAAATATTTATAACCAGATCTGTAGCCTTCTTGCATAGACAGATGTGTAGTTGTGCATGTACCTAATTATCACTAGGATGAAAGATGGGGCTGATTAGCTTTTCAAGGTAAAACTTGCCAAGAAAACCAGAGGGACTTATCCTGGCAGTCTCCTAGAATAGGACATAAATGAACAGAAGAAAATAATAATAATTCTATTTCAGGATAGTAGTCATTACTAACATTTTGTTTCCATGATTATTTGCAACCATTAACTACTGTCCTGTTGTTGCTCAGTGGAGAACTTGAAACTTTTCCTTCCAAAAAAGAGACTGAAAATATTCAGAACCTTCTGACAGAATTCTTCTTCACTGTTTCTTCAATTTGTTCTTTTGGGATCCTTTTGAATATTACACCTTCTTTCTCAGTCTCAGTTTCCATTCCTTCCTCGAACTTTTCAAATTCTTTTCCAGGCCTTCCAGAGCACTGAAGAAACTAGAGGAAAGATGGTAGGTGAAGGAAGGAATGGAGGCTGTGACTGAGAAAGAGGATGTGACATTCAAAAGAGCCCCAAAAGAACAAATTAAAGCAACAGTGAAGAAGAAATCTGACAGAAGGTTCTGAATAAGATGAAGAGCAGGAGAAGAGAAGGACATGTTCTTGGATGAGCTTCAAAACCAGCACAGGTGGTCTCTTCCTCACTACAAAAAAGGGGGAGGGAACTAACCCCCTCCTTAGATATTATTTGGGCAAGAATAAAAAGGGAAGAGACCAGGGGTATCCAAAAGGGGAGGAGTTCAAAAATGTTTCTGTGGTGCCAAAATTAACTATCATACTAAGTATGGGGCTTGTATTTTGGAAAATGCCCACATGATGGCAGCATGCCAGACAAATACTGGATGAAAATCAATATTCACCAAATTAAAGTTAGCTGTCTCCAATCTTCATTTGGAGACTCAAAACAATAATTACATTTCCATGCATAATATCAACTGAAATCGAAGTGTATAAACTGAAAGAGGAAGATAGGTATTATACATTGAAATAATGCTTCCAAGTTCATATAAGAATGTAATTTTATTTATATTTTGGGAAGACCTTGTAGCTGCCACTGATGCTTTTTCTATTTTTTCCCCCTTCTCCTACAGTTAAAAGGTAGAATGATGGATTCTCATCAGGCATAACTCATCCCAACAATATCTTGACACAGAAGGAGTAGAAATATATTAATGTTATGTGGCATGAACAGGATGCCAAGGATTGTAAAGAATCTAAATGGATGACTGTTGCCTTAAGGCAATTAATGCTTCCAAATACAAATTAATTACTAGAGCCGCCCCAAACAGGGTAGTGGCAGAACTTAATTATACACATTTTCTTTCTCAACAGTAGAATGAACATTCCTTTCTCCAAGACTAGTCAGCTGTAACAAGAGCAATTAAATTAAAAATGATCTGTCTGACCCATGCATGCTCTTTTTTGTTTTTCAAAATGTTTTAGCAATTTATAAACTTTAAATAGAAAGAAGGTAGAAAATCATAAGCAACATGAAATAGAATAATAAGGCATTAAACATTCAGGCCACACTATCTAGCTGTAATGACAACTCTAGTGATAGGCCAGCCATAGAGTTTCCAGCAGTGCTGGTTTCCTTCCAATATCAAAGGGAAGGGTGTCCAGTGAAAAAAAACAGTGCAAATGCAAAAGTTACCAAAACAATATCTGATGGCTAAATGTGAAAAGGGGGGAGTACATGCTTGACCAGTGGAAAGCTTTGTTGTTATTTTTTTTTAATGAGTGATGATTTCTATATGCAAATGGCATTTGAAGCTTCTTTCCTCCTTTTCCAAAATTAATCACGAGCATCTTAAAAATCTACACCCTGAATATGATATTTACTCAAAATCAAATGCAAATTGGGTGTGGAATTTGAAGGATTTTTAACTAATCAGTGCACATAGTTCTCAAAGACAGAGTTGTACTTCAGGGAGTCAATATTTTTGTTTTTGAGATTCCAGCTATCTCTGCACTGAGAATCTCAAGTTCTTTTCTTCATTTATTATCCTGATTTTCATTTGGCTTCTGTTTGCGTTGGTCCCTTCCTGGCTTTTAATCTCTGGATGTTTACTGATTTTTGTTTGTGTTCCTGATATTTCTTCATTGCAAAACTATGGTAGTAGGATCACTTTTCAACAGAATATACCTATCAGGATAAAAATTTAGAAAAAAAACAATCTTCCACAGACAAAAATATTAATACTGCTTCAAACTCTTACTTACATATCATTCACACTTGCCTCACAATCTCAGTTCTCTGAAATATAGGTGAAAAGCACAGAATAAACCCTGTAGCTTCAAAGGTGTTTCAGAGGGTACATGGATATTATGGCATCTTCTAATTCTAATTCAGGTGATGAAGAAGCAGATTTCATGGATTGTTAACCTGGAAAGTCAAAAGTTGATGAAGGACATCGCAGATATAATGAACCATAAGATGAGTCAGATCATGAGGAAGAAGATTCCAAGAGGATGGCCAACACAAGAGTAGCTAAGAGTTAAGAAGACAGAAGTAATAATCATGACTCCTCAAGGAAGGCAGCAATTCCTTTAATGAAGGCATGCCTATATAAGACCAATTTTTATACCATCTCCTCTTGACCAAAGGATTCTCCTGTTCCACACCTATGTTTCTACGATGTTCTACTTTTTCTAGCATCTTGTCCTGTGTGTGGATGTTCTGACTGATTCATGAACAAATCTATGCAACTCTTTTTGGCCTGAGTCCTTTAGACCAGTGGTCCCCAACCTTTTTTTGTACCAGGGACCAGTTTCATGCAGAAACACTTTTTCAAGGACCGGCAAAATCAATTCTTCCCCAATAGTAAAGGGCTTCTTTGCTATTTCTTTACTAAAAACATATTTTTATATATATATTTTAATCACAATTATTCATTCTTTGCGGCCCGGTACAAAATGATCCACGGACCGGTACTGGTCCAGGGCCTGGTGGTTGGGGACCCCTGCTTTAGACTATTCCAGACTGCTTTTATATCTTTGCTTCTGAATCCCTCATACTTGAAGCTTGTGAACTGCTAAAGTTATAAGTTAAAGTTATATTTGAGCTCTCCTGAACCATAATTGCTTTCTGTCTACTAAATGGGTTCCTCTCTATGATCTTACTACAGCTGTGAACCATAGGCCTGTGAAATCAAGAAACAACCCAGCTGGTTTAAAGCATTTCTGACAATGTTATATGCATTTTGAATCATCTTGGAATGAAAATCAAATAAAATAATCTTAATTATATTTTATTAAGAATATTTATATGGTCTTCCAATTCACAGTGACTCTGGAGGGCTTATATAAGTAAAATAGAAAGCTTATATAAAGATTTTTATAGAATTTCATACAGATAACAGAGCAAAAAAAGTGGGTCCCTTCTTTTTTTTCCTAAGTGTTACAAAATAAACTCCAAATTTAGTTTGAATGCCTATGGAGTTATAATCAAATTCCTCCTAATTTGACTTTAGTATGTTTTTTACAAAAAAAAAATTGATAAATTGCCAGAGATGTAACACCCTGCCTCAATGAAGAATGTTCAAAAAATGTTTCAGATGCATAATATGCATTAATATGAACTTTAAAGTGTTGGTATTTATGTATTAGTTCTGCTCAGTCATTTTTTTAGTGTATTGGCATATACCACAAGTCAAGAGGAAATGATACAGATTAAGGAATATGCACACATTTATTTCCATGAAGACAAATACAGAATTGCATTGTGAAACTGCATCTTAGAGATTCAGGACATTTCCAAAGCAGATCAATTGCACTTTCCAATGCTTCACATTGAAACTGATCTGCATTTTTGCATCTCCCAACCTTAAATGTCTCAGAACAAGCAGAAATCACCATGATGAAATTAATGCTCCAATTCTGATAAGCTATCAAACCATACATTGTTATCTGCTTGTCAGAAGGTTGCAAAAATTGGTCACATGACCTTGGAACACAGCAATGGTCTTAAGTATGAACCAAGCTTCTGAATTTTGATCATATGATTATGAAGATGCTACAACAGTCATAACTGTGAAAAGTGGTCATAAGTCACTTTTTTCAATACCATTGTAATTTTGTAAGTCATTAAATGAACTGTTGTAAGTCAACAACTACCTGTATTTCTAGCTGAAAAACCTCTTTGTAGGTTATGATGATGAAATGGCACCATTTCCTTAAATTTGGTACTTTCCTGAAATTTCTAGCATCGTCAAAATTCCTAGCATAGTGAATGAATGGGGTAAATGGAAACTTATTGTTTACAATTAGTCATCAGCATAGATATTGGAGAGAAAGGATTAAATTTATATCTCAAAGTCACAACCAAAGTCCTGTGGTTTATATACCAGTGTTTATATCCAGTGTCAAGTTGTTACTGTGAAAGGTCAGACTTAAAGGCCCGGTCCCACTGGCCGACGGACACAAAACGTATGCATAAAGGACACAACAGACGAGCAAAATTTCAGGGGTGGCTCCATCCGTTGTCATCCGCTCCAAAAAGTGGTGAAAATTTGCATCAACAGAACGGAAAAGAACGGAAAAGAATGGATGTGGGTAGTATGTAGCAGGGATGTTAAATGGATGTTCATCAGAAGCCTGGCGGATGAAAGTGGATGAAAGCGGATGATACCTCTGAAGGGGTTCCGGGGAAGAATTTCGAAGTGGATGCATAGCGGAAGGGGCAGATGCATAGCGGATGAAGCGGATGTATTACGAACGCCTATAGGAAACAAAGGGGATGCCATGCGGATGTATATCGGATACAAAACATTCACTGCACATGCGGGGAGTATGAATTGCGTCAGCTCCGCGGATATAAAAGGATGCAACACGCACACAGTCAGAATACAGGGAAAAGACGTGCTGCAATATATATCTTGCAGAAACACCATGGTTCATCAGTCAGGCAAGAAAAGGAAGCCTGTGCCTACTCGTTCAAGCCCTGGCAAGGTGAAAAAGGCCAGAACCAGCATCCCACCCCCTGGCATTGACTCTGAAGCTGCTGCTGCTGCTGCTGCTGTGATGGACCAGCCCCAAGGCCCTCAAGCTCCTCAAAGCCCTGCTGCTAAAGGCCCTGTTGCTCAAGCCCCTGAAGACCCTGCTGAAGCCCCTGCCAGAGAGAGGAAAAGGCAAGGGAAGGAGAAGGGAGAGAGGAAACAGTGCACCGTTTCCGAGGAGCAGGAGGATGAGGTGCTGGAATGGCTGAGGGAGAACGAGTTCCTCTGGAGAAAGGGCCACAGACTGTATCGGAACACCAAGAAGAAGCAGGCAGCTTGGAGAGACAAGGCAGAGAGCCTGGGGTACACGCAGAAGTACTCCTTGGATGGTGGAAGCACATGCATACCTGGTATTGCAAGCTACACCTCAAGAAATGCTGGCAGGCCACTGTCAAGCTCACTTACCGGGAGATGTACGTCATGGCCAAGTGCAGTTTCCTGGAGGGTGAGATCCACCACCGAGGAGCAGCCCCTCTGAGACCCCTCTCCCTCAGACAGTCCACAGACAGCCAGTCCTCTTCCAGCCAGAAGCCAGCTACCCTGTCCAGGCAGGTGTCTTCAGAGGGCCCCACAGCAGAGACCCCCCCAACAGCTGCACTCCCCATGCCAGCGGACTTGGAGGATCCCATGGAGGATGACGCCCTGCTGTCACAAATGGAGGAAGAAGCAGCAGCCACAAGAGGCCAACCCACCTCCACCCCCACCCCCAGATCCAGAGGATGCAGGCAGAGAGACAGACTGGAGGGCCAGGACCACAGTGTGCTATTGGAGATCAGGGACACAATGAAGACTAGCACAGAACTTCTCTCTCAGCTGGTCCACTTGGACAGAGCATCATCGGGCCGGAACACCTTCATCACCTATGCGAGCCAGACCCTGAGGGACTTGCCCGAGGCCCAGTACCAGGTGATGAAGCAGAAGATCACAGCACTTCTGCACAACCCTCAAGGCCCAGCTGAACCTGCTCCTACCCAGTCCAGGTCTGCTCCTCCACCCCAGGCGATGTCACAGCCCTTCCATGGCTTTCAACAGCCCCTTACCTACCAAGGCTACAACTACCAGGACTTCCCACAGCAGAAGCAGAACTTCCCAGTCCAGGCCCAGGTTCATTGGACACCACAGACGCCAGTCCTCACCCAGCTGCAGACCAGGCAGCCCCACTACACTCCTCCTTCCTCCACCCCACAGCCAAGCCTGTTAATGGACAATCTGTCATCAGTATTGGGCCTGACATCTCAAGTCCTTGATGAAGGGCCTCCCAACCTCATGGGACTGAGTCAGCTCTCAGATAGCTTCCTGAACACACCACCACCTGTTGTACCCTCAGGGCCAAGCACCCCAATGGCGCCTCAGACCAGCACTCAAGCCACATCCACATCCACTGTCCCTGCCCGCTTAACAGCTGAGACCAGGGACATGACTCAGAGTGACTGAGAATAGTGTCAGAGACTGAGTTGTTTACTTGTTAAGTTTATCTTTGCTTAAGATACTTTACTTGGTTCATTTTGCTTATTTAATACAGTCATAAAGTTTACCTAAGAAAGTTAATAAAGGTTATCTTTGCTTAACACATTTAGTTTACTTGGTTCATTTTTTTTACTTAATAAAGTGTTGGTGAAAACTTTGAAAAAATGTTTAAGCCTGTGCATGCTTGTGGGATAGATAAGGATAGTTGTGGGATAGATAAACCTCCAGTGCAACCATAGTGGGACTGTATGGTCCACCATCCCAGTGATCCAGATGATTTTTTCCCCCTTTTTATATATCGGTTGTCTGCTAGGTGTCCTTCTACATACTCTAGACATACTGCAGACATCCTTAATATACGAGATACATCCCAGATATAAACGTTTTGTCCATTTTTAATACTTTATATATAAGATGCATACGCTCACATCCTTTCTATTTCTGTGCTACTAACGCTGTGTAGACGTTCCGTGTACCTTTTGTTTCCTCCCTCTTTCCATTTTCAGCTGCAGCGGATGTGAGTTGAGGGGATGGCCAGAGGATGCAGAGAGGATACAGCGGACATTTAACGGATGATAACGGACATAGAACATTTGTTGCCCATATAGGTCGCGGATGTACATCGTACGTGGCGGAAAGTTCATCCACTCAAAAAGTTTTGTGCAGCTCAAAACTTCTTGCACGGATGAAATCTCAGTGGACGGATGCTCAACAGATAGAGCGTATGAAACACGTATGCAGTGAGTACACAACGGATGCATAGCGTTTTCAAATGGATGGCAAGCTTTTTTTAACGTTTTACATCCTCTTTGCATCCATAAGTGCAGTGGGACCAGGCCTAACACTCTAATTTTATAATAAGCATTCCATCATTTTTCATCACTGCAATTAGCAGCAGATTCTCTTATCAACATGACCAGAGTGCTAAATTTCTAGGTTGAGAGATGGAGTAAAGTCAAGTTTTTACCAGTGGGAAAATAAGTCACTTATCTATATTGCTGTCTCAACACGAAAGAAAATATTTTCTCTTGGTTTCAAATAAACTGTTTGATGTCATTATAGGAATACAGTATTGGTTTTTTAGCTAATTCTGACCTGACTCAATGGATCTCTGTAAAAATCTCATTGACTTGTTTTAATATTGTTGATGGTTTTGTTCTTTCACTGCTGATTTTCCCTTAGCTTCATCTATTAAAAACAGGAAAGAAAACCTATGTTGTAATTAGTGGCAAATTAGTTTTGTAAACAGTCTTCTGGAGATTCACAAGTTGAAAGAAGAAGGATAAGTAAGGATTAATGAAGGGGAAGAAAACAGGTGGAATTTGTGGAACAGATGTCAAACAAAGGCAAGGTAATGCAATTAAACAATAAAAACTGTTCCTTTGTGTATTCTGCTTCTGAACCTTGTGTTAACTGTTCAGTTGAAGCAAAGCAAACTTATATTTTCCTACCCTCTTGGCATCTTTTACCAGAAGTCCATTTGTAACAAATTGTATTATATGAAAAGCTGTCAGATCTTATGATAAATTGATACTCTCCTTCCCCAACCGTCTGCAACAGTGAAAAATCCACTTCTAGGTGGCATTTAAATGTCACTGGTCAAGAGGAAAGAAAAGATAATTGTATTTTCTTTTTAACTTTATTGATTTAGAGCCAACTAAGATCTACTTTTTTAGTTATCTCTTAAAATTTGAGTTTATTTATAAATGAAAGCTTCTTTGCTACAAGCAAGAACCAGAGGTAGATCCATATTGGATCATCTGAGTAGCATGATAATTTCATTGTATTTTTATACATTTTAAAGTATTTTTGTTTTCTTCAGTCATTAAAGTTAAAAAACTGGCTTTTAAAAAAATAGTGACTGGACTGGGAGGAATAACTTTTCTTTGGTTGACGACCTTGGTAGTAACACTGTGTTTGACAATGGGAAACATTATATTGAGAGGGGACCCTTCATTGGATGCAGTCAGCTAGAGAGGAGAAAAGTCATTTGGATTTCTGCAGGAAATGTATAGTTGAACTTGATTGTCTAAATGGCCCCTTCTAAATTCTATGATTCCATACTTCTATGATAGGAATAGCATTTAGACTTATCTATCACTTTACAGTGCTTTACAGTCCTCTCTAAGTGGTTTACAGATCAGTATATTGTCCCCAACAATCATTTTACCCACTTTGGAAGAATGGAATGCTGAATCAACCTTGAGCCTTGTGACATTTGAACTGTCAAATTGCAGGCAGCCGGCAGGCAGCTGAAGTAGCCTACAGTAATGCATTCTAACCACTGCGCCACCATGGCTCATTATGATGGTGAATGGATTTAGGCAGTGTGTGAAGACTGAACCAGGATCTTTAAGTCCAAGTCATTTTGCTCCAGAGATTATCAGGATGTTGATCTTTCATTCTATGTTCAAGACATAATTGGTTTAGCAGTAGAATCTACCTTCAAGATTTCATGGAACAAGAGATCCCTACGTGATTTCTAAATGTAGCATCTTAAGGACGGAAGAGCAAATTATCTGGCATACAGGTTACTCATTCAGTAACTTGTTTAGGACTACCAGATGATGGCAGGAAAAAAGTCATAATGACCATAGATCAGAGGTCCCCAACTCTCAGTCCATGGACCAACACTGGTCCTCAGCATGTCAGCATCTGGGGCATGCAAACAAGCAAAGCCCCATCCATGGAATGCATGCAACATGTAAAACCATCCTCTCTCCAGTCCACAGAAAAACCTTTCTCCAATGAACTGGACCCTGGTGTCCAAAAGGTCGGGGGCCTCTTCACTAGAGGACAACAAGGTGATACTGATGATACTTAATCATTTGTCAATGGATGATTTTACTCAGGAACTCTGTGTGGATGTTACATAGGAGCAGAAAACCTGAGGGTGAGGGATCCCACAGGTATAGCTCCTTTCTAACCAACAGCTACTAAAATCAATCCTGAGGGAATGAGGAGAACACTTCACACACACCCATTCCATCCTTGAACTCTGCTCAGAATATTATATCAATAGCATCAAGGCCACTGAGAGATCAAGGAGATTTAGAATGGGTGCACCATCCCAAATCAAGTTCTATCAGAGATAATGAACAACCATGATCAATACTATTTCAGTAAGGTATCTTATTCTGAAATCTGATTGAAGGGGATAATCTGCTTCTCCCAGGGCCATTTGATATTACAACCACCCTTTCAACCAATTCCCCAAAAGGGGAAGATAGAAAATTGGCCAACACCTGGTACACAAATGACAGTACAGTACAGATTAATTGGATTATCAATATAGAGTATTTATTGAATGGAAAAAGGGACTTTGCAAAACAAAATTATTTTACAAGTTTAATGTGCACTAAACCAACAAAAATGACATACTACAAAACAAGTAATTTTTTCAAATAAAAATAAACACAATTATGTCTTATGCACAAGATCAAAACGGTTAATAACCAACAAATAATAAAGTTACAAATATTAATGAAAGTGCTTAGTTCTTAAATATTCTTCTAGCTTTGAGACACTGAAACATGTCTAGCTTTTTTTATGCATCTAGTTTTATGGTATCTTTCCAAATGAGTGTCTGTCAAGATAAATTCTTATCATCCTAAAGATTGCCAATGTTTTCATTTTATGTAAATCAGCTATGTATCTATGAATATCTTTGTAAGCAAACTTTATTAACAATGACAAATAGAAAAATTTATGATGTTGGATACAACACATAAGGTCTTTTACTTATTACTAGAAAATTTAAGTTCTTTGTTTTTATGTAACTTCTTATAAATGTTTTTTTTTTTTAAAACCCACTCCAAATAACAGATTTTGACTGGCTGAAATTTCCCAAGCAAACTAGGCATTTAAAAAATAGTTTCAACAGCTTTCAACAGTTTAAAAGATGTTTTCCTATAAGAAATTAAAGCAGAAAATCATAATGTCAGGTGGAGCTCCATTCAAAATCCAGGTAAGAAATACCTAGACTCTTTAGTTTAGAGAAAAGATATCTTTTACTGAAAGTGAAGTGGTAGCAACCAAAGAATTCTGAATCTGAGAAATTAGGCGCGCAATTCACATATACAAAGTGATGGAAGTGTTCCCACCCCCAATAGTTCAGATGAAACTTCCAATTAGAAGTTGTGAATATGATCATGTGGGCATCTTCAGGTGATAATGAGGCCTCTGTCCGTTGACCTTGGCATACTTTGATAACGGGTTGCAGTTGCGCAGAGAAAAGAAAGCTAAGCGAGAAATAGAAACCTAACTCTATTGTATGCTCCCCCCCCCATTTACACAACAGAAGAATGTAACACCTCCAGCTCACTTCCCAGACTTATCTCTACTTCCCCTTCCCCCCATTACTAATGGCAGCCGAAAGATGCAAAGCGATAGTAGAAGATCTTGAAGGCTGACATTCGGCCCTCCTAGAAAAAGGAAAACCATTAGTCCTAAAAAAGAGAGAGGAGAAAATATAAAGACAATTATTAATCATTAAACAATCACAAAAGAATACAATCTTAAGGCTTATCAGGATACTTGGAACGAAATGCCTTGACCAACTTAGGGGCTTTAACGTCGGTTTCGTTAACCCATTCGGCATGTGAAGAAGGGAAATGTTTCCAGGCTGCGAGATACTGGAGTCGACCCCTCCATTTGCGAGAGTCCAGAATTACTTTAACTTCAAAATGTTGTTCGCCTTCAATCAGTATTGGTATGGGAGGGTCAGCCTGGATGGGTTTTAAGTCAGAAGTACATTCAGGTTTTAGCAAACTAACATGGAAAAATGGATGAATTCGTTGAAGAGTTTTGGGTAAATTCAGCTGGACTGTTACAGGATTTATAATCCGTTCAATCGTGAAAGGACCAATATACTTAGGACCAAGCTTCTTTGACTTTTGAGTGGTCTACAGGTATCTGGTGGACAGGAAAACTTTGTCGCCCACTTTATATTCTTTCTGTGGAGATATTTTCTTGTCTGCAAACTTCTTATAAGCTTGATGGGCCTCATCTAGTGCTCTGCGTGTCACTGGCCAGTTAAGTTGGAGTTGAGTTATCCATTAATCCAATGAATGGATGTTAGGCTTTTCACGAGGGAATTCAGGTATGGGTAGGAAATCTTGTCCCGAAGCCACTTTAAATGGAGTAAATCCAGTATTACTGTGTACGGAGTTGTTATATGCCACTTCGGCACATGGTAGTAAGTCGGACCAGTTATCTTGTTGATAATTTATGTAACATCTAAAGCCCATGTCACACTGCACCAACGGATGCAAAGAGGATGTAAAACGGACAAAAAAGCTTGCCATCCATTGGTTAACGTGATGTACTCACTGCCTCCATTTTGCTTCCTCTCTATCTGTCCAGCATCCGTCTATTGACGTTTCATCCGCTCAAAAAGTTTTGAGCTGCCCAAAACTTTTGCGTGGAAAATGTATCCAATTCGTCAGTTCTCCATCCGCTACGCATGCGCTACGCATCCGTTATGCATCCGTTATGCATCTGCTATATCCGCTAGGCATCCATTCCGCATCCGCGCAACTCGTATCTGCTCGGACGCAGGGACGAAGCGGAACGGACACAGAACGGATACAGAACGGATGCACAACACATGCAGCACAGAAACAAAGCGTTTAAAATGGAAAAAATGTTCGCAGAGGGGACCTATCTTGGATATTAAGGATGTCTAGAGGATGCCTAGAGGATGCTTAGAGGATGCAAAGGGACACCTATACTGCCTATAAAAAGGGGGAGCAACTCACCTGCATCTCACTTTCAGACCAGCAGCCTAGCTGTGCAGACCTCTGCAGCCTTCATCTGACTCTTGCTCTTCCACAGCATCCAGTCATGTCCACCGTGGATCGTAACACAGTCCTTTTGGCAGCCACCATCCTTCTGCAACAGTGCGAAGCCATCTACAGGCTCTGTGAACTCTACTACGGGAAGAAAAGGAGGTGGCCAAGAAGCGTCTGGGTCCGAAGATGGAATGGGAGAAGAGCAGAGGATGGACTGTACAACAAGCTGATGGTGGAGCTCAGGGACTGTACAACAAGCTGATGGTGGAGCTCGGGCATTCCAGAACTTCATGAGGATGCCTCCAGCCATGTTTGACGAAGTTGTGCAGCGGCTGACATCCAGGCTGACTAAGGCAAACACCAGCCTGGAACCTGGGCTCAAGGTGGCACTCACTCTGCGCTACCTGGCCTCAGGGACCACCTACAAGAGCATGCAGTATGGCTGGAGGGTGCCACACAACACCATCAGCATTGTGGTCAGAGAAGTGGTGCAGGCCATCATCGAAGAATACCTGCAGGAGCTCCTCCAGTGCCCCTCCACTGATGAAGGATGGAAGAAAGTTGCAGAGCAGTGGTATCAGTGGTGGAACTTTCCCCACACCGTTGGAGCCATAGATGGCAAGCACGTGGCCTGCAAAGCACCACCCAAGTCGGGGTGCACTTATTTCAACTACAAGTGCTTCTTCAGCATCGTCCTCTTTGCCATGGTCGATGCTGACTACAAGTTCATGTACATCGATGCTTCAGGCAGCGGCTCATGTTCAGATGCCCAGGTATACAACTCCAGTGACCTCAAGGAGAGGCTGGAACGCAACCTCATCATGGGCTTTCCAGATCCTGACCCCCTGCCCAACGACATGCAAGATGTGCCCTACTTCATCGTGGGGGATGACGCCTTCTCCCTCAGAACCTACCTCATGAAGCCCTACACTTCCAGACACCTCACCCGTGAAGAGAGAATCTTCAACTACAGGCTGTCCAGGGCAAGGCGGGTGGTGGAGAATGCCTTTGGCATCCTGGCCAACAGGTTCCAGGTACTTACCACCATGCAGCATCGCCCAGAGACCGTAAGGAGGATCGTGGAAGCTTGCTGCATCCTGCACAATCTCATGCGCACCTGCTACCCAGTCTTGCAGAACAGGCTCGTGGACCTCAAACAAGGCAATGGGGACATGGAGCCTGGGGAATGGAGGCAAGGGCTGTATCGTCATTGGGGTGCCTGGCCCTGAGAGGACAACAGGGGACAGTGTGTTGAGGAAGCTCTCAGACACCTGGCTCGGACCCGTGATGCTGAGAGGTCCTTCCTCCATGCCATGGGGTGTCAGCCCCAGTACTGATGACAGATGTACTGAGGCCGGGCTTGGCTCTGGGGTGGAGGAAGGAGTAGTGTAGTGGGGCTGTCCGGTCTGCAGCTGGGTGAGGACTGGCGTGGGTGGCATCACTGTCGTCAGTGGCATCATTGTCGTGGGTGGTATGGGTGGCATCAGTGGAACCGGTGGCAACGGTGTCGCCCGATGACTCTGTGCCTTGGCTGGGAAGGGCTACTGCCTGTGCTGCTGGACCTCCTGGTAGCCGTAGCCCTGGTAGGTGAGGGACTGTGGGAAGCCTTGGAATGGGAGGGACATCACCTGGGGTGGAGGAGCAGACCTGGACTGGGTGGGAGCAGGTTCCTCTGGGTCTGGAGGGTTGTGAAGCAGCTCCGTGATCCGGTCTTTCACCACCTGGTACTGGGGTTCCTCCATGTTCTTGAGGGTCTGGTTGACATAGGTGAGGAAGGGCTTGCGGTTGGAGGATGAGGAGTCGGTGCTGACCAGCTGTGAGAGGAGATCTATACTGGTGCGGATGGTGTCCCTGATCTCCAGCAGGACAGTGTGGCTCTGCCCCTCCTGTTGTCTGGCTCTCTGCCTTTCTGTGGAGGCAGAGCTTGGGGGGCTGGATGCGGCTATGACTGTGGTGGACTCGATGTCTCCTCTCTTCCACCGCACCAGGGAGTTTTCCACGCACTCCACCATGGTGACAACAGCTGTCCACGGGTTCTCCACCATGGCATGCTCCACAGAAACCTGCTTGGAGACAGGGACTGACTCTCGGCCAGAAGAGTGGGTCGCAGCAGGCTGCCGGAGAGAGAGGGTAGACAGAGGGGCTCCTGGTGCTCCTCGGTGGCGGATCTCACCCTCCAGGAAGCTGCACCTGGCCTGGCCAGATTTCTTCAGGTGCAGTTTCCCGTACCAGGTGTGCATATGTTTCCACCAACCGAGGAGCACTTCCGAAGTGTAACCCATACTCTCCGCCCTCTCTCTCCAAGCAGCCTGCTTCCGCTTGGTGTCCCTGTACAGCCGGTGTCCCTTCCGCCACAGATAGTCATTCTCTCTCAGCCACTCCAGCACCTCATCCTCGTGTTTCTCCTCAATGAAGTATTGCCTCCTCTCCCGTCCCCGCATACGCCTCTTCCTCCCTTTGGCAGGACCAGATGGACCCTCATCAGAGGGGCTCCCAGGTGGTAGGGGCTGCTCCTCCACACCACCAGCAGCAGCAGCACCAGCAGGATCATAAACAGCAACAGCAGCAGCAGCAGCAGCAGGATCAGCAGGACCAGGATCAGCAGTAGCAGAGTAATCACCAGGAACCCCAGCAGCACCAGCACCAGCAGCACCAGCAGCACCAGCAGCACCAGCAGCACCAGCAGGATGAGCAAGAACAGGAGCACGAGCTGTACGAGCAGTACGAGCAAGTCCAGGAGCACGAGCAGGACAAGCAAGTCCAGGAGCACGAGCAGGACCAGCAGGACCAGCAGTAGCTTCAGCAGAGTACACAGCAGAAGCACCACTGCCAGGAGCAGCTTCAGCAGAAGCCCCAGCAGAAGCAGAGTCAGGGACAGGGGGCGGGAGGGTAGCCCTGTCCCTCTTGCCAGGGATGGCGGCAGGTTGCTGAGACTTTCACTTCTTCCCCATGGTTGTGGGGTTGCTGGCTGGCAGGGAGGCTGGTGGGCACAAAGGCTGGCAGGAAGCCTGGCAGGAAGGCTGGCACGAAGCCTGGCAGGAAGGCAGGCAGGCAGGCAGCAAGGCTGGCAAGCAGGCAGGCACCAAGGCTGGCAGGAAGACTGGCTGGCAGGGAGGCTGGAAGGCAGGCTGGAAGCAAGGCTGGCAGGCAGACAGACAGCAAGGCTGGCAGGGAGGCCATCCAGGAGGCTTGGAGGCAGGCTGGCAGGAAGGCTGGCAGCAAGGCTTGCAGGCAGGCATGCAGGGAGGGCAGGCAAGGACTCGATGTATCCTGCAGCAGGTCTTTCCTCCGAATGCTGGCCACGTGCGAGCTGCTTCCTTTTATATCTGGGAGACTTGCGCAATGCATCCCCCCGCATGTGCAATTAACGCCAGGCATCCGTTAGGCTTCTGCTGTGCATCCGCTAGGCTTCCACTCTGCATCTGCTTCATCTGCTGTGCATCCGCTCTGCATCCGCTTCATTCGTTCCGCGTCCACTTTGCTGAGGCCCCCCGGAAGCCCAGCGGATGTGCCAGCCGCTCTCATCCGCTTCCATCCGCTAGGCTTCCATTTCGCATCCATTTTCCATCCGCTCTGCATCCTCCCCGCGTCCGTGTTATCCGCTCTGGTTATGCAAATTTTTGCCCCTTTTGAGAGCGGATAACAACGGATGGAATATTTTGCTTGTCCGTTGTGTCCGTTTTGCATCCGTTGGGCAGTGTGACAGGGCCTTAAGATACTGTTCTAACACTGCGTTAGTCCTCTCACAGGCCCCATTGGTTTGGGGGTGGTGGGCGGAGCTTAAACCCTTGGCGGAGCCTATCAACTTCAGGAACTCTTTCCAAAAATTTGAGGTAAACTGGACCCCTCTGTCAGAGATTATGCATTCCAGAATGCCATGTAACCTATAGACATGTGAAATAAACAATTTAGCCAGCATGTTAGCAGATGGAATCTTGGAACAAGGTATGCAATGTACTTGTTTGGAAAACAAATCAGTTACTACCCAGATGACCATGTTTCCACCGCTTTCAGGTAATTCTACCATAAAGTCCATAGAGATTTCCTTCCAGAGGGCCGTTGGTCTAGCTATATTTTGTAACAATCCTACTAGCTTACCAGGAGGTCTCTTTGCCGAAGCACAAATTGGACAGCTAGCTACATAAGCTTCAATGTCCTTCTTTAAAGTAGGCTGCCAGAATTGCCGCTTAACCAGATGTAAGGTCTTCACAAATCCAAAGTGGCCAGCTGCTTTAGAATCATGAGCCTGTTGTAGTATTTGGCTCCTCAGCACCTGTGGCACATACAACCTGGCCCCCACCCAAGCCAAACCATCTCTAACTGTATAATCACTTGAATGAGCAAGGAACCATTCGTCCAGTTTTAAAGCTTCTTTTAATTGTTCGGTTAGGTCATTTGATAAATCCACTTCTTGGTTCTTCTTTCGGGCTCTGGTGATCACTGGGGCGGCTAGATGTTTGGTTGAGACAATTGGGCTTATCACCTCCTGGCGCATACTATTATATTGGGGTAGTCTAGAGAGAGCATCCGCCATGAAATTCTTCCCTCCTGGAATGTACTTCAATGAGAAATTGAACTGCTTGAAGTACTGGGCCCAGCGAACTTGTTTAGGGGACAGCTTCCGGGGCGTTTTTAAAGCTTCCAAATTCTTATGATCAGTCCATACCTCAAATGGGTGTTTTGCTCCTTCCAGGAAATGTCTCCAGGTCAGTAAGGCCCAATGAACTGCAAAAGCTTCTTTCTCCCAGACGGCCCATCTTCTCTCTGTTTCAGACAGCATACGGGAGGTATACGCACAAGGCTGTAAGGTCCCTTTCTCGTTGATTTGAAGTAACACTGCTCCAATAGCCACATCACTTGCATCGGCTTGAATCACGAAAGGAGTGTCCATATCCGGGTGCTTCAGCACTGGTTCTGCAGCAAACAGTCGTTTTAGCTTTTCAAAAGCTGCTTGGCACTCCATGGACCACTCCAGCGGCTTTCCTGGCCTTGGCTTCACCTCCCCTTTTGTTTTTAAGAGATTTGTGATGGGCATTGCTATCTTAGCAAACGTCAGGATGAATTGCCGGTAAAAATTTGCAAATCCCAAAAAACTTTGACGTTGTTTTCTGGTGCGTGGTGGAGCCCATTCCAACATGGCACACACCTTCTCTGGATCCATTTCTATGCCTTCAGATGAAATGCAATATCCCAAATGGTCAATTTTGTCTTGGTGGAATTCACACTTTGACAATTTAGCATACAACTTAGCGGCACACAGTTTCTGTAGAATCGACCGCACTAGTTTCACATGTTCATCCAGAGTTTCCGTGTAGATAAGGATATCATCAAGATAGACCAGAACCCCCCTGTATAAATGTTCATGTAACACTTGATTGATCATTTGCATGAATACAGCTGGGGCCCCTTGTAAACCAAAAGGAAGAACGTTGAATTGGAAGCAACCCATTGGGCAGTTAAAAGCGGTCTTCCACTCATCCCCTTCCTTAATTCGAATTCGGTAGTATGCTTCTCTCAAATCCAACTTCGTGAAAATCTTCCCCTTCGCTAAATGGGCCAACATGTCCTTCATCAAAGGAAGGGGATACACATTTTCCACAGAAATAGCATTCAAATTTCTGTAATCCACCACCAAGTGTTTGGAACCATCTTTCTTTTCATGGAACAACACTGGGGCCACTACCCGGGGTCTAGCAGGTTGAATGAAACCACGTTCCAGATTTTTATCTATAAACAATCTTAGCTCTTCCAATTCCCGTGGGGTCATTGAGTACAACTTTGGTTGCGGGAGCTTCACCCCAGGCAAAATCTCAATAGCACAGTCTGTTGGCCGGTGAGGCGGAAACTCATCCGAGGCCTTCTCACTGAACACTTCTTTTAAATCCCAATACTCTTTGGGAATTTTCTCCTTCCCTTTCACAGGCTCAGTACCTGTGGAAGCTATTTCAATTAGGTCCTCGGGCTTCGGCTGGGATCTGCCCTCTTTTCCCAGTCGCTGCTTGGTGCATATGCGCAACAACCCCTTTCTCCAGTTAACCTGGGGGTTCCATTTCCGGAGCCAGGGCAATCCCAGTATTAATGGTTGCTCCATCCCAGGGACCACAATAAAATGCAGGGTCTCGTCATGCTCTCCCATGATCATTTCTATAGGTTCCGTGACAAAACGTGCAGGGCAACCTCCAGCCACTGATCCATCTAGTTGGCAAAAGGAAATGGGCATCTTCAAAGGTTTCAGTTTTAGGCCCATTTTCTTCACTACTTCCATGTTGATTATCCACCTTGTACACCCAGAATCTAACAGGGCTAGCATTTCCCCTTCGACCCCTGAATTGGGGTCAACTTCACCGGAATGGTCAAAGGGCCCACGCTTGGACTTACCAGGAAGTCATCTTCCAAGTCAAAATCCTCCTCCTCAGGGGTCACTGGGGTTTCTGATTCCTCTCCTGCAGGAGAGGCGACCTCTGCCATCTCTTTCGACTTTAGTGCTGCTCCGTGAGGCTTCGCTGGGGACTTTTTGGGTTTCTTCCCTTCTTTTGGTGCCCCCTTTGGTCCCAGCTTGACTCTTCAGTTCACAGCCCGGTGACCTTCCTTTCCACATCGAAAGCAGGCTGAGGGGTTGGGTCTTGCCGCCACTCCTCCCCTCTGAGGTTTGGGAACCTCTTGAGGACGTGGGGGGGAAGGCTTGCTCCACCCAGAATCTTCCCGCCGTTTGCTTCGGGTTAAATCAATCTCCACTTCTTCTGCCAGCAAGTACCACATCTGCAAGTCATCAGGGTCTCTTATAGCAATGCATCTCTGGTACACATCTTTATTTAAACCATTTTTAAATGCTTCTATCAGGGCTTCCTGGGGCCAGCCTCGGATATGACCAGTTAACTGTCTAAATTCTTGGGTGTAGTCAGCCACTGACCTCCGCCCCTGATTTATGGTCTTCATCTTAATCCAGGCCTTGCGCTCTGCCAGTGGGTCCTCAAACCTAGCCCGCAGTGCAGTCACGAACAGGTTATAGTTCAGCAACTGGGGAGCATTATCATTATGCAAGGTCACCATCCACTCTGCAGCTATTCCCTCCAGAGCCCTGGTAACACATCTCACTTTGGCTGCCTCTGAGGGAAAATCCTCCCCGTATTCTTCCATATAGCTCCAAACTTGGGCTAGGAAAAATCCCAAGGCTTTGGGATCTTCCCCGTATCTTACTTCTAATGGAGGCAGCCTAGGAGCTCTATGCCTTCTAGGAATCACACCTCCCACTGAGGGCCCCGGGGCTGCTGCTGGATTGGGTTGATTTATGGGAGAGGGAGCTGCTCTGCTTCTTCTGGCTGGGGCTACTTCCCCTCCCCCTTCATACCTTTGTGCAGCTTGGAGTTGTTCAAAGGCTTCATCGAGGAGTTTCCTGGCTTGATTCAGTGAGAGTTCTCTCTTTTCCTTCTCTTGCCAT
>BLBF01000004.1:59821144-59867251 GCA_015471245.1 Laticauda colubrina | reverse complement strand
GGGGGGGGGGGGTCCTTCTCTGGATCTTTCCAACCAACCCCCACTGACCATCTGGGCTTCACATCTGGATCCTCATCCAGACTGAGCTCTGCTAGCGATTGGGCTTCCTGTACCAGTAGAGAATCTTGCCCTCCAATGGCTCCCAGGTCCTCCTGATCACTAGTTGAAGATGTCATGATATCTAGGCCCCCTCGGAAGAAAATTGGGTATTCTCTCCAGGTGGGCTGGTAGAGGAGATTCAGAATAATATCAGGTGGAGCTCCATTCAAAATCCAGGAAAGAAATACCTAGACTCTTTAGTTTAGAGAAAAGATATCTTTCACTGAAAGTGAAGTGAATTCTGAATCTGAAACCAAAGAATTCTGAATTTGAGAAATTAGGCGCGCAATTCACATATACAAAGTGATGGAAGTGTTCCCACCCCCAATAGTTCAGATGAAACTTCCAATTAGAAGTTGTGAATATGATCATGTGGGCATCTTCAGGTGATAATGAGGCCTCTGTCCGTTGACCTTGGCATACTTTGATAACGGGTTGCAGTTGCACAGAGAAAAGAAAGCTAAGCGAGAAATAGAAACCTAACTCTGTTGTATGCTCCCCCCCCTTTTACACAACAGAAGAATGTAACACCTCCAGCTCACTTCCCAGACTTATCTCTACCTCCCCTTCCCCCCGTTACTTATGGCAGCCGAAAGATGCAAAGCGATAGTAGAAGATCTTGAAGGCTGACACATACATTCTTTGCAAATCCATCTCACTGTTTCTTTGTATGAGAGCTTTATTTTAATTTACAGATATCAGATCAATGATTACTCTAAAGGTAAATTGAAAGTTTCCTCTATCCAGTCATATCTGACTCCTAGGGATGGTGTTCATCTCATGTCTTTGCCAAAGGACCCAGTGTTGTCCGAAGACAATTTCCATGGTCATGTGACCAGCATGACTATATGCCAAAGTACATGGAATGCTGTTAACTTTGCCATTGAAGTGTTACCTATTTATCTACTCACATTTGCATATCTCAAAACTCCTGGGTGAGAAGGAGCTGGGGCAAGTAATGGGAGCTCATCCCATTGCGCAGCACTTGGATCTTGAACCCAGGCTGTCAGCCTTCCAGCTAACAAGCTTGTCATCTTTAACCATGCCTCCATGCCTACCATTAAGAGGTGTTCTTAAAATCGCTTGAGTTTAAAATATTATTACATATGGAAGGGATGATAATGAATAGAGCTGTCACATCAACACTGCAAAAATCCAGGCAGATACAGAGTGGCAGCAAAGAAGTTTCCTGTGTCTCTGCTGTGACTATCATTTTGTAGCCCTCCAGCTCTGAATTAAAGTTCTGATGGCCTCTAATGAAAGTGCAGACTGTAAAAAAAAAGAAAAAAATAGAGCCACCATAATTGGTTTGGTATGGCAATTTATTACCAGCAATTATTTCAAGTCTAAGGTTGCAATGGAAAAAAAAGCTTTGAAAAAATATAATAAACAAATTAACTATGAACAATCATTTCATTTTTTTTCTTATGTGCCATTACACAACTCAGAAAATAAGCAATAGCTTTGTCTGAGACTACCATTCAAAAAGAAGTCAAAGGGAAATGTATTTTAGAAAATGGTTTCAGAAATAAAACTGCAGTGTATCAAGTTGATCATCATCCTGTCAGGCTACCTAAACAATCCCTGGGCAACCACTGTAAAATATGTAAAAAAAAAAAAACCTCTGCAAAATAAAGTCTGTAAAATATGTTTATTTATAAATCTTTCATCCCATCTAAAAATGTAATTAAGTTGCTGAAACGCAAATAGGGTGATTTAGATTGAGATCTACATTCCATGAAGATCAGTGGGTAACTTTAGACCAATCTCTATGTGTCAGATGGATCTGTCTCGCAAGGTGGTATCGATCCAATTACCCATCCCTGCAACTATTTTGAACTCCAAGATGAAAGATCGAATCTACAGTAAATGTAATGAATTCAGAAAATAGGCTTACTTCCCTGGCAGTGAGCTTTGCAGAGTAGAAACTGAGTAAACATGCATAGAGTAGCACAGTTAATTACACCTTGATTCTGATCATTCTCCAGTGGATCACAGGGCTCAAATTACTGTCCCTGATGATGGGATAAGAAAAAATCAGAATGTTTATTGTTTCATCTGGAAAAAAAACATTACAACATAAGCCTTATAACCTAAATCTTTCTACTTTTTCATATAAGTATATCAGTATAATCACATCCTTTTTTTCATAACAGAAACATTTTGCAAAGTGAATGCAGTCATGGTTACGTATGATTGCAACTATCATATGCTCATCCAATCATTTAAATCTTCCATTATACATCAACTTTTGTTATTATTGATAGCTTATTCTTTTCTTCTTAAAAAGAGCTTTTGTTGTTATTGTATTCTGAGGATGGTTTCTAATTCATCTAGCAGAAGTGAGTCTTTATAGAGTTCCTGTTTATAGAAATTCCACTGTTCATATTTGGATGCTAAGCGATACTTTTGTGGTATAGCAAGGAACAATCTCTGTAAAGACAAAGCATAAATTTTCATATTATGAATCGTTTCACTGAAATGCATGTACCATTTTAAATAGAAAAATCCCATTATTTTTAATCCTATTCTTGCTCAAAATACAACTGGTGTACTTAGGGAATAATGTGTTGAACAAAATGGAGATGCTTCTGAGTCTCTAATGGATGCATGGGATTCAGTGTAATCTAGTGTAAAATAGACCAGAAATACATGCAACAAGGGACCATGCAAGAAAATGTTAAAAAATGCTCCAGGGGTGATAAATAACTCCATCTATTAAAAAATATTCAAATAATTCCCACAACCCCCAATTGTTTTTAACAAATTAATAAACATCCCAATCTTGTGAGATCATCAAATCTTTTGAAATTTCAGGATTTTTGCTGAAATGAAATGTGAAACGATTTCCAGATCCTGGTTTGAGATAAAGTATGAGAATGCATTAAAATAGGCTCTATATATGATTCAGCCTGGTAAGACCCAAGCCATCTTCTGCTCTTTCTCACATACCAGGTAAGTTCCTCACTGCCTTCAAATAAGCCTCTCTGCTACTCATTGGCCACTCCTGAAGAGCAAGAAACTAATAAAATTATTTTATTCACAGGTATTGACTTCTGGTAACAAGGCTTTGCTGCCGAAGAACGAAACAGGGCTCTATCTCTGCTATACTGTAGTTTTCTTTTTGATTTCCATTCCGTTTCCTTTACCTGTTGAATTCAAGATTGGAATTTATGATATCATATGGACCAATTATTGGTACATAAGAGAGAAAGAAAAATGTTTGGAATGGCTCTGGATTTGTCCTGATAGGCTGTTTAGTCTATAGGATCCTAGGTGCTCTTTGAGCTTGGGTATCTTTGTGCAGACATTTCATTACCCAACTAGGTAACATCATCAGTGTTAGAAGAGAGTGGAGTTTGCTTGCTCTGTCAGTGTTGGTGGGAGTATTCTTGGTAGTTCCTTCATTAGGCTGTTGATTGCTATTTTTCTGAGTTGGTAGTTCTTTGATTGAGGTATTGTTTACTTCTTGGTTGTTGGTCTAGAATTAATGTTGGTGTTTATCTCTGCTTATCTCAATCTGAATATTGATTGCTGGCAAGGAGATGTTTTGGTTTTATTTTTTTTTTAGGTTTTGGAGCTCTATTTTGAATGGAATGTAGATGTTGTTTATTCATATGTGCCTGTCAGTGGTAGATTTGTCTGAGTGCCAGACTTCTAGGAATTCTCTAGCACAGGGATATCAAACTTGCATCATCATGAGGTTGTCACATGATGTAATGCAACTTTTTTCTCCTTCACTAAACTGGGCATGGACATGGCCAGCGCATGACACACGCACCCCGTGGGCCCCGAGCTTGAAAACCCTGCTCTAGATTTTTGGACTTGACTTTTGCCTATCTCAGTGCTTAACACAGGAAATTAAGCATATTCAACAAACCTCAATCAAGGCCACTATATAATAACCCCTTATCTCTGAGCCACTCCATTCCCCTCTCTCTCTTTTGTCCCATTCCTATTCTCCATTCTTTTCTTATCTCTGTTTCATTACAGACCATATCTTCCTCCCCATCTCATTCCTTTTCTGTTTCATCTCACTGAAATCAACCCAGGGGCCACATGACATGAATATTCCTCCCCTATCCAAGTTAAGAAACTGATGCCATTGGTACAGGCATTCGATGTCTTTTTATTAGGTGGGTTTACATAGCATAGAAATCCCTGGTTAATGAATTAACTGTGGTAAGATGAATATTTATAACACACTGAACCACAAATTACTGGCCATAGTATCTCTGATCACTTAACAAGGTTTGCTAAAATCAGACCAACTTTATTACAGAATAAAGCAAACTGAAACAGGCCACTGTCAGTCACTAAGGCAATTTAAGACCTTAGTTAGACTCATTCTTTATTTTGTGACAGCATGTTGTATCTTGTTTATGGTTTGAAGGAACATACCCCATTTCTGTTTATATCCTTTTTAGGTTTCTGGACTTAGATTAGTTTATTTGAACAACAACAATAAAGTCTATAACATGATGGTTATACCTGATAGCTTGTGGCCTGACAGTCACAACTATACACATAACCTTCCTGATCATTTTCCAAAAAGGTTTTGCCTTTTTCCCATCAGTTTGTAATCCATTTGTCATCTCCTTCCCTCAATAGCTCCCAGCTGGAGTAAATATTTAGTTTCATGCTGTGTAAATAATCTACTTTCTCTAAAAATGACAATGATTGGTAAGCACTTATGGCACAGTTTGACTAAACGGGAATGAAAACAAATAACTTAACATTTGTGATCTAGGCAACTTCTGACAAAATAAAACAAATGTAGATTTATGACTACATCAAATAAACATCCTGATTCAAAAATTAATAGATGAAGAAAGTTAGGATGATACAAAATTAACTATAGTAAATGGGGAAAAATCTCTTCTGCTACTAGAAGAAACTTTCTTCTTCTGGATGATCACAAGAGTGAGATGGTCCATAAGCTAGTCTAAACAAAAGGCTGTAACTGTTTTCTTCCTTAGAGAACATTTAAGAAAGTATTATTTGAAACCCATCCATAGTTTCATTTTCATTGGCAATGGAATTTTCCCATGTATTTTCCATAAACAAGTCCACAAGAAAAGATTTAACTGATGCTTTCCTTGCAGAACCCCTATGAATCTATCCCTGATTCCAAGGAGACCTAATCTTAAACCTAACTCTATCCTTAACTGAATCCTAATTTAGTTTTCATTGGCAATGGGATTTTCCCATATGTTTGATTCAGGGCTGGGATTCAAATTTTTTAATAACCGGTTCTGTGGGCGTGGCTTAAGTGGTGGGCGTGGCTTAAGTGGTGGGCGTGGCTTAAGTGGTGGGCGTGGCTTGATGGTCATGTGACTGGGTGGACATGGCTTGGTGGTCATGTTATTGGCTGGATGTGGCCAACTCAATATCACTCATATTGAGGCATGCATCTCCTCGCCTGGCCTCTCATGACTGTGGGGATGCTGCAACAGTCATAAGTGTGAAAAATGGTCATGTCACTTTTTTCAGTACCATTGTAATTTTAAATGGTCACTCCACACCAGCAAAGTACCAGCAAAGGAGGGGAAAAAAACTCCAGAGATGTTCCTGAGACAGGAAGTCTAGTCCTAGAATGTAATAAGGGTTAATAGAGAGGCAGTTTCTGTAAGCAACACCAGAATGTTTCCTTCCTGCCTTCCTTACAGGATTAGGCCAGTAATTTCTTTTAACAATTGGTTCTCTGAGCTGCTTAGAATGTAAACAATTGGTTATAGCAAATAGGTGATAACTAGTAGAATCCCACCCCAGGTTTGATTGCAATATACAAGTCTGAATGAAAAGTTTTAACTTTCACCTTCCTAAGAGAACCAATAAAAATATTTCCCTGATATTAGTTTTTGGCCTAGACTCCAAAAAGACTTTACCCTAACTCTACCCCTATACATAATCCAATCTAGTTTAATTTTCATCGGCAATGGGATTTCCCCATGTATTATAAAATAGTGCACAATCTAAATGAAAAGCGTTTACCTCCTCTTTCCTTTGAGAACTTTAAAAAATATATTTTGGATGTTAATTTTTGGCCCTGACTCTAAGGGGACCTACCCTTATCCCTAACCCAAAGCCAAAATCAACCATAGTTTCATTATCATTAGCAATGAAATTTTCTGATGTATTTTCCATTAAAAAGTCTGAACAAAAAGCTTTAACTGATGCTATTGTTGCCAAGCCACTATAAATCTATCCCTGACATTAGTTTTTGGCCCTGACTTCAAGGAGATCTAAGCCTAACCCTAGCACTATCCCTAACCCTAACTAGTTTGATTTTGTTCACCAATGGGATTTCTCATGAATTTTGCTGTGGTCCATAAACTAGTCTGTAGTAGCTACTGAGATCTTATGGATGATGCTAGATGCTAGCAGCAAACTGCAGCTGTCTAGAAAACCTATATGGGGCCTCTTGGCTATTTGCATGATCTCATTCCCTATATCTTGGTGAAGATGGAAGTCCCAGACTTTCCGGACTTATAGGTGACCTCATTTTACTAACATCACTACTAGTCTTAAGGATTGGTTGGGAGATTGTACCAATGTGGTTGAGAGGTTTCACCCATATGGGATCTATTCTCCAAACCAGATGCTATATCTATGTTGCCTTTGTCTTCTTGTAAAAACCCTATAAATGTAATAAACACTGTCCAGGCAGTCAGACATCTTGGCACCCTGCACAATGACTGATCTTTGAAATCCATCACTAGTCCATGGGGTGTTAAACTCATAGTGTCATGTTGCTGTCATGTGATGTATTGTGATTTGTTTTCTTTCTGGGGTGGGTGTGGTCTGTGCATGATGTATCTGGTCCATGGGCTGCCAGTTTGATACCTCTGAACTAGTCTAAATTAGCAGCTTCCTTGAAGAATCTCTAAGAATCTATCCCTGACATCAGTTTCTATCCTTGTCCAAGGAGACCTAACCCTAAACCTAATCCTATCCCGAACCTAATTGACAATGGCAATATTCCTTACCCAAGCCTAATTTCATTTTTATTGGCATTGTGATTTTCCCATTTTACTGTAGTCCATAAACAACTCCAAACAAAAACCATCACTTTCCTTAGAGAACTTCTAAGAATCTATCACTGAAAATATTTCTTTTCAGTTCTGACTCCATGGAGACCAAACCCTGTTCCTAATCTTAACTCTAACCCAAATTCTAACCCGAACCGTGATTTCACTTCATTTCATTTACAAAGCAATTTTCCCATGTACTTTAATGTGGTCCACAGACAAGTCCAAACTGTAAGCCAGGGATGTTAAACTCAAGGCCCGGGGGCCAGATCTGGCCCATGGGGCTGCCCTGGAAACAGTGAAGGACCAGACTGCAGTGACACTACTAGCGAAAACAGAGCTTGAGAGAGTTGCATGCGGCCTTCCTGAGCTCCATTTTCTCTGGCAGATGGTTGCAGGATGCCATTGCATCTGAAAACAGAGCTTGCAAGGGCCCCGGGCAGCATTCCAAAACTCCATTTTCACTGTCAGAGGGTTGCAAGACACTGTTGCAGATGAAAAAGAGTTTGAGAGCCCATTTTTGCTGGCAGAGCACTCAAACCATCATAGGTGCCCCCAACATGAATAACGTTGAGATGACCATGCCCATCCTGGCCATGCCCATCCTGGCCCATCAATGTTAAACCCAACCTCAATGAAATTGAGTTTGACACCCCTGCTGTAAACTATCACTGTGCATTTCTTTGAGAAAGACTAACAATGTATTGTTCTGCCCTGACCCCATGGAGACCTAACCCTCACCTTAGTTTAAATTCCATTGGTAGTGGAAATTAATGCAGTTAATGAAATTTTCCTATGCAGTTTATGAAAATGTTCAGTAATCAATGAAGATAAACCAGATGTTGAAGCTTATTCTCTGTGCTTAAGTATAATTGTGAGTATTGATTGATACAATTTTCTATAATAAATAGCAACGGACAAACAAAAATGTCAGGAGTTAAGATATTATCATATTAGTTTTCCATCTATCATCACTTATCATGCATCAATTGTCAATCCTATCTATTGCACATTTTAGTTTTGTTGGATCTGCACTTCTGACTTCAAAAGAAACCTGGCATGTGTGGAGAGCTTTCTAGACATATTTCCATGCATGAACAATCTTAACCTCTTTAGCTTTCTGTGTGTCATTCTGCTGTTAAAGGCATAAAGGAAAAGAAAGGAGCAATTTTTTTGTTTCTGATTACATGGTTTAAAAGAAGAGAATGGGAAGAGAGAAGAGCAAAATTTGTAAACCATCACTTCTGTGGAGTTCCTTTCATATTCATTCTGTAATTCTTGGAAGATATGGAAATAAAATGGTCTGTCAGGAATTAAGCAATAGGATAACATTTGCTTTACTATAAAGGAGCATGCTAGATGCTCGAGAAAAATGGGAAAACTTCTAAAATTGCCCTCGCCTTCCTTTCTGAGATGCTATGTGCACTTTTCTATCATAACACTTTGAAACTAGCTCTCCTTTTAAAAATGGAAACACTGACATTGCAACTTCCAATACAATTATTTTATTTGTTCACTTTTAGCAGAGGCTGAAATGTCTCTAGTGCTATAGTTGACAGATACGTCAATTTAGCAGAAAACTGGGCAGGGAGAATACCTACTCACAGTATGTATTCTCCCTGCCCATAATGCTTAGTTGTCTCTACCAAATTCCAGGATCCTCGTGAAATGCTTTACATGGAGCAAAAAGGTATATACAATTCAATATTTTCTAAAATGTGTGCAGAAAATCAGCTAGAAGGTAAAGAAAATTAGCTTGGAGTTTCATTTAGATTCACCCATACCTCTCTCTTGTATATCCATAATGTAGGCTCTCATAAATTCTTTTTCAAATAGTTCACGATCGCGGTCACTTTCTGTTATTTCTTGAATCTCCTGAAATGTTGTTTCAAGAGGGTTATCCTTGAGGCTTATAAATCTGCAAGGTGATGATATATTACCATGAAAAGTTACATAATGTTTCTGATCGTGAGCACATTGTTAAGCCCCTGTCACACTGCACGAACGGATGGAAAGAGGATGTAAAACAGAGAAAAACACTTGCCATCCGTTGGTTAACGTGATGCTTCCGTTCTGTACTCACTGTCTCCATTTTTCTTCCTCTCTATCCGTCCAGCATCCGTCTATTGACGTTTCATCCGCTAAGAGGGTTTTGAGATGCTCAAAACTTTTGAGCGGAAAATGTATCCAATGCGTCCATTCTGCATCTGCTAGGCATACGGGAGACATCTATTCTGCATCTGTTATGCATCCGATATATCCGCTAGGCATCTGCTGCACATCCGCGCAACTTCCATCCGCTCGGATGCAGGGAGGAAGCGGAACGGACGCGGAACAGACGCACAGAGTTAGTAGCACGGATGGAGAAAGGATGAAAGCGGATGCAGCACGCAAAGAAAGCATTTAAAACAGAAAAAACGTTCGCAGAGGGGACCTATCTTGGATATTAAGAATGTCTAGAGGATGCCTAGAGGATGCAAAGGGACACATAGGGGAAAACCTATATTGCCTATAAAAAGGGGGAGAAACTCACCTGGATCTCACTTTCAGACCAGTAGCCCGGCTGTGCAGACCTCTGCAGCCTTCATCTGCCTCTTCCTCTTCCACAGCATCCAGTCATCTCCACCATGGATCGTAACAAACTCCTTTTGGTAGCCACCATCCTTCTTCAACAGTGCGAAGCCATCTACAGGCTCTGTGAACTCTACTATGGGAAGAAAAAGAGGCAGCCAAGAAGCGTCTGGGTCTGAAGATGGATCGAGAGAAGAGCAGAGTATGGACTGTACAACAAGCTGATGGTGGAGCTCAGGAATGAAGACACTCGGGCATTCCAGAACTTCATGAGGATGCCTCCAGCCATGTTTGACGAAGTTGTGCAGCGGCTGACACCCAGGTTGACCAAGGCAAACACCAACTTCCGGCCCAGCCTGGAACCTGGGCTCAAGGTGGCACTCACTCTGCGCCACCTGGCCGCAGGGACCACCTACAGGAGCATGCAGTACAGCTGAAGGGTGCCACACAACACCACCAGCATTGTGGTCAGAGAAGTGGTGCAGGCCATCATCGAAGAATACCTGGAGGAGCTCCTCCAGTGCCCCTCCACTGAAGAAGGATGGAAGAAAGTTGCAGAGCAGTGGTATCCGAATGGAACTTCCCACACACCGTTGGAGCCATAGATGGCAAGCACGTGGCCTGCAAAGCGCCGGCCAAGTCGGGGTGCACTTATTTCAACTACAAGGGCTTCTTCAGCATCGTCCTCTTCGCTATGGTCGATGCTGACTACAAGTTCATGTACATCGATGCTTCAGGCAACAGCTCATCTTCAGATGCCCAGGTATACAACGCCAGTGACCTCAAGGAGGGGCTGGAACGCAACCTCATCATGGGCTTCCCAGATCCAGACCCCCTGCCCAACGACACGGAAGATGTGCCCTACTTCATTGTGGGGATGATGCCTTCTCCCACAGAACCTACCTGATGAAGCCCTACACTTCCAGACTCCTCACCCGTGAAGAGAGGATCTTCAACTACAGGCTGTCCAGGGCAAGGCTGGTGGTGGAGAACGCCTTTGGCATCCTGGCCAACAGGTTCCAGGTACTTCTCACCACCATGCAGCATCGCCCAGAGACCGTGAGGAGGATCATGGAAGCTTCCTGCATCCTGCACAATCTCATGCGCACCCGCCACCCAGTCTTGAAGAACAGGCTCATGGACCTCCAACAAGGCAAGGGGGACATGAAGCCTGGGGAATGGAGGCAAGGGTGAAACCTGATCGACACTGAGGATGTGCAAGGGCCCAACAGAGCCTCACGTGAAGGGAAGAAGCAGCGCAACCTCCTGAAACACTGGTGCAACTCCCCAGCTGGAGCAGTGGAGTGGCAAGACAGGATGATAGATGCTTAATGGATGCTTCCTTCAGCCTGTCTCATCACACTGATGAGATTGGGCCATGTATGTTGGGTGGGCCTACAATGAACAGGGCATTTAATAAAGAGTTGTGTTTATGTTCAAATGTGTGGATCAGTGCTTACATTAGTATTGATAATGAAGGGCCATAGGTGTGGTACCTGGGAGGGTGGACCATACAGTCCCACTATGCACTGGAGGTTTATCTATCCCACAGGTATCTTAACCCATCCCACAGGTATCTTAACCCATCCCACAGGTATCCCTGCCCATCCCACAGCTATTACCCATCCCACAGGTATCCCTGCCCATCCCACTGCTATCCTTACCCATCCCACAAGCATGCAAAGGCTTAAACCATTTCTAAAAGTTTCCACCAAGACTTTATTGACATAAATAAATGAAGCAAGTGTGTGAAGCAAATTATTATTAATAATAATAATTATTAATCACAAGCTGTAAAAGAAAAATGACCCAAGTCAAGTGTCCAAATAAAGACTACAGGTAGCCACCCAGTCTCTGGCACTCCTCTTGGTCACTCGGAGGTGTGCCCAGTCTCAGGGGTGAAGGGTCCAGGTGCTGTGGAGGTGGCTGCTGCTGGAGTGCTGGTCTGAAGTGCCACTGGGGTGCCTGGCCCCGAGAGGACAACAGATGATGGTGTGTTGAAGAAGCTCTCGGACAGCTGGCTCAGCCCCGTGATGTTGAGAGCTCCTTCCTCCATGCCCTGTGGTGTCAGCCCCAGTACCGAGGACAGATGTGCTGAGGCTGGGCTTGGCTGTGGGGTGGAGGAAGGAGCAGTGTAGTGAGGCTGTCTGGTCTGCAGCTGGGTGAGGACTGGCGTGGGTGGCATCTGTGGCGTGGGTGGCATCTGTGGCGTGGGTGGCATCGGTGGCATCGGTGGCATCATTGGTGTGGGTGGCATTGGTAGCATCGGTGGAACTGGTGGGAATGGTGTCGTCCGATGACTCTGTGCCTGGACTGGGAAGGGCTGCTGCCTGTGCTGCTGGACCTCCTGGTAGCCATAACCCTGGTAGGTGAGGGCCTGTGGAAAGCCTTGGAATGGGAGGGACATCACCTGGGGTGGAGGAGCAGACCTGGACTGGGTGGGAGCAGGTTCCTCTGGTACTGGGGTTCCACCATGTCCGTGAGGGTCTGGTTGACATTGGTGAGGAAGGACTTGCGGTTGGAGGATGAGGAGTCGGTGTGGACCAGCTGAGAGAGGAGATCTATGCTGCTCTGGATGGTGTCCCTGATCTCCAGCAGGATAGTGTGGCTCTGCCCCTCCTGTCTGGCTCTCTGCCTTTCTGTGGAGGTGGAGCTGGGGGCGGATGCAGGTAGGGCTGTGGTGGAAGTGCCGTCTCCTTTCTCCCACTGTACCAGCGCTCCACCACGGTTAAAACACCTGTCCGCAGGTTCTCCGCCATGGCACGCTCCACAGAAACCTGCCTGGAGACAGGAGCTGACTCTCGGCTGGAAGAGGACTGGCTCTCAGCAGGCTGCCGGATAGAGAGGGTCGTGAGAGGGGCTGCTGCGGCTCCTCGGTGGTGGATCTCACCCTCCAGGAAGTTGCACCTGGCCGTGACATAGGTCTCTCTGTCCGTCAGCTTAACCGTGGCCTGGCTAGATTTCTTGAGGTGCAATTTCCCGTGCCAGGTGTGCATGTGCTTCCACCAGCCGAGGAGCACATCCGATGTGTAGCCCAGACTCTCCGCCTTCTCTCTCCAAGCAGCCTGCTTCCTTTTGGTGTCCCTGTACAGCCGGTGTCCCTTCCGGCACAAATAGTCATTCTCTCTCAGCCATTCCAGCACCTCATCCTCGTGTTCCTCCTCAATGGAGTATTGCCTCCTCTCCCATTCCCGCATATGCCTCTTCCTCCCTTTGGCAGGACCAGATGGGCCCTCATCAGAGGGGCTTCCAGTTTGTAGGGGTTGCTCCTCCACACCAGCAGCAGTAGCAGCATCACCAGCAGGATCATAATGAGCAGCAGCAGCAGCAGCAGCAGCAGCAGGATCATAATCATCATCAGCAGCAGCAGCAGCAGCACGAGCAGGACCAGCAGCATGAGCAGGACCAGGAGCACGAGCAGGACCAGGAGCACGAGCAGGACCATGAGCACGAGCAGGACCAGCAGGACGAGCAGGACAAGCAAGTCCAGGAGCATGAGCAGGACCAGCAGGACCAGCAGGACGAGGAGCAGCTTCAGCAGAGTAAGCACCAGCAGAAGCACCACCGCCAGGAGCAGCCTCAGCAGATTAGCACCAGCAGAAGCACCACCGCCAAGAGCAACCTCAGCAGAGTAAGCACCAGCAGAAGCACCACCACCAGGAGCAGCATCAGCAGAGTAAGCACGAGCAGAAACATCACCGCCAGAAGCAGCAGCATCTGCTCCTCCAGAAGCAGAAGCAGCAGAAGCCCCAGCCACAGAAGAGCGAGCCCATGCTACAGAAGCCCCATCAGAAGCAGAGTGAGGGCCAGGGGGCGGGAGGGTAGCCCTGTCCCTCTTGCCAGGGCTGGCAGCAGATGGCTGAGGCTTCCTCTTTTTCCCCATGGTTGTGGGGTTGCTGGCTGGCAGGGAGGCTGGCAGGCAGGCAGGCAGCAAGGCTGGCAGGCAGCAAGGCTGGCAGGCAGCAAGGCTGGCATGCAGCAAGGCTGGCAGGCAGGCAGGCACCAAGGCTGGCAGTATAGCAGGCAGCAAGGCAGGCAGGCAAGGCACTCAATGCGTCTGGCAGCAGGTCTTTCCTCTGAATGGTGACCTGCTTCCAAGCTGCTTCCCTTTATATCTGTGGGGCTGACGCAATAAATCCCCCCCACATGTGCAATTAACGCAAGGCATCCGCTAGGCTTCTGCTAGGCTTCTGCTCTGCATCCGCTTCATCCGCTGTGCGTCCGCTGTGCATCCGCTTCATCTGTTCCGTGTCCGCTCTGCATCCGCTTCATCCATTCCGCGTCCGCTTTGCTGAGGTCCCCCGGAAGCCTTGTGGATGTGCCATCTGCTCCCATCTGCTCCCATCCGCTTGGCTTCCGTTCTGCATTCGTTTTCCATCCGCTCTGCGTCCTCCCCCCATCCGTTCCGCTCTGGTTATGCAAGTTTTTGCCCCTTTTGAGAGCAGATAACAATGGATGGAACATTTTTCTCATCCGCTGTGTCCTTTTTACAAATGTTTTGTATCCGTTGGGCAGTGTGACAGGGCCTTTACTTGCTAACCTATAAATTTTCTCTTCTTCCTACTTTGTTACAAAGCAAAGTCAATTTTGTCCATGAACAAAACTTTGCTACAATGTTCACTGTTCCTAACACTCATTATCTATTACAAATATTAATTAAGAAGTATCTTTTCTAGAAGCAAGCATAGGAAACAGTAAAAGTGTAAGCTTAATTATTCAATCCAAAAGAATCCCCAGGTGTCTTGATCCGCTGAAACTTCTTATGACACATCAGAATCATTGAATGTTAATATATATGGCATTTTAAAAAAAACAAATAAACACACACATCAGAGGTGGTATTCAGCCAGTTCTGACAGGTTCTGGAGAACCAGTAACAAAAATTTTGAGTAATACAGAGAACTGGTAAATACCACCTCTGGTTGGCTCCCCATCTATTTGCTGCGTCCTGAGTTGGAGGCCCAGCTGATTGGTTGGGTCTTCTTTTCTTGTCCAGCACAGGAGAATGGAACTGGAAAGCAGGTTAGTGGGATGGAGAAGGGAATGGAGATTTTATAGTAACCTTCCCCTGGAGTGGGGTGGAAATGGGGATGTTATTTTACAGTATCCTTCTGCCACACCCACCAAGCCACACCATGCCCATCAAGCCATGCCCACAGAACTGGTATTAAAAAAGAATTGAATACTACTATTGACACACATACAAAAACTATTTGCAACTTATAGCAGGAGATTAGGAGCAATGTAATACCCAGAACTTCATTTGTGTATTGTTAACAAAAAAAACTCTGATCCTCCTTATCCAATTTTGTGAACTATTTATTCCTAATGATTTTTGACTAGCCTCTGAGAAAAGGACTGTTTTCAGAGGCAGAGGCCATGGACCTTATGCTAGTATGGACCGAGTGGTCTTTTATTTGGGAAAAAAATATTATGCAATTCATCAGCCTCACACAAATTTTACTTTATGCATCGATGATGAATAATTGCACTCTAAACAATTTTTTTGTTGTTGTTAGTTCAAAGTCGTGTCCGACCCATCACGACCCCATGGACAACATTCCTCCAGGCTTTCCTGTTCTCTACCAACCTCTGGAGTCCATTTAAGCTAATGCCGACTGCTTCAGTGACTTCATCCAGCCACCTCATTCTCTGTGATCCCCTTCTATTGCCCTCAATCTTTTCCAGCATTCTGCTCTTCTCCAGCCAGTCCTTCCTTCTCATTAGGTGGCCAAAGTATTTGAGTTTCATCTCCAGGATCTGGCCTTCTAAAAAGCAGTCACAGTTGATCTCCTCTTAAACTGACCATTTGATCACCTTGCAGTTCAAGGGACTCGGAGGAGTCTTCTCCAGCACCATAATTCAAAGGCCTCAATTCTTTGGCGCTAAACCATAAATGCAAATTATTGCTCTTACATGTTAAATGTTTATCTTAGCCTACTTCCTTCCTGATTATGACATAGCTACTACATTTGATATTGTGCTGCCTATTCTGGAATTAAAAACCAAGACAATAACTGGAGTGATCCACAAGTAACCACAGGCTGTGTATTTATTCTACTATGTTTAAGATGCACAGCATTAACTAATTAAACTACTGTATTCACTCATATTAATGCATGGGTAGATGCATCACAACTTTGGGGAATCATGTTACATGATGTCTTTTACTTAAGATCCACCCACTTTAGAATCCAAACAAATAACAAGACAAAATACAAAGGAAGAAAATGTGTCTGAATGTAATTGACTTACTTTAAGCCAGTGGAAGAGTCACAGATGGCTGTGGGCATCTGAACCAAATTGTCACTACTCACAACCAATAAACTAAGTTTTGGCAAATTGACCAAGGCTTGTGGAAGGTAGGTCAGTTTGTTCTTCTGCAGAAGAAGAGTTTGTAACTTCTCTAGCCTTAGAAAAGAAACAAAATGGCAAAATTAAATGTTCATCATAGTATTGCAAACTTATACATATATTGTTTAATACCTGTAATATAACTTATACTAATAATTGATATATTTTTAATTAAGCTCATAAAGTAAGAGGAATGTGTAAAACCAACAAAATAATTGCTGGGTGTCAAAAGTATCATTTGCTTGATATTCTCTTCTATCCCAGGTTAAAAGGCAGAATGGCTGTTTGATTTCACATTGGTGGCAGCAGAAAGATTGTTGACATGCAATTTTTTGAAAGGCAGAGACAATGAACAACATAATAACAATCCATTATCTCAGCAGAGTTTCCTATGTATGCATAACTTATACATGCCTATTTATACGGCACATAGGAGTATATGCTAGATGAAACCCAGCATGTACAAACAATAAATCACACAAAAACCTGTTTTTATAGTTCCACTGTCTTTTGTTTTGGACTTCTGTAATGAATATGAAATTAAAATGGAGTGAATGAAGCAGTTAATTAAAAATTTATTAATATCAGCTTAACTACTTGTTTCTTTCTGAGTTGCAAAGGTGGAATTGTGAAAAACAAGATAAATTCATACTGTTTTCTTACATTTATCAAAGGAAATTGCCAAATTTTCAAGTTTAAAAGTGTGCTTTGATGCTGCTAGGTGAGACAGGAAAGTGCGTGTACATGGAAACCCACTATTGTTGCTTTGAATCTGAAAATATTAGTTGGAAAGAGCTGGTTTCTGAATCCTATGGGCATATAATGTTATCAACAGACTCCTCTGGTTGATTTCTGTACCTTAATCTATCAAAAACATAACTTGAGTTGTGAGTAAATTGCAGAATTCTACCGTATCTGAGTTAAGGACACTTCCACCTCATTTTCCTTCAGGACCAGTTCCACACCTGATTGATCTTGCAGTGTCTGTTTTTAGAAGTTCAGACAATTTATTTATGAGCGTGTCTTAGTTTATTGGAAACTGCTGTAAAGTTGCTATTTTCCTTTGATAAATATAGATCTACCAATTTTGTGTACTCTATTTTCCAGGGACTCATCTTGTCCCAAACCTCAAGACAATGTTATTCTCTCTCTCTACACCCCTGACCTTCTAGGTGAACCTCTAAGACAATGGAAAGTAAGCCTAACATCTGGGCTGCAAAACTCCAAATGACTACAAGATAAATTAGGGTTTTTTGAATCTACCTGCCACCATCTACCCATCAGATGGATTTCTGAAGCCTACACTTTGTTTGTTTGTTTATGAAGGGTCATTGGTACTCTCTGTACTTGATGGTTTTTTTGCAGACATTTCATTACCCAAATTAGGTAACATCATCAGTGATAGCAAGGATGTGGTTTGCTCTCAGTTTATATTCTGGTGGCTTGCCCTGTCAGTGTTGATAGGGGTGATTTTGGAAGTTCTTTGGTTGGGCTGTTTACTCTTGGCTTGTTGGCAGTACCTTGATTGGAGTATTGTTTACTTCTTGATTGTTGGTCTGATATTAATCTTGGAGTTATTCTATACTCATCTAAGTGGCTAATTGCTGGCGGGCAGGTGTGAATGATACCAGTAATCCCTAATTTCAACCCTGAGCTACAAATATTCTCCTTTATTGGTGATTTATAAAATGTATTGACCACTCATCTTGCCACAGGGTAACTCTGAGCAGCTTACAAAATATACACATATAAAACATAATTAAATTGATATGAGCAAATACCATGATCCAATTATAGATGGGGGGGCAGGATATGGGTGAGAAGGAATCTGTTGTTACTTGATCAGCCACCTCCACTGTGATGCTCTCCCATTGGAGCCCCAAACTAACTGGCAGAGCCAAGTCTTTAGACTCTTACAAAAGGCCAGAGGGTTCAAGGATGACCTTACATGGGGGGAGGACACAATATTCCAGAGGGCAAGTGCAACAGCAGAGAAGGCCCTTGTCCTGGACTCCAAAGCTAGATTCCTCTCCACACTGTTAGAGGAACACCATCCTGTTCTTTGAACATCTCTTTATGTATTGGCTGATAATTATATTTGCTCTTCCCCATCAAACTATCATAGCAATGTGCAACCCAGGTCCCTGTATTGGGAAACACAACTGAGTGAAAAATTGCTAGGATTTCAGTGCAGAATCTCACAGGGATATTGAGGAACAACACTGATTGGTTTGTGATATTATCTGGGTATATTCTTCGCAATGGAGGATGGGAGCAGTGAAGATTATTGTGGATCAGTTTCAGCTCGTTTTGTAAGGGGAGACAAGGAAGCCCTGTGTTGTATACCTGGGGCTTTTTGATTCTAGCATAAATGAGCTTGACAGTTTTCCAATCACTTACAAATGTTGACAAAATAGCCAGGCAATGCTTTATTTGCTAAACCCAACTGTCACTGCAAAAACCATATAAAAATCTACCTGTCTATGTCTTGTGGGAGATCTCTCAGACCGTTATTACTTATATCAAGCCACTGCAGATTTGACATCCGGAGCACACATACTGGGATTGAAAAGAATTTGTTTGTTGATACATCTACAAAGCTCACTTGTTTCAAATTGCTTAGCTGTAAAGAAGCAGAATGTTATTTAATAAAGTCTTGAATGAGGAAATAGATGACAATTATAGTTGATATTTTGCTGGCTGAATGAGGTCAGTTGTGCTATGTTGCATATTTGCCATAAGGCTACACACTCCATTATTTTAAAAATGAGGCCATGTTCAGAATTAAATATTTTCAGTATTTCTTATTTGTTGCATGCAATGTTCATCTTCCCTCAAGGAAGTTCTATGACTATTATATTTTATCTGACTGAAACAACAATATTTTACATGTTGGTATTCACAGTAGTTCTTATTGAATAGGATTTTGAATGACACGATTTTATGATTATGCCAATGATGTGTCTAAATTTTAAAATAGATTTATGTCTCCTAAATCAGTATGACTTTACCTCTCAGTAATTGCCAAATGTTCAATTACTTTAATTTAAAAAATAATAATAAAAAATAAGTTGCTTTCTTTCCAGGAGCATGCTATGACCAAAAATGTTAAGATGTTGATTATGGTAGTGTCACTGAAGCATCATCTCTTTTTATGTCTGCAACATAAAGCACAGAGAGAGCTTCAATTTCACCATCATGGCAGCCAACTTGACTTTGTTACACATACATTGTAAATATCCTTGCTTCTTCCTCATAGTGTGTACTACCTAAAAAAAAAAGACAAGGTGGCAATATCATCCTATATTTAGAAATGGATGAGACCTGACAGCTGAATCTTCTACAGATCATTTAAAGACAGAAAGCAACAGCATTGCTAGGTAGGACTCAAGACAGACAAAATGGTAAATATGGTATTGTGATTAAAGCTTTGACTCTTTGTAACTGTGTATAACTTTGATGAACATATAAAAAGGGCAAGACTTGGATGCTTCAACTGCAACCTTGGCAATTTTGACTCTTTCAGATATTTTTGACACTTTGGAGATAGCAGGCAAGCTGAATACCTCAGAGATTTTTGTCCTCCAAAATCAGGGAACCTCCTAAGAGCCTTAAGAAGAGTAGAGTGGAGTGAGATTTCTTTCTCACATTTACACATATATATCCATCTCATTGCTTAATAACAAATCAGATCATGTCACCTCTACTTTTATATATTGAGCAGAAAGATGAAGAAAAGTTTAGCTAATAACTGTAAAAATCTAATAAATGTAGTTGATATGGCACACAAATAAATATTTCATTTGCAATTTCTCCAAATCCAGTAAGATGAAATTCAGGAAAGACAGTCTAATATTCAAATACTGCTACTATTACAGTTTCTATATGAGTTCAAGATGGAAACCAAGAGATATAGAAAACTCAATCTTTTCTTCTTACAATCCATATAAGGTAATTCTCCTGTAGGGAACATCATAAAGATATTTTTATTGGAATATTTACTATGATATTGACATAGTAAAACTGGTCAGACTGGTTGAGTAGTTGTGATGGTACAGTGGTTATAATGAAGTATTGCAGGATAACTCTTGCCCACTGACAAGAGTTTGTTCCTGACTGGCTCAAGGTTGACTCAGCCATCCATCCTTCTGAGGTTGGTAAAATGAGGACCCAAATTGTTGGGAGCAATATGCTGACTCTGTAAACCACTTAGAGAGGCGATGAAGTGGTATATAAGTCTAAGTGCTGTTGCTATTTAATAATATATTCCTGTAGTAAAAACCCAAAATTGTACCTCTTCTCATAGACTAGGTGATTCCCTACTGGGGATTCATAATCATTATCTTTAATCAATTAGCTGAAAAGTTATGATGGTAACAGTTGACAATTCTAAATGAGAAACCATGCACATTCCTTCATGAACATTGAGACTCTCCAAATTACACATTTCAATAATCCTTTAAAAGATGACAGGCAGAAGTGTTATATGACTAAGAAACTGCTAACTGACTTTAGAAATAAATATTTGAAGCAAAAGTCTCACAGCAGTAGCACCATTTTATTATTACTATAAAAATGATTTATGGCAGTACACTCAATTCTTTTGCCTGAATAACAGTTTTCCAAAGCATGTCTTTTTTAAAAACTATATTGTTAGATTCAAAATTAATTATCCAATCCAAAACAGATATTAAAGGAAATAGTGTTTTTATTCTTACTCAAACAAAATAATCTCCATTGTCAAAAATGTATGAAACTATTTAATATATGGTTGTTAGAAGAAGGGTAAAATACTAACCTAACAGGGTAATCTGGTTGATTTATTAGTGGCATCTAAAACTGTTCTTTTCAAGCTTTAAAGGCAGCATAGCTGTGGCTGAGGATTAGCTGAACTAATTCCAACTAGTTGGATGATTTGACATTAGCCATTCAGCTCCTGGCTCATAGAAGGGAATTGAGGAGTGGGGATCTGATAGATTTATGACTTTAACCAGGAGAACTTTTGTCTGCAATGTCTTCTTCTCTCCTCTACCTTCTATGCCACTTTGACAGCTTCTCTTCAGGTATATTTTGGCTACCTGTCAGCCTGGGAAGCCATTTTCCTTTTGGAGCTTCTAGGCTGCCACATTTAGTGCCTGAGAATTTGGGAAGGGGGTTTTAAGGAACAGTGGATAATTAGCCACAACATTATTTCTGGGAGAATCAAGGACATTTCACCCTGCACCTGGAGGGGAGTGATTGGTGATCATCTCTGGATGGGGTGAAGACATGATTGGGCCATATGATGGACTGATGAAGGCAGGGGATGGATCTTTGAATTTCTTTTGGGGAAGGGAAAACCCGGAACTCTCAGATTCTAGTTTTCCCAGATGTGCCAATATGATATCTCTAATAAAGTGGAACTTTGAGAAGATGATTGTCTCAGAGTTGTCTGTTTTGGAGGTTGTTACTTGGAATGCTGACACTACAATCATTTTGAAGAGAGAGAACCTCAGTCACAAAACCCCAACAGCTAACTTTCTCCAGGCAGAAGAAAAAATTTGATGGTGGAGAGCAATTACTATCAACAGGAATGATTTTTTTCTAACCCAATCCACTCAGTTGTGCTAGATCAATTTTCTTAGCACCTTGTAATCAGGATTGCTCCATAATACTGCAACAGTGACACATCAATCATGTAAAAGCCATTTGAATTCAATGCAGTACATTCCAAGTAATGCAATTCTATAATCATTTACTTGGAATGTACTCCATTGAATTCAGATGTCCATTTTTACCACCAATTAATTGAAAGTAACCCTCAAAGAACATGTAGAGTTAGTCCCATGTTTAGTCAAAATACACTTTTTAATATATAATTTTGATTTTAAAATGTTGATTATAATAGTAAAAACATAAAAAAAACTTAAAGAAAAAGAGAAAGAAAAAAATAATAGAACCGATAGTTCTGAAGAGCAGCAGACATAGAACCGGTTCTATGTCTGCTGCTGTTTTGGCTCACCCGCCCACCCAGGCTCTTACCTGACCTTTATTTCCTGCTTTTTCAACCACAGCTGCTTTGCACAGCACAGCTGCAGTTTAAAAAGCAGGAAAAAGTGCTTTTTCAAATGCTGCACACCTACACGCAGTGCTACTCAGCCATCCAGAGAGCAAGCTGACGACGTTCCACATGTGCACATAGCAAAACATAAATCACCAAATGGATAGTTACACCGGTTGGATCTCACCCCTGCATATCTCCCCCAGAAGTCTTCTTTAGTCAAATAATCTGATTGAAATCAGTGACATAAAGATTAAATTTAATTCCAATCTATTAAATAACATGCCTAGATTTTTACTCTAAAGTTGAAATCTGTGGGTTTTGTTTTGAAGTAAACATATGTTGGCCTCTATTAAATGTATCTCAAAATACTGAAATACATGGTCCCATTATAGGTTAATACATTAATATTTCATATTGCTAAGACATAAAAAAGTTATCACTGCTCACTTACATACATTAATTAAATGTTGAATTCTCCCCCATGGAAATAAATGGGACATAAAAGGCACTAAGTAGATTCTTTTATCCTGGATAACATTTATTATATTAAAATCAATTGAGTTTACTCTCAGAAAACAGATTAAGGATCAGAATGTTAATATCTCCAGCTCTTTGTTAACTGGCATAAAATAATGTTTTGCTTTATTTTTCTTGTGGGAGAACACCTTAGAGCCAAGATATCAAATAATCTTTTTTTCTAAACCAGGCTTAACAAACAAATTAAACTGAGCATGTCTCCTGCATGGAATTTTCCATATAGATTTTGGAGGAGCAATTTATAACTGCTAAGTTTCTCATTCTTAGCTATTTTAAGATGTATGGACTTCAACTCCCAGAATTCTCCAACCAGTATGCTGGCTGGGGTATTCTGGGAGTTGAAGTCCACACATCTTTAAAGTTGACAATATTGCATAAGTAATTTGGCATGGGTTTTGGGGGGAGGGAATATGCTTTTAAACTCTTACTCTTTAGCTGCAAGATTTATTGGTGAGCTCTCATCCCAAGGTTAACTATATCTGAGCCTTGGCTTTTCTGAGAGCCAATGTCAATTAGCTGCTACTATGGATATGACAAAAGTAGAAATTACTTTGTTTACATAATTCATTAACAACAATGCATCATATTTATTAGAATTATATTTGAAAAAACCAATGCACCTTATGCTTGTTGCCTTATTCTGTCCAACCAACCTTCTAATTGCTATGATGAGTTTTTTTTAGTAGACAAACAGAAGTTGTCAGTAGTAATACTATATTTTAGTCTTTTTCAAAGCATATGACATTCCAAATTCAGAACTAATATTTACATACTATCATGTTTCTGTCCGTTTTCCTAGTTTAATTTTCTCTCTCTCTCTCTCTCTCTCTCTCTCTCTCTCTCTCTCTCTCTCTCTGGTAATCCTTGATTTACAATTGCAATTGAGCCCCGAATTTCAGTCATAAGTCAAGACAACCATGAACCTGGACTTAATTTTACAACCATTTTCACAATGGTTGTTAAGCGAATCTCACAGTCTTCGATCTGGATCTCTTCTCCCAAATGGGCATTTTTTGCTCATGAAATCAACAAATATTTTTGCAACTTGGTGACCCATAACCACTAGATGTTGGCAACCAGTCATAAATCTGACCTTGTTGCCAAGGTCCCAAAAAACGGTCATTGAATCATGGGGAGGGAGAAAACATGACATTTTACAAAGGCCGAAAGTGCTTTACAGGATGTTCCCAAGGCTGTCATAACTTCAAATAGTCATCAAATGACCTTCCATAAATACATATACCACAGTGCCTTGCATTAGATCATAAGATGAAGTATACTTCATTCCAAGCTTCATTGGGATAACACAAGACTACTTGTACCGAAGTTACACTAAAAATCATTTGAACACCTTGTCAAAGTGGACATATCTCAGTTTACACCCAAAATTCAGAATTAACTTCACATCCTTTTCTTTCAATTTCAGTCTTTTTAACAGGTAAATTCTAAAGATGTTTTCTCTTCCCTTTGAGTCTGTTCCATCAGGACTGTGCAAGGGCTTACTTCCAATCTATTATGCATGAATTGCATCAGTAATAATAGAGCTAGTCTGCTATAATGTGAAGATACTGGATTAGAACGTAAAATAATTCAGATTCAGTTTCACCTTCTGCCAAAGGAAATCACTGACTTTGGACTACTTAATGTCTCTCTTCCCAGATTACCTCAGTGTGTTGCTATTCTGGGAATAAATTGAAGGAAGCTTTGTAAAAGTGGGTAGCCTTTTCTTTCTTCAATCAAGAATAATAACAGAACTAGGTTTGAAGATTTAACAAAGTGTTTAAAGATTGTCAGATTTCTCTGAACTGTTTGTTTCAAGACATGCTATTTCCTTATTTCAGCATTGCCTGGAGTTATCTGTACCATTCATTCCTTTCTGCAAAGATCAGTATATACTGAATCCATAGATAAGTCATCTGTTACAGAATAACAGAATTAGAAGGGACCTTGGAGGTCTTCTAGTCCAACCCCCTGTTCAAGCAGAAAACCCTATATCATTTCAGACAAATGGCCATCCAATCTCTTTGTAAATCCCCCAGTTCTGGAGGCAAGTCATTCCACAATTAATTGTTCTGTCAGAAAATTTCTGCTTAGTTCTAAGTTGCTTGTCTCCTTAATTAGTTTCCATCCATTGCTTCTTGTCCTGCCTTCAGATGCTTTGGAGAATATGTTGTGGCAGCTGGAACACTGCTATCATGTCACCCCTAGTCATTCTTTTCATTAAACTGGATATACCCAATTCCTGCAACTGTTCAATAGCATTCAGTCCCCCAATCACCTTTGTTGCTCTTCTCAGCACTCTTTCTAGAGGTCTAGATAATATACTATGTGCACCAATGTTACTCAAGTATCATGTACAACAGTTCAAGGACCATCACAAATACTTTTGTTGCTATTACACAATTTTGAAGTGTACCTATATCCCTGTAAGTTACATAACATCCTTTTCAAGCAATTAAATTTCTGGGAATTGTTCATATACTGAACAAAATATCCAAATATTGCTAAATGTATAGATACTTTTTGGTATTTTTGTTTCTTCAGAAATTTCAAAATCCTTGGAGTTACAACTCCCTCCTCCTATCTAGTGGCTGCTAAGTTGTAGAAAGCTGAATTACTTCAAAAATTCTAGGTAATAAACTTTCTGGACAATCATTGATGAAGCACCACTATTTCTCTAACTAATTGGTTCCACTGCCAATTATTCTTACTGCAAGAAAAAGTTCTCTAACATAGAAGTTGATGTTGAATGATATTCCCCTGACATTCTGATTAACAAGCTAGCAAAGTAATACGCTGAATGGCATGACAATTATATGGAACTGTACTGGCAAAAAAACCCACTCCAAAAGTGTTCATTATATGATTTCAGGTAAACTGGAATGAAGCACTTAGTAATAAAGTTTGGTTCTCTGAGCAGGACTTTTCAAGATTTGTTTTAAACTATTGTAGAAAATTATGGCAAGAGAGAGCATTCTTATCAAATTTGCACAAGATAAAAATTAGGTGGGTTGTACAATATTCAAAAATGCAGAAACAATATTCAGAATGTTTATAATACAGTAAAAGAAGAAGGTGAAAAAGATATCTTGTCATTTAGAAAAATGTAATTAAATATCCAGATAAAGGAGTGGGGATAGTGTTTCAAACCACAAGAAAATAATAGCTTCCATTCACAGTCTTCTTCATTGATCAAACTTCACCGTGAATACTACATCCTTTGAAGCTAAGCAAAGGAGGAGACTGAAAATAAGAAGAGAAGGCTGGGCTTTTAGAAAAGATGACTGAAGGGAGAAATATTTTTGATGTTTTGTTGTCCAGACAATTCTGACTTTTTCTACTCCAATGGACAACACTTCCCCAGGAGTATCTGTCAGTAACAGTTTTGATTTCTTGTAAGTTCATGTTGTGATAATGATAGCATTCATCCACATTGCCTTTTGCTGATGTCTTTTTTGTGACTGTCAGTTTTTCCAAATATCAGTCTACTTGAAAAACTCTTCTTTCAATGTTACATGTCCAAAATTTTAGCTTCCTCATTACTGCTTTTATTGAGTTCTCTAGCTGCACAAGTACTGACTGATTTCTTCTCCAAGCTATCTAATTCTCAGCAATTTGCAATCCAAATGCATTGATTTTAGTTGTTTCCACCTTTCTGATAGCCAGCCATACGTTACCTCTGACCAGCTGTGGCTTCTACGTACATACTTGTTAGGGATAACATTGTTCACCCTAACTGTTTTAGGTGAAATACTAACTATGAATCATAGTTAGTGTATGCAGCTTTAAATGTAAAATGGCAACTGCGGGTGTGGTTATGAAAACCATATAAAAGTAGCAAGGCTACAGCTTGCTCTCTCTCTCTCTGGCTTTGATGATCCCTGATTACTGCTTGGAAGCAAGACTGCATTGCTCGAACGGGAGAGACAATAACGGACTGATTTATGGGAACTGACAATAGGATATTCTACATGGACTTTGCTAACTGAATATCCCTGAATGGACTGACTACATGGTAAATGAATATAGGACTGTTTTTGACTATGCTATAAACTTATACTGGAATAAAATATATTCTTGATAGCACAAGCGTATCTGTTATTTTTACTGTATGTTAATAAACATACAAGCTTAGCTCACTCATTTATCTGTGTGCCTATCTGACTAACGCTGCACATTCTGTTTAGCTTGTCTACCTAACCCTGGTTGGGGAACCCAGGCTTAACAATACTTTTGTTGGCCGGAGTATGATAGCAGTCTACAAATTTCAGAAGGGATATCCCACAAAAGAAGGCCAACTCAGAATACCAAATTCAGAGTAAATTATAAAAAGGTAGATTCTGGCTCTGTAGCTGTTAGAGCAATTCAACAATTGAACCAGGTTCCTAAGTGATTTGCTCCCTTTTTCAAAATATATTCAACAAAGTCTAGATTGATGAGGGATACTTCGATTTAGATTTCTATACTGAACAGGATGTGGCACTTAATGGAGTGAGTTGACCCTTCCAAATGTATAAATCTGTACCAAAAGTTGCTTTTCAAAGCATTTGATCAAAAAGAAATATACACAAATAATCATTCCAGTGAAAAGATTACAGTGAACTGGTTGTCCATTTTCTCCGGAAGAAAACCTATTTCCAGAAAGGCCTGTTCAAAAATAACACAGTTTAAAAGCTTTCCTTTGTTTTTGTTTTGCTAAGCCAACTGCTAGACAACAAAATATATAAAATTAATCTTAATAATATTTCACAACTAACAAAGGACTCACAAAATGCTAAAAAGCAAATGGAAATATAGTAGAATGAGCAATTTATTTACTTGTTACATTTTAAATTTGTTCCTTTGAAGAAACTTAGGCAATGGTTATAGCATTCCCGTTTCATTTTATGCCTATACTTACAGGCTTCTTCTGTGTGCCAGACACACCAGAGAGCCCACAAAGTATCAGTGATATAGAAAGCCTTCTATTTTTAAAAAAATATTTTTTATTAAACAGTTTTCCTTATTTTACAACAATTTCCATTCATTGCAATGCTTCGATATCAATATATATACAATACTTTTTACATAGATTTTAACTACATGTACATTTATATTTATATATATATATGTTTTCTTATATATATTTCTTTAAATATTTTGTTCCACTATAATATCGACTATATATATTTCTTATCATCATACCATAATATTTCATATTCTTTATTTATCTTTATATCTGCTATTTAGTCAGTTATACCATGCATTCCAAATCAAATAATATTTGGTTTCTTCTCTGTCTTTTATTTCCATTGTCACCCTGTCCATCTCAGCACACTCTAATAATTTCTTTATCACACTTTCTTCCAAAGGCATAATATCGTTTGCCCAGTTTTGCGCATAAACAATGCTAGCCGCTGTAATTAAATGTAGCATTAGATAATGTATTTTTGTCATATTTTCCTGTTATTATACCTAGTCAGAATATCTCCAGTTTTAACTCTATTTGTTGCTTAGTTATTTCCTCTATCCATTTTTTTATCCTTATCCAATTTTTTTTGGTTACTGAGTATGTCCACCACATATTATAATATGCTCCTTGCTTTTGCTTACATTTCCAACATTCTGATGTTCTATTTGGAAACATTTTTGATAATCTAGCTGGGGGTAAGTGCCATCTGTAGAACATTTTATATAGGTTTTCTTATGCTACTGACATTGTCAGGTTATATTTTTTTCCCCACAATTTTGCCCACTTTTCTAATTCTATTGTATAGCCAAAGTTTTGTGCCCAAATTATCATCATTTCCTTTACTGTCTCTTCTTCCATTTTGTATTCCAATAAGTAGCTGTATATTTTTTTAATCAATTTTTCTTCTGAACATTGTAATATCTTATCCAATTCCAATGGCTACTTATAGAACCCATAAATTTCTGAATCTTTCTTGTATCTTGTCTGGATTTGCATATACAGTCACCAATTTACATCAATTTCCTGATTTTTTTAACTCTTGTTTCATTTTTAATTTTCCTTGATCATTTAGGATATCCTTGTATCTACTCTTTTATCTAAATCCAGCACATTGGGGTATATTGATGCTTCCATGGTTGATAACCAGACCGGTATTTTATTGTAGAGAGCCTTAATTAAATATTATTTTAATGGATTAGTACAGCCAGTGTATTCTAGCATTTCCATCACTGAAAAAAATTCCAAACTGCAGCTGTTTTTTAATCCAATTCCTGACATTCCAGCCTCCTGACATTCCAGCAGGTTGACAACAAGGCTGCAGTGGTGTTCAGTCCCAACTAAAATCACCATGTGATTTGGTCATTCCCCTGTTTTTTGCTCTTCCCATCCATGCAGAGGTGAGTGTCATTGCTTGGCTCCTATCAATCAATGCCTGCTTTTTTATTATAAGGATTTGTTCTTTCTTTTAACAACCACTTAATCCCTTGCATCAGGGTGGAGTTGGGATGACTGAATGGAGCTAAGTGTTTCCTGACACCTATGAGGATTCACAAAAAGTATTTTCTCTTTGTGCCCAGAGAGAGAAATATCTGCTGCTACCTAGAATCAAACTCAGAGACTCCAGACTCTGGAGCAAGAGCTCCATAGGCCACCTTGCCACTCAATACAAATAAATAAATAAAAATATGGATGCCCCCACCCCCTCTTCCCACACTATCTCTTGAAAATTAGCACAGGACCTTTTGTTCCCTTTCCCCTTTATAGTTCCAATTTGCTATACTAATCAAAGCAAGGGGGAATCAACAGATCTTTTGTTTCAAGATTCCCTGTAGATCCATGGAAACTTTGCAGCAAGACAGAGCAGATACTTCAGTTTCATTAAGAACAGAGTAATAAGTATTTATTTGTGCTTTGCAATTTAAAGACTTCGAAGAGAAGATTTGCCACAGTGTGGATAAAGATTGGGAAAGCATGCTTCACTTATTCTAGAAAAAAACTAAAAGACTAACCTGCTGGGAGATGTAAGGCATGAGTTTCTAGGATTGAGGACAGTTTGTTAACTTAGTGAGCTATCATGGGATCAATTGCAAAATTAATTTTGGGGAAAAAAATAGAACTGCCAAATGGCAGAGAACAGAGCCTCCTAGCAGTGCAGAACAAAATTATCACCCAGAGCGACAACTAACCATGGGATGGAAGGGGACATGTCAGGTACTGCAGCCAATTCAATTTTGGGGTTGATATTAGAATGGAATAAAATGCTGGAGATCCTCAGTGTTTGTCAGGTTTTTTTAAAAAATCCTGCTTTATTTTTATTTTTAAACTTTTAAAATGAAGTACATTTTACATATATCAAGAGTTCATAGATGGGCACAGTTCTGGTTACAACATCCCATTCATTCTGGGATATTACATAGGTACATAGTTACATAATGAGACAGTTTGGTAAAGTGTTTAAGAGACCAGGCTATGAAGCAAGAGGTGTGAGTTCAAGTCCCACCTTAGCCATGAAAGCCAGCTCAGTGATCCAGTCACTCAACTCACTTCACAGGGTTATGGTTGTGAGAAAAATAGAAGGAGAGAGTTGTGTTGGATAAGTTCATTGTGTTGTGTTATTTGTAAAAAATAATAAAAATCAAGATATAAATAAGTTAATTAAATTAAATAAGTTAAAGTATTAGGGAACAAAATAAACCATTTCAGATACAAAACTTTGAATAAAATAGAGAATTACTGTTTAAGCATAAGTTAAACCCTAGTAGCTGTGATGCTTTCATCCGTTCTGTCATCACGCCTTAGATGAAACATTCAGATTAATAGGCTCTTTGATAAAGAATCCATTGTCCAGAGCTCTTAACACACAAAGATCTCCAGATAACTTACCAGCCACAGTTACTGAAATGATGTTTGTGGTGGTTGTGGGATTTACATGTAAGGGAGGAGGCTGCTAATGCAGAGTCCTGGCTCATGTGCACATTCATCCACAAGACTTTCTTGCTGCAGCTATATACAGAATAAATGCAGTAATTCCAACCTTTAAAACATCAGAGTAGAAGATCCTATCATTATATTCACATTCTGAGCATTCCTAGTCATAAATACCAGAACCATGTTTCCAGTATTCTACCTATGATTCTATGCTTTTGTCAGTGGTTCCATGATTCCATCCATGATTCTATGATTTGAATTAATGAGTTAAACATTCCTTGCTTTTTCCATGAATTCATCTTGATAAACCTCCCATGTTTTCAATGCTTGAATATGTCCAGCTGATCATATAACGTGGCTGATATGAGGTTGTGTGCCCTGGATAATTAAAATCTGCTATATTTTTAGAGGATCATTACTTTCTTCCAATGTTGATAATGTCATGCCAAAAAAGTGTCCTCATTAAAATTTCTAGTCCCTTTTGGAAGTAGGATCTGATTGAGAAATATGAATGGATGGACTAATAGGAGATAATAAAGATCCTCTGGGTATTTTGTTTGAGGCTGGATTTAAGAAATGAGAGCCAGTTTGGTGTAGTAATTAAGGCAACAAGCTAGAAATTGGGAAACCATTAGTTCAGCTGTGTGATTTTGAGTCAGTCACTCTTCTCTCAGCCCCAAGAAAGAGACAATGGCAAACCACTTCCAAAACACCTTGCCCAAAAAAAAAGTCAGTATCCTGGAGTTGAAGGCAAAAATACATATTTAAGAAATAGCAGCTCTTTTCTATTCTGTACTAAAACTAGATGGATTTATTAGTTAATCCTTTTGCTCATGGACTCAGGAAATTATGATAGTTATATAATGATTTTAATAAAGAAAGTCCTATATGTTTTTTTCTTTTTAGAAGGTAAGTGGATTTCTGCAACTCTTGTAGTGATTTATTTTTTAAAAAAACTACATCATTTCATTGTTAGCAATATTTACCTCCCTTTCTTTCAAGTACTTTCCCTTCTAACTCTAAATAGAGCCCTAATGCAGATTCTGTGCCAGTTCAACTTCCCAGCCACCCTTGCTTTGCCCTGATTTTCATTAACAATTGTCATCTTTGATTGATAAACAACCAATATTTCTGTTGATCTTCATCATTTAATTTTAAAATGCTGCTGGTGCACATTTCAAAGATCCCACTGCTTTCTGGCTTCCTTTCCTAAGTGGCATAAGTTGTGTGATTAATGGATGTGTTTTCAGTTCTTTATTTATTTGTGTCATTGAAAAGAATTTGCTGATAAGGTTGCTTGATTGTGGTTTTCAGCAGGAACTTCCCACTTCATAGCATATCAGAAATAACAAGGTCCATGATAATTTCAATTGCTGATTCACTTCAGTTTTCTAAAACATTACCATCAATTAAATACATTGATTTGGATAATAGTATAAACCTACAAAACTGAATGAGGCACTGACTTCAATGGGTCAGAATTTTAAGCGTGACAAGTGTCTGAATTCAAACCATTCATTTAGTCAACATCTGATGAGCTAAATCCTAAAGGAGACACAAATGAATGAAGAAAAGTCTGGTTGTTGTCCTCAGTATCATTTGCCTTCCCACTCTATTTATTATACCTTTAATTCTTTAAGTTGTGTATTTCTTGTCTCTCTGCTGGAATGCACAGCTTTTCTGGAAGGCATTACTTTTCTGCAAACCCCAGGATGCAGAAGTAAAACAAAAGCTCTGCAAAACAATGTAGAATGCTATTTATTGTCTAGAAATGCCAGTTCTTACACACAAAATTGTTTTATATTGCAGGTTCACAGGTGATTACTGTTCAACAAAAGGCAATTTAATGATGGGCATTTCAATCTCACAATCTTTCCGTTTCTCAATACTTTAAAATGCAGCTTACATTGAAACGTACTTTATTTTCATTTCAGCTTCATCTTTAAGGATAAATAAAGTTTATCCATTCATCACAAAATCTTACATACTTCCACAGATTCCACTGTATGCTAGTTTTACAAAAAATATGCAAATCAAAGGAGCTGTACCACATTATTTTAACCAGCCATCCTTTCACACGTTTAGAATAAAAGCTGCTCTTTTATTCTTTCTTTCTGCCTCAAATTGCTATGTCTCATCTTTTAGCTTCCATCAACTGTGCGCTAATGAAGCTTTCTTAGTCCTCACCTTCACAAAAATAACATTTAACAAATCAATAGCATTTTCACATATGCACATGATTGTTGCTCTTTTTACAGTCCTTTCTTTCTCAAGCAGGTATGTGATGATCAGCAGCAAAGAAAAATCAATATGAAAATGAATGCATTGAAAAGTTCTTCAGTTGTCACAGTGCCATAGTATCATTACATTCCAGACATTATTGTGGAATGACATGTATGTGATTGTGGCAAGCTGGTTGGTTTTTTGGTTTTTTTCATTTGGATGCTTTTCCAAATATGCCCATGCAAATATATTGCTATATTGTGTGGAATTGCCAAGGACAAAATGAAAGATGATCAGTTTTAACCACCCTGGCCCTGAAAGTTTGACAATAACAGTAATAAACAAAAGAACATTGGAAGCTCAATGAGGAAGTAGGTATGTTTCTAGCACAAAGACAAAATTCTACCATAATAGTTGACTGAGCTAAAGACCCAGGAAGCAAGATTTCCCTCCAATAGGAAATAGATCAGCTCCATGGATTGTACAATCAAAGAAGGAGTCAAAGAAACCTGATCCTTCTCAGTTGAGATAGGATAATAATATTTGTTTTTCTCATTTGGTTGTTGTGTCATTGTTAGTTTTGTCAATTATTTTGCTTGTGGAGGGTCTCCCCCTCACCTTTTGTTTGTGTTTGGGAGTCTCCCCCTCCCCTTTTGAGGGGTCTCCCCCCTCTCTGGTTTGGTTATTTTTGCTTAATGTTTGCAGCAATTCTTTTATTTGCAGAGGTTCTCCCCCCTCTCTGGTTGGGTTGTTTTTGTTAGAAGTTGGCAGAGGGTCTCCCCCTTCTTCTTCCTGATTGTTTATGTTTCTCAGTGTGGTCCTTGATCTGATTTGGTCTATGTGTCTCCTCCATCTCCTCCCGTCCTCTGTGTCTACCCTATATGACCGGGCCCCTGTTATTTGGGTTATTTTTGCCAGTATCCACAATGGTTCCCCCGTGAGGTTCTTTGCATATACTAGGTCCCCTGTTTTGAATGTGTGGCACTTACTGGAGGAGTCTGTTGGCTTTTCTGAGCTATATGTGGGGTGTAGTCTGTCTAGGTTTGATCTTAGTTTCCTTCCCATTAATAATTCTGCTGGGCTTTTATTTGTTGTGGTGTTGGGTGCAGTGTGTTGGATACTTAATAGTTTGTCTATCTCCAGGTCCCAATAGTATTTGTGTAGTATTTCCAATAGTATTTGTGTAGTACACAATAGTATTTGTGTAGTATTTCCTTTGTGTAACAGACCATGCATTCCGCCCATTCGTTCATAGCCAGATGTCCCGGTGTTGTTAGTGCATGACTTATCCCTTGTCCTGCCAGGAACCCCTCAAATGTTATTACTGTGAATTGTGTTCTGTTGTCAGATACAACTAAATCCGGCAATCCATGTGTTGTAAAAATTTTCCTTAGTTGTCTAATAACAGTTTCTGTTGTGGTTGAGTGCATGATGCTTACCTCCAGCCAATTTGAGGAAGTATTTACGACTATTAAGAATGTATGTCCTTTAGTTAGTCCTGCAAAATCAATGTGTATTCTAGACCATGGTCCCCTAGGTGTTTCCCATTCGTGTATAGGTGTAGAAGGAGGTGTAGGTCTAGATACCTGGCATCATTTGCACATTGCTACCCATTCTCCTATGTCTTTATCCATCCCTGGCCACCATACATAACTCCTAGCCAGGGACTTCATTCTGACAATAGCCGGGTAACCCTCGTGCAATAATTTGAGCATTCATTTCCTTAATATGTTTGGTATGACCACCCTATCCCCCCATAGTATACATCCCTTTAAGATTGATAGTTCCATTTGTCTATTCCAAAACAATTTAACAGTATCATCGCTTGCAGTCTCTGGCCACCCTTTACTACCCAATTTAAAATCTGTGCCAGGTTTTTGTCCCTCGTGGTTTCCATAGCACTGTCTGTCACTGTATGGGTAGATTTGTCAATGTCTCGATTTAAAGGGTTGATTTGGTTGGTGCAGGATCATCGTCTAAGTCGGGTGGGGGGAATGGCTCAGGGCGTCAGCATGTGTTATGTTCTTTCCTGGCCGGTAGATCAAGTTGTAGTTATAGGCAGCTAGGAATTTGGACCACCTTGCCATCCATGGTGAAAATATGTTAGGTGTAGCTTTGTTTCCTGAGAGGATTCTTAGAAGAGGTTTATGGTCTGTGACAAGTGAAAAAGGTCTGCCATAGATATACTCGTGGAAACGTTTTATTCCTGTTATTGTGACCAATGCCTCTCTGTCTAATTGGCTGTAATTCCGCTCTGGTTTAGATAGAGTTTTTGAATAGAATGTGATAGGTGCTTCTCTTCCATCGGGTAATACATGGCTGAGTATGGCACCAATGCCTAATGGTGATGCAACGCATGTTAGTGTTATTGGAAGAGTCTCGCTGTATTGTATTAGCACACAGTCTGATGTAAGTAAGTTTTTTTATTTCCTGGAATGCTGTTTCTTCTCATCGCCCCCAAGTCCAGGTAGCTTTCTTATCAAGCAACCTGTGCAGTGGTTCCACTATCGTTGCTTTCTGTGGCAAGAATACAGTGTAAAAATTAATAAGTCCCAAGAAGGCTTGCAAGTCTGTTTTATTTTTGGGTCTGGGAGTTTCCCTTATTGCTCTGATTTTGTTTTCAGTGGGATTGTTCCCTTCTTTGTCTACAAGGTATCCCAGGAATTCGACTTTGTCAGTGGCTAATTGGCACTTCTCTTTTTTTACTTTAAGTCCTGCCTCTTAAAAAAATTTTAAGACCTCCCTTAGGCAGTTTTTCAGTTGTTCTTTGTCCTTGGCTGATACTAATACATCATCAAAATATGGTACCACCCCCTTTATTCCTTGCAGTAGGTGTTCCATTAAACTCTGGAATACCCCTGGGGCCACGCTAACTCTGAATTGCAGTTTGTTGCATTTGAATGCCTCCCTGTGTGTCACAATTGTTTGTGCTTCCACTGTTTCTGGGTCAACTGGTAATTGTTGGTTGGCTTGAGCAAGGTCCAATTTCGCAAAGATTTTACCTCCCCTATAGAATGTAATAGGTGCTGTACCACCGGAACTGGGTATGCGCTTTGCTGTAGTGCTTGATAAAGAGTTGCTTTGTAGTCCCCGCAGGTACGTACTGACCCATCTGGTTTAATAGGGGTAACAATTGGGGTTTCCCACCTTGCATGGTCTGTTGGTTCTAAAACCCCCTGTGCGATAACCTTATCTAATTGTTCATCAATTTTTGGCTTTAACGCGAAAGGGACTCGCCTCGCCTTTAGTCTTACAGGGGCGAGATTTGGATTTAAATTAAATGAGATAGGGGACCCCCGGTACTTGCCCAGTTCTCTGTTGAAGACATCCTGGAATTCTTTCATCAGGTCCTCTTCCCAATTTGTCTCAGTAATGCTCTTTATTCCGGTTACTTCGGTTCCTAATGGTGCAAACAATTCGAGTCCCAATAGGCTGGGTCGATCCCGATTGACTATTGTTAATGGGAGGACTTTAGTGTGTTTTTTGAATTTAACTTTGAAGTGCCTGGTACCTACTACAGGAATTCTGCCTCCCTGGTAGTCCTTTAGTGTGAGCTTTTGTATTTTGAGCTCTCCCTTGTTTATATCAGATATCAGTCCTTTTAGGGTATTCTACAATACCATGGATAAATATGAGCCTGAGTCCACCTCCATCTTGCATGGCTGGCCTTCTATGGTGACGTGTACATGTACCTTTTTTTCATTGGTTGAGTTTGAGTGCCCAATGGTTATTGTTTGATGTGTTTCCTCTTTTCTGTTTGCTTCTTTCCATCGCTTGTTTTCTTGACTCCAACGGCTCCCTATTTGCTTTTCCCTCTCCCTGGGGGGTGGTGTTCTATCTTTGTCTAGGGCCATTGTTATTTCTTGTTCGGCATGCCCTAGCTGTTTCCCCACCATTCACAATATCTACAAATAGCATCAAACAAATGGCATTTGGAATGTGGATGGTTTCCTCCACACCCAGCACAATGGAATTCTGACCTTCTTTCATTTTGCTCCCATCTACCTTTTTCTGACCAGAGTTGATTTACCTCTTCTTCTTCCTCTTCGTCTTCTGATAGGAATTCAATGTCCTCGTGGTGTGTTGTGGTGGTGGCTTTTTTGTTTCTTCTGGTTTCTTATTGTGTGTTTGACTAATGTCTTTTTGGGTTTCCTTTGATAATTTATTCATTTGTCACATGGTGGCTGCCGATTTTTGTGTGGCTTCCGCTGTGGTGGCTTCTTCTATTGCCTCCTTCAATGTTATCTTAGGTCTTGTTAGTAGTCGACCCTGTAGTGTATGGTTCTTTAATCCAAGTACCACATAGTCCCTCATGGCTTCATCCATGTTTAGAAATTTGCATGCTCCGCCAATGTCTCTTAGTGCTGAAACAAAATCTCTGATGCTCTCATCTTCCTTTTGATTGCACTAATAAAATTCATGTCTTTTGATGAGACATGAAACGGTTGGTGCATAGCGGGCTTGCAGTAATTTCTCTAGGTCCATTCACACCATTGTCTTTAAATCAGTGAGTGCCGCTAATGCCTTTACCATTTTGTATACTGTGGGACTGCAATGGGTGAGGAAAACAGCTCTCCTTCTATTATCGGATATTCCTTGGATGTCGCTTCCTTCTAGGAACATGAGGAATCGGTCGATGTAGGATTCCCAGTCCTCGGGTTTTGGGTTGAATGGTGCAGGTGGCAAGTTGTTCCCAGCCATTTCATCTCTCTCAGTCCTCGTTGCCACGTGCTCAACTGGGCTCCTTTGTCTCAGAATCCCACCTTCGTTGTCAGTGTTGCATTGTGGGAAAAGAGACATGAGACCCAGTTGACTTTTTTTCCCTTTTTATTTTCTTCTAGGATCTGAACACAGAGAAACCATGGTAGCTTTTTTAATAGCAGGCTGCTCATGGCTCGTGGCCAATGATGGCTCTTCAAATCTCCCGCCGCCACGGACCAACCCATCATAGGTAAGTATGCAAATATAGAACAGAAACAGTATTATTTTAAATGTCTTGTGCCTGGTATTAAAACTAATAATTGAAGCCCTGGATGTGTGAAATAGAAAATGACTATTTAAGAAACAATCACTAATAGCATCATGCTATACTAAACAGAAAGCATTAGAGATAGAAAGAACAAAAGGAATGCTTGGTATAAATAGCTCGGTGTCTCTAAAAACACTTTTGAAAATAGTTCTTGTTGTTCTTACACTTGTGGAAGCTGCATTTGCAATTCTACAAGACAAAAAATACTAGAACACAATGGGAGGAAGATTGAAAGGGTGCAGATTTTAAAGAAAGGTTGAAATAATGCAAGAGGAACTAAATATGTCCTCCAGGATAAAGATATTACATGCAAGAAATCTCAGCCTCAAAAACTGTTCAAGGAGATGGAAATCAAGCCAATAGCAGATTTACCCTTTGCTATTCTCTATAACTTTGGTATGACCTAACTTCATGGGGATGCTCTATACCAGGACCTGCTTTCAAGATGATGCAGTGGCATGGGATAAATCTATGCCATCAAGCTACACAGCTTGGAAAGTTGGCTTTGAAGTTTGCCCCTTCATAGAAACTTTTGAAAACCATTGTCTCTGATTGCTTCATATTTTGAACTGGCCTCAAGTATTAGATAGATTTTCATAGAGCTGAATTATCTTCCTATCCAGAATATCATGCATAGCCATGATAAAACTCCAAAATAAGCTCACAACATCAATTTTAAACTAAATATGAGAAAGAGGTAGGCTGCAGGGTATTAGATAGCAAATGTCACTAGCTGGTATTGGATGGTATTGGGTACCATCCAGAAAGATACACCTGAGGATGCAAAACAAGAGTGCATGTTCAGAATTATTTGACTCAAAATTACTTACATTTTGCTGTGTATCCATTTTTTCCTTTGTAATTTAAACCACATGAGAGGATCATGAAGAATCTAGGTGTTTTTTTTAAAGGGCAAACTATGCAAATAAGACTAAATTCAGCCCATCCCCACTTTGTCCTGAATTATTTTAAATTCATATTACCTTTTAATTGCTATTTAAAAAAAAACAAATACCCATTTGTAGCTTTCAGAATCAACTAATATGGAAATGTTGCCCAAAGGAAAAGACTCTGAAATTACTAATCAACAATAATTCAAAGTAACCAGAAACCCCAGTGATTGAAGCTGTTATTTTATTTTTCATAAAACAAATAATAAATCTTTTTTGAAACATAAGGTAAATCAATTATTGCTTCCTAGAGGACAAGCAGAATGTTCTTACTGAAGTAATTTTATTTGCAAACATTTGAATTAATACAACAACCCCTCACTCTCCTTGGCAAGATCCTTTTATTTTATTGGGGTGGGGGGGAAAACAATGACTGTTCATTTCAGGGTTGAAAATATTGAGAATGCTTTAAAAGATAATATCAGTAGCATAGACCTCTGGAAGAGGATAGGAATGTCAGATGTGAAATAAATGTCAGGGGAAAGATGGGAGGTAAATGTTAAAGCACATCTAAAAAAAAATCCCCTGATCTTTAGCAATGTGCTATTATAGCAGCAACATTTCAGTCAGTGATACTTTGAAGATGCTATCAGCTGGGCTGATGGATGATGGTGTTGCAAAATGGCAATTGCTTACAAGTAGAATTATTGAATCATATTTCCACAGTAACTGGAGAAGCTATATTTTTATGCTTCATCAAAACAGCATTACACTTTGGAAAATCATATATGATAATAATGATGAACTTTTTAATATCTGTATGGAAGTGGAACCAAACACATAAAGATGCCCATTAAAACTAGTTAACTGTAGAAAAGATTGGAACATATTATTGCTTCTTAAGTGAGCTGATTTGGGATATATAACAGCTCAGATCTGTTTTTATGTCAAGGTGAATTAATTGTCGTTTAGTGTGCCAATGTCTCTATTTTCCAGTATAACTTTTATTGTTGCTACTAGGAAATCAAGAATAAAATTGGGAAGATCATCAGTTTGATTAATTTGGACCAGTGGTGGGATTTAAAATTCTTTGCTACTGTTCTGTGGGCAGGGCTTGGTGGATGTGGTGTGGCTTGGTGGGCATAGCTTGGTGAGTGTGGCAGAAGAAGGATTCTGTAAAATCTCCAGTCAGAGGTGGTATTTGCTGGTTTTCCGAACTACTCTCCAAAACTGGCCACTTTCTGAATACCACCTTTCTGAATACCACCTCTGATTTGGACGAAAGTAAGTCAAATTAATCTTTTCTGTTTAAATTTCATTTTATCATTCTTAAAAACTGAATGTTTCAGTTGGTTTTCTGAGCTTCAGGGTCTATAGCGCAACACTTGACTAACATAACAAAATGGATGTAAAAGTAATATTAAATAAGTTCATACAATTACTTTCCAATTGCATCTTTAATCTTTTTCTTATGTTGTCATATTAAACAATATTGCAATTTGTAAACAAATGTGAGTAATCTTTAGGAGCTACAACCAAGGCATTAGAAGAACTGCTTGAGAACTTCCACCCTGCATATTTATAAAACTTCCAGATCCTACCTTTCTTTTTGGATCTATCTACAATAGATATACCAGGAAGGAAGACTAATCAGGAAAATCATATATAATCATGAGTGAAGCTGTCAGGAATAGCCAACATACCAGAAAATAGGCTTAAGATTCAGAAGGATCTCAACAGACTTGAATATTAGAGGCTTTCTAACACAATGAAATTCAGTGGTAAAAAAGTAAGGTTCTACATTTAGGCAAGAAAAACCAAATGCACATGTACAGTATAAGTGGTACCTTGTTCAGTAGTAGTAACTGTGATCTTGGAATCTGTTCTGTATAAAAATAGTCTACTCCAAATCCTCTAATATGATTGGCTAAGAAAGCCGACATAGGGATTGGTTCACTAGGAACCAATCCAAAGGAGCCGCCAAAAGGCGGTTAAATCAAACAAGTGTCATTGGCTACAAGCCGGCAGGCAAGCCATATATAAAGGCTGCCGTGGTTAGAGCCAAACTGTTCCATTTATCTTTACTGATTGAAATAAAGACTTTTACTGTTGGAACCCAGTCTACCTCGCGTTTTTCCAGACGGAACACTGGCGACGAGGACGGGATCATCCTAAAATGTGAGACTGTGCATGCGGTGAATTGAAACCCAGGCTGGAAGCGATGGCTGGAAATAATGCACCGCCAGCACCCTTCAACCCCAATGAAGAGGACTGGGAATCCTACATAGACCGTTTCCAAATGTACTTGGAAAGTAACGAGATGGAAGAGATCTCAGACCAGCATAAGAGGGCTGTCTTCTTAACGCATTGTGGACCAATGATATTCAAAATGGCCAAGGCATTGGCGAAGCCCAGAGACGTAAAGCAAATGACCTAGCCCGAACTCCAGTGAATGTTGAAGGCTCATTACGCACCAGTGGTGTCAAATCTCATCAAACGGCACGAATTCTACTGAAGGGACCAAAAAGAAGGTGAGACCATCGCTGATTTTGTGGCAGCCCTCTGACAACTGGGGGGAGCATGTGAGTTCCTGAACTTAGATGAAGCCATGCGAGATCAAGTAGTATTGGGTTTAAAAGACTCTAATTTACAAAGTAAGTTGCCAAATAAACCCAACATAACTGTAGCTGAAGCAATCGCAGAAGCCACAGCTGCAGAAGCCGCGAAAAAGTCAGCGGCCACAATGAAACAAATGAACGTGAACAACGACGAAGCAAGCCTAACCAGAGGAAGGAAGCAATTTCCCACCACCACACACCATGAAGATTTTGACGAGATATCAGAATCCGGAGAGGAAGAAGATGAGGTACACCGCCTATACGCCAACAAAAAAAGGCGTGAAAAAAGAAACTGGTGGGAATGCGCCGGTTGTGGAGGAAACCACCCTCGAGCTGATTGCAGATTCCTTGATGCCATCTGAAGAGCTTGTAAGAAAAGGGGACACATCGAGAAGGTCTGTAGGAATCAAAAAAATTACAGCCCTAACAGACGCAGTAACTCTCTCCCACAAGCTGAATCAAAACAAGCCGAGAGAAAGTGGGAGCGCAACAAACGAGCCAGTAACCGGGAAAAGACCCATCAAACTGTCACTATCGGAAGCGCTCAGATGGAAAGCGGAAAAAAAGTTAAAATCATCGTAAAAATCAAAGGCAGCCCCTGCGAGATGGAGGTCAATTCAGGGTCTTTCCTTTCAATGGTGTCATGGGACACAATCAAACAACTGGTCCCAAATATCAAGCTAAAAGAGCTCCAGAAACAAAAATTAACCCTGAAGGACTACCAAGGGAATCGAATCCCTGTGGTAGGTCTAGGACATTTCCGAGTCACTTACAAGCAGCATGTCAAAGTCCTGCCTCTGACAATAGTCGGCCGAGACCGACCCAGCCTCCTGGGAATAGAATGGTTCGCACCATTGGGCATCGGAATGACCGAAGTAGACCGAGTGGCCGCAACCGACTGGGAAGAAAACCTGATCCACGAGTTCCAGGACGTTTTCGATGGCTCCCTAGGCAGGTATTGGGGGACCCCAATTTCCTTTAGTTTAGACCCCCAGGTGGCCCCTAGAAGATTAAAGGCCAGATGAGTTCCCTTTGCATTAAAAGCAAAAACAGAGGAACAATTGAACAAATTAATTGACTAAGGGGTTTTGGACCCTGTTGACCATGCTAAATGGGACACGCCAATAGTAACACCAGTTAAACCTGATGGGTCAGTACGCATCTGCGGAGACTACAAGGCTACCCTGAACCATGCGCTGCAACAAAGCGCATACCCGGTGCCAGTCGTACAACATTTGTTACACTCACTCGGGGGAGGAAAATTTTTTGCTAAACTAGATCTAGCACAAGCTTACCAACAGATTCCAGTAGACCCCTTAACGACCAAGGCACAGACAATAGTGACTCACAAAGGGGCATTCAAGTGTAACAGACACCAGTTTGGAGTGAGTGTGACCCCAGGCATTTTCCAAAGCCTCATGGAACGCCTATTAAATGGAATAAAGGGGGTCATACCATATTTTGACGACGTCCTGATTTCGGCTAAAGATACGACCCAACTAGAAAAAAGACTAAGAAATGTACTAACAAAATTCAGAGAATCCGGTCTGAAAGTTAAAAAAGAAAAATGCTGCTTAATGACTGATCGTGTCAAATTTCTGGGCTACTTAATTGAGAAGAGAGGGTATACACCCTACTGAAAAAAAAGTCAAAGCCATTAAAGACGCACCACAGCCAAAAAACAAAACGGAATTGCAGGCATTTTTGGGTCTAATAAATTTCTATAATGTATTCCTCCCCCACAAAGCGACAATAGCGGAACCATTACACTGTTTGCTGGATAAGAAAACTAATTGGACTTGGGGTCATAGAGAGCAAAAAGCATTCCAGAAAATAAAAAATTTATTAACATCAAACACCGCTCTTATCCAGTTTAGTAACACACTTCCATTGACGGTAACCTGCGACGCCTCACCGTTTGGAGTCGGTGCCATCCTGAGCCACCAATTGCCAGGTGGGAGAGAGGCACCCGTCGCTTATTACTCAAAGACTCTGTCTAAAACAGAACGTAACTATAGTCAACTAGACAGAGAAGCCCTGGCAATCGTCGCCGGAGTGAAACGCTTCCACAATACCTTTATGGAAGAACATTTTTGATCGTAACAGACCATAAACCGTTACTAGGAATTCTGGCGGGAAACAAGCCTACACCGAACATTTTATCCCCGTGAATGACTAGTTGGTCAGAATTCCTAGCAGCATACTCTTACACATTGACGCATCAACCCAGGAAGCAAATCTCCCATGCAGACGCATTAAGCAGAGCACCGTTGCCAATGACGGAGGAAGACTCGGCACCAACAATGACCACCCTGCAAATAGAAACATGCCCCGAACTGCCAATATCTGCAAACAATGTCGCCAGAGCAACCGCAAAGGACCCAGTGACTGCCCGCATATTAAACTGGGTAGGTAAAGGCTGGCCGGAAAACCAAAAAACTGAAAACTTTAAACCTTTCCAGACTAGACAAACTGAACTTTCAATTAAAAAAGGTTGTTTATTGTGGGGTGATCGGGTAGTAATCCCTCCTAAATTACAGACTAGAGTGTTGGGTATGCTTCATGAAGGCCACCCTTGTATTGTAAAAATGAAAAGCCTAGCTAAAAGCTATGTCTGGTGGCCTGGTATAGATAAAGACATTGAATACTGGGTTACTACTTGTACTAAATGTCAGAAAACCAGGCCTTCCCCACCACAAGCACCCATAAGGGACTGGGAGATCCCACGAGGCCCCTGGTCTCGGATCCACATTGATTTCACGGGTCCTACTAGGGGACATATCTTTTTAATTGTCGTAGATGCATACTCAAATTGGCTGGAAGTTGTAGTAATGTCATCTACGACAACCGAGGCGGTCATTAAACAACTTAACAAACTCTTCGCAACCCATGGATTGCCGGACGTCCTCGTGGCCGACAACGGGCCACAATTAAAAGCCATCCAATTTGAACCATACCTAGCCTCCCTAGGTATACGCCATGCACTAACCGCGCCGGTTCACCCAGCTGCAAATGGTAGGGCGGAGAGAATGGTCAGGTTTACCAAAGAGGGTTTAGAGAGAATGGACCTTGGGGATGTCCAGGATAAAATTAACTGTCTACTCACCCTCCAACATATCACACCCAGCACTGTAACCAACAAAAGCCCCGCGGAATTATTAATGGGAAGAAAACTTAGGTCACAATTAGACAGGTTGCACCCAAATTACACCTTGGAAAGACTCCCCAACTCCTCCAGCCATTTCTGAACATTTGAAATCGGCGACCTAGTCTACGCAAAAAATTTCACCGGGGACTCCTTATGGCTTCCAGGCACAATCACACAAATCACAGGCCCCCGGTCCTACTGACTAACCATAGACGATGGCAGGGAATGGAAGCGGCACATAGACCAGCTTCGTTCCCGAAACATTTAAAGAAACACAAACTCACAACCACAAATAATAAAAAATGACAAAAATAAAACCAAAGAGGGGGGGGAAATACAAGAAAATAATAAAGAACTTTTTAAAATAAACCCAGAACATCTAAACAATCAAAAAGAGCAAAAAGGAAACTTACGGTTAGATGAGACTTGCAGAAAAAATCCAGAAGAAGGGGCCAGCCAAGCCAGCTCGACCTGCCTGGAAAAACCAGGAGGAAGTGGCGACACACCGGCTTGAGAAACTCAAGCGGTAGCAAAATGGCTGACTCACCTTTCCAGGCGGTTCCATGGAGAAGAGCCGGAGAGACAGCAACCCCATCCGAACCGGTTGAAGTCTCCAGCGAAAATGAACCACGCAAGTCCAGTAGAATCAGAAGAAGCCCCACCTACCTGCGCGACTACATCACCACGTAGGACTAAACCAAGAGGGGAGGGGTGTTCTGTCTAAAAATAGTCTACTCCAAATCCTCTAATATGATTGGCTAAGAAAGCCGACATAGGGATTGGTTCACTAGGAACCAATCCAAAGGAGACGCCAAAAGGCGGTTAAATCAAACAAGTGTCATTGGCTACAAGCAGGCAGGCAAGCCGTATATAAAGGCTGCCGTGGCTACAGCCAAACTGTTCCATTTATCTTTACTGATTGAAATAAAGACTTTTACTGTTGGAACCCAGTCTACCTCACATTTTTCCGGACGGAACAGAATCCTAGTGAACAATCACTTAAATATGAGCCAGCAATGTTCTACAGCTGCCAAAAAAGGCCAACACAGTTCTAAACTGCATTAATAGAAGGAGAGAATCAAGATCATATGAAGTGTTAATATCAATTTATAATGCCTTGGTAAGGTCACACTTGGAATACTGCATCCACTTTTGGTCCCCACAATGGAAAAAAAAATGTTGAGATTCTAGAAGGAGTCAGAGAAGACCAACAAATATGATTTTAAGGGGCTGGACTGAGGCTGAAACACATAAAGAACAGTTGCTGGAACAGTATGTCTAGTTTAATGAAAAGAAGGACTAGGGGTGACATGATAGCAGTGTTCCAATATCTCAGGCTGCCATAGAGAAGAGGGAGTCAACCTATTCTCCAAAGCATCTGAGGGCAGGACAAGAAGCAATTGATGGAAACTAATCAAGGAAAGAAACAATCTAGAACTAAGAAATTTCGTGACAGAATATTTATCCAGTGGAACAAGTTGCCTCCAAAAGTTGTGAATTCTCCAACACTGGAAGTTTTTAAGAAGAGATTGGACAACCCTTTGTCTGAAATGGTATAGTTTCCTGCCCTGTGCAGGGGGTTGGACTAGAAAACCTCCAAGATCCCTTCCAATTCTGCTAATTCTATTCTATTCTATTCTATTCTATTCTATTCTATTCTATTCTATTCTATTCTATTCTATTCT
>BLBF01000004.1:59758710-59821134 GCA_015471245.1 Laticauda colubrina | reverse complement strand
TTCTGCTTCTGCTTCTGCTTCTGCTTCTGCTTCTGCTTCTGCTTCTGCTTCTGCTTCTGCTTCTGCTTCTGCTTCTGGATCTGAAACCTTTCTGCTTAAAAGAACAAACTCAGGGAGAATTTGCTTCCTCTTTCTTTCTGCAGAAAATAAAGCACCTGCTGAGTCAGTTCAAATAAGATTTGCTTGGCTTTGATTTAAAGCCCAGAATATGTGGAGAATAGAATTCTTTTCTAAGATTGGATTTAGTTTTCCATCACTGGAACAAAATATTTTGGGTTAGGGAGTTCTTCTAGATTTGTTCCAAAAAGTTTGTTTGTTTGCCTATATGTTTTGTAGCAATCACAGTATGCAGTTATGCTCATGAAAGCTTGAAGTAGCAAATGAGATTAATGCTTGTAGTGTTCTCTTATAACAGTTTAGCATCTGCAGATATAATAAACCACATATGCCTTGAATCAAAATATGTTTTAATTTATCAAAAATCTGTCCTTTAGCACTAGTTGAACCATAGAGGATGTTTCCCTCAAACAAGCTGCTGTTGATCAAAGCTAAAAATAGATACTGCTTGAAATGATGACTCCTTTTGATCAATCTCCTTTGGATGCACCGCACTGGAACTCAATTTTTTTGTCTCTCCTAACATATCCAACTTGCCTTTCCCTGTGGAAAAAAATGGTGATATTCACAATGTTCTTATTTGAATTATATACAACTGATTTAAAACCATTGAATAAAGACTGTCTTTACGTTCTTGCCCTGCTTCTTTAATCTCTCCAAACATTTATAGGACCTCATATGGTGCTAATGCTTCTGTGGAAGCGCACTTGACATTTGACCCCTCACACCTGCTCTTTTGCTTTTCACGCTTTCCTACTAATATTGGAAGAAGAAAATATAAGTAATGTCAATATCAACACCCTAAACTCTCCAGTTTCTCTTGAACTCAGCTGTTCCTTTTCATAAACTGTCAGACACTTGGTAAAGAGGAAGAGTGAAAGATTTGGCACAGGTTTTACAGAGTGGTCAGTGTCTGGAATACTCTACCTGACTCTGTGGTTTCTTCCCCAAACCCCAAAAACTTTAACCTTAGACTGTCTACTATTGACCTCACCCCTTTCCTAAGAGATCTATAGGGAGCGCGCATAAGCGCACTAACATGCCTACCATCCCTGTCCTATTGTTTCTTTTATTTTTCTTATATGTATCCATGTATTCATAACTATGTTTTTACTTATACCTATTATCTTGTAAGAAATTGACAAACCAAATAAAATAAACAAATTTCCCCTTCACAGGACAGGAGAGAAATATCAGTTTGAAAAGGTGGAATTCTAAAGGTTTTTAATTGTACAATTGATCTACTTAAACATGGAATATTAGTGGAAGTGAATTTAGGTGATATAATTTACTGAATTAATATTTACTTATCTCGCCCAACCCCCTATTTTCTCAACAGTTCTGGATTGTGTTCCCTCTTTGACAAAAAAATCTATTAAGGAAAGAAAGATAGGAAAGCTTCTAAAAGACTTTTGCTTGGTGATGTTAGCAGTAGCCATTGGTCTGGAAATAACAATATAAATTGCATGGCTTATCTTTGCTTGGATTGTACCTTTCTTATTTATATAAATTTTATGATCTATTAACAGATCCATTAACTGAATCCACATTCCGGGGGGGGGGGGTTGTTGCAGTCACTGATCAGTATTACAAGTGCAGATAATTGCAATCAAAGATGATGAAACAAATAGGGCAGGGCTGTCAAACTTGTGGCATGTGGGACGGGATGCACCACATGATGGCCACGCCGATGCCTGGTTTAGCAAAGGGAAATAAGTTATGATATGTCATGTGACACCACTGTGACAACATGAGTTTGACACCCCTGAAAGTAGAATAATATATGATAAGCCAGGGCTGTCAAACTCCTGGCCCATGGGCTGGATGTACCACATACTGGTCACGCCCATGCCCAGGTTAATGAAGGGGGGAAAAGTCCTGATACATCATGTGACACAGTCATGACAATGTGAGTTTGACACCCATGTGATAGGCAAAAACTCAAGACATTTTTAAATTTCTAACCCAAGCCTTGGGACTACTCTCTAGTTAAATTACCCACCCGCAATCTATCAGGTCTGATGAACATGGACAGAAAATTACTCAGCTAGCTAGAGATGGGCAGCCATAGCATTTCTACAAAAAAAAAAGGCTTCTCTGGGAAGTCTATTTCTGGTGTTGCATTGTATTGCCATCTCCCTTTGTGTCACTGGGGGCTCTGACCTCTATCTTGTCAACACTGATTTTTATTTTGTTTTAAAATAAAAGTATAGCTTGTCTTCACAAAGGAGAATGAGATGCTGGCGAAGTTGGCTGTATCGTAACAGCTTTATATATTGCTAATTAAAGGCCTCTAGGTTTGGCAGTAGAACTTTATCTGGGGATCATGACAGATTGAATCAGCCTTTATGAGAATTGTTGCACCTCTACAGTATAATGAAATAGCACTCTTTATGTACATGCCTTTAAAATCTGTACTAGGAAAGAAAGTGACAATTATCTTTAAAAAGCATGTTGGTAAATCTTTAAAAAAAAACTTACAAGAGATCTAATAGGAAATGAGCTCTTAGCTGCAAGACTTTAAACCTTTATCCTCAATGTAGTTCTTTCTCAGAATGGGTTCTCATGCCTGCATTTAATCTAAGAAGTATTTTCATTTCCATCTCATTTTTAATAATAGGAAGGAAGGGCATGTTCTGTATTTAAAAGTAGCATTCGGTTTGATCTCTCTGTGTGTGTCACAATTTATTAACACATAGGGTTCAACTTTCATAGACACTTGCTGACAGATGTCTTTGGTATTTGTACAAGCCAACACACATTGTCCAAATGTCATCAGTTACCATAGGAGACATTTCTGCCAAATGAAAAATTGCCTTTTTTTTTCAGCGATGAAATAATGTGCATTAATTTGCTCAAGAATGTAATTTCCATATAATTGGCAATCTGCCTTGCCTAACAACTTTGAATGCCCCAAATAATCTGAGGAACCCAAAGTCCATTTTCATAAGTGATGTTAAAATGTTCCGATTCTGTAGAAATGGGGAATCTATACCAGAAAGCACATTCTCTGTGGTTCTCTTCTTTGTTTCTGTGTTTCTTAAACAGTATTCAAAAATGACACTTTCTTGACTTAGAAATTCCACACCAGAAAGCTGATCATAACAGAAATATATTTACTTTAAAGCATGAGCTTAATGCATTTTTATAGAATGTGATTTAAAAAGTTCTAAGCTTTTAGTTCCTTTAGTTTAGTTCATTTTACTTCATATTGCCAGTCCTTTTTTATGAAAAGGATATTACTAAACAAAGAAGCAAAATACATACATACATACATACATGCATACACACACACACACACACACACATCTTAAGGCTGGTATAAAATTTTAAACAATCTCTATGTGAAAGTTGTTATTATCCTGAGGATTAAAATAATTGGTTCACATATTAATATTGCTCACTGCATAAACATACATACATTCATGCATGCATACACACACACACACACACATACATATATACATAAACACACGCATACACACACACATATCCATATCCATGTATTTGTGTGTGCATATTATATACCACACACACTAAAATGATGTGTGCCTGTGTCTTTGTAGGGTGTTGGATATATGTTTATAAGCTTATCATCATTTTAACCATTCTCTATCCACTCTTCCACATGGAATTTACTCTTCCACATGGAATTTACATTTCATGTATGAAAAGTCAGGACAGTATAGGTTGGAAATATGCGGAAGAGGCCTTCATCCTGCAGTGGATACACAATGACTAAAATGATGATAGGCTTATACACATACATCCAACACCCTACACATATACATACATACATACACACACACACACACACACACACACACACACACACACACACACACCATTTTAGTGTTATAATATTTGTGCCTCCTTCCATGAGGACATAGGAAACAAAGAGCAAGATTGGGGGTGCAGTGGGCATTTATGTTGTGTACATGTTAGATGATATTATGCTAATTTAGCACCAATCTCTCCTATGAGAACTTCAGAATGCCAAAACATACTTTAAAATCATCCCATATTTGCAAACCTATGTTTGGTAATTGAACCAAATTGTATCATTTTTAAAAAATATTTTAAAACTATTTGTTTTTCAAAACATATTATCAGACTAAATACTCAAATGCAGCCGTAGGCCTAATATTCCAATTACACCATAACACATTAGGTAAATTATGCCGTATTTAAATCAGTAATGCTGTTCAGTGCTTAACAACTCCAGCAAAAATTAATAGACTTCTAAGACCTTAGGAGCTATTAATGAAATGAAAGTAATCTAATGCAATAGAAATGGTCTCAGTGAGCATGCCTCTACTCATCTTGCCAAGGGAACAATAGAAAATACTATTACAATTATTATGATTTCATTTTGCCCTCAGTTATGTATATAACAAGACATATGTATCCTATGAGCTTTTGGCCACATGCAGATGGATTGAATACATATTTCTAATATTCTTACAGAATATGAAGTATTTTTTTTCCTAAAGCATCTAAGCAATTTGTAAAAGATTTCAGCTGCAAGACAAAGGTGTGTGTAACTGTGGGCACTTCCAGATGGGAATGTACAGGGGTGGGATTCTACCTGGTCGGTCCAGTTCTATAGAACCGGTTGTTATGATTCTGCCAAGTTCGGAGAACCGGCAAATCGCGCCACTGGCTGGCCCTCCCCTCCCCACCCCACCCACTCACTCCTTACCTGGAATGCGTGCCATCAAACATGCTTGCATATTTTTCTTTTTTTTCCCCAACCATCAGCTGTTCTGCTGTGCCAGGAGATTTAGATTACCTAGAAAGCAGGAAATTGTTGGATTCCTTGCTTTCTAGCTAATGTAAAAGCAGAGCTGAACCTTCCTTAGGACTGAAGCTTCTATTTTTCAGTGCAGATTTAGGTAGCAGATTGCAGAATCATAGATCTCTAAGTAAATCTGTGATTTTGTGAGCAACTCAATCTGCCTGCCAGCTTTGCCTGATATTGGGTAAAAGTTGCTCTTTTTTAATAAAAAATTCAATATTTATATAAATATTTATAATATTTACATATAAGCCATGCCCGCCCAGTCACATGACCACTAAGCAACACCCACAAATTAGGTCACACCCACAGAACCAGTTGTTAAGAATTTTGAATCCCATCCCTCAAAATGTATATCCTTTCAAGACTGAGTTGATCCCTACTATATATATGGTGTCATCAGGTCAGTCTTGAAAGGACATACATCCCCATTTGGAAGTGCATATTGTGACTGCATCATCAAGAAACTAGGATTTAAGCTAACAGAAATCATCCAGAATTTATGCTGTTGGAATGCTTCTTAAAAAAAAAAAAAAAAACAAGTTTTATTCAATTTTTAACATAAAAACAAAAGACTCTTTTTAGTGGACAACATGTTTCCAGATCATCATTTTACATACAAATATGAAAATAATTATGCATTCATATATGCATACTTAATTCTATTATTACCTTTTCCATTCCAAATTTTCAGAAAAGAAACAAGCAAATTAAGCCTAATTTCTTACATTAATCTCAATCCAAACATCCTTTCATTTCATTTCAATTATTTCAAATATAATCCTTTAATATTCATTTTAAGAGTAAAAATAACAATATATGTTTGCCTAATAAAAAAAAAGGTTTCCAATGTCTCTCCTTCCTTTTAATAGTCTGTAATATTTTATTAATTTAAATAGTTCTTTAATCTGTTATATTTTCTTTTCATTATACATTCTTTCTATAAATTCTAGATTAATACAACTTTTAACACAAGAGAAAAAGAAACAAACTTAGGTTTCCCCCCTTTTACTGTTTTGAGTGTGACACCTCAGTGGTTAAAATATACCTTTATTCCCTCATCTTAATTCCCAATAAACCTTTATTTTTAAGTAGTTACAATAATAATCATTACATCTTTTCATTTGGATTCCGCAATATATTTCCCCCCCCCCTTAATTTTATTTCTAATTTCAAAAAGGTAAAGGAGAAAAATTGACTGTTTAATTCCTGGTTGCTGATATTGACCTCATTTTTAAACATCTTCACATTCATTTCAATTATTACAATTTCTTAATAAACCTTAACTTTTCTTTTAAAGATAAAAATAAAAAATGTACATTCATCTTACAAAAGTTATCAGTATCTATCCCTCCTTTAATAATCTATATTACCCTATTTTCTAAGTATTTTTAATTGCAAATATATTCTTATTACCCCTTGTCACCTCGCAGAATCCCCTTTTTAATTCATCAACCATTCTCTCTAAAAAAAAACAATTTCTTTTCATCATTTTACGATTTCCGTGTTTCTTTATTTCCTGTTTCTTACTGCCTCTCCTCCCCTCTTTTTCCCATATCTTTTCTTATTCCAGTTTATATCCCTCTCTTTCTTGATATCTTCCTTTCCCCTTTGCTGCTGCACCTTTCTACCTCTCCTGATTTCACAGGTATTCCCTTTTTTGATTACCTTCTTAAATCTCAACATTTTAGCTTCCTTCTTTCCCCTTGTCTTTGTAGTGTTCTTTGTGTTAATTGTCTATTTAAGATGGCTTCTCCTTGACCCTCCTCCTCCTCCTCTGAATTTCTTTCTTTTTGTTCTTCAATCGCCATTTCCATTTCTTCTAACACAGAACAAAGTGATTAGCCTTTTCCTGTAGTAATTCTCTCATATTTTTAAGTTCCATTTTTAATTCCCAAAAAGATATCATTACACATGCTTATATTTTATAATTATTAAATTATAAACATAAAAAAACACTTTTACTTTCCTTCTTTCTTCTTCAAGTTTTCTAAAGTTCTCAATTGTTCCAACCCAGGGTCAACCCAAAAATATCAATCAATCTTGCAGTCAGTCTTTTCTTGCTTCTTTCTTTGTTCTGGTTCAGCTTTCACTTTCTAAGATTCTTACTTTGTTTCAATATTTCTTTCAACACAAAAGAAAGAACACACTTGTATATCGACACAAGTTCATACAGAAACAGGATGATTTCTCTTTTGTTTGAGTTTAAGTTTTTATCCAGAAGATGGCACTCTCCGTTATACAAAGTCTTCACCTTTTTCCCCTATTTTATTATTTAGGGTTTTTCGAACCACAATATTCCAGAGCAATCCAGTCTCCAATTTGTAAATTTTATTACTATTATTTTTTGACCATCTTAAATCCAGCTTTATTTTATGCCTATTTATTGCCAAAATATTTTAATACAATTTAATTAAGTCTTTAATTCCAGCTTCTTCCTTTCACGGTTTAAAGCCCCGCTTAGCTGTCAAAATTATTTTCCTGTTTTTTTTCCTGTCCCTTTGTATTTTCACCGCTCACTTTTCTTTTCTTAAAAGTTCAGTGTTACCTTAATCCTACTTTTTGTTTGGTTGTTTCACCCAATTGTCCCAGCTCAGATGTTATCCACCTCTTTCTTCACTCCTGCACAAATGTTACTCCAGCTGAGTCCTCCTCTTCAGGGTGGCCATTTTGGACCACCGCTTCAGTCGTCTTCAGGAGAAAAAGACCAAGCCCAAGAGGGGAGATGTGGCTCCCCGCAACCTGGCTGGCAGCTTCCCTTTACTCCACCACCCCTCCAAGGCAGCTTCAGTCCCTAATCGCAATGATCGGGACTCTCCAACGAAAGAGAACGGACCATAGCCACAGACAGTCACGATCAATGGTCTGTCATTGAGGAGGGCTCAACCCAGAAGTCCGCTGTTCAAATGCATCTTGATGACACAGTCACAATATGCAGTGAACTCAGGTTTCAGGCCTTGACTATATTCTGTGAATTTCATGAAAGCCACAATATTTGAATTGGCAGCTTTATATTTAAAGGACTGAGTAATTCAGACCTTGGCTAGAGTTTGAAGCCAGCTGCCGGAGTGTGCTGCAGCAGCTCTTCTTGGTTTTATTTTATTTTATCAATTTTTTGTACTCCCACTGGTTCCTTTTTATTTAAATAATATTTTCTGGAGAAGATAATTGCATAGACCAGGGGTCCCCAACCTCCGGGCCCTGGACCGGTACTGGTCCATGGATCATTTTGTACTGGGCCGCAAAGAATGAATAATCATGATTAAAATATATATATTATATTAGCTAAAGCTAAGAAGCCCTTTATTATTGGGAAAGAATTGATTTTGCTGGTCCTTGAAAAAGTGTTTCTGCATGAAACTGGTCCATGGTGCAAAAAAGGTTGGGGACCACTGGCAAAGACCACAACACAGACAAAAGTTTTTGTTTTTCTGAGGACTAACAAGGCATGGGGAAAAGAAAGAAGTACGATGGCACTAGCCCAGGATCTCTCCCACCAGTGAAAACTGCAAAACAACCAAGAATTGAGGAGCACTTTGCTGGAAGAGATCTGTAAGTAAAACTAACCCCCCTCCATTTCCAACAATCTTGAGAAGTTAGAATGGGACCTGTAAAGATATCTGACAAAACAGCAGATATTAGACTTTCACGATCTAGTGGGGGAAGAGCAAAATGACTGCCAGATTTCTTCACAAATAACTAAGCTTGTTACAGTTGATATGGAGGTTGTCATAAAGACTAAAAAGATTAACAATAATCTAACTCAAAGTGATGAGAGCTTACCCTGGGAGAATACAACAGAGTTTATGGCAAAACAATGCCTTCTCACAGCACAAACGGTTGTCTCAATATTTGAACAATTAATAACCATCCAACACGATGTAGAGACATTAAGAAAATATATCACTGTCTTTCTGCAAGCACAACCTCAGACTACAGACCCCATCACCAAGGTGCTTACAGCAGACCTGGGTAAATCCCATACTCAGGATATGGAAGAAGAAAAAGAGCAAAGACCCAGGGAAACAATTAAAAAACCTGTTAAAAAGGGGCAGCCCTCTCAGAAAAACAGCCCTCTAGACAAGGCAACAAGAGAAGGAGGTATTGATAGAGAAGTTTCATTGGAAGTCAGGAAAGCATCTCCCCTACAATCACATCACTCACTGCAAGCACAACAGATTGCTTTGAGAATCCATATGAACAGACTGAGTAATTCAGTTCCCAATTCTAGATAACCAACAAAAGTAATGGGGCAGGAGGGAAGGCTAGCTAGGTTGCTATTGTGAAAGGCAATATTGTGAAAGTCTTGTCTTCTTTATTGTTTTTTATAAAGTGTAAGGAAAAGTATGTTTAAAAAACACCCACACAAACACAAGCAGATTGATTAAGATACTATTTGCTGACCAAGGGATGGTAACAGTTGGCTGAGTCTGTCTATGCTTCTATAGTGTCCTGAAAAGTTGGTCACAAGCTCCCCGCAAGAATTCTGGACTTAAAATGAAATAAATAACTCTAAATAATTTGATCTCCTCCATCCCAGCTTCTTCTTTGTCAGGTTAGGAGTCTTCGATGACATGAATGTTGGTTGTCTGGAAATGCCCTGAATTTTTGCCAAGCCATGTTTTGCTGCTAATGGCAGTCTTGGAACCAAGCCAAATACTTTTAAACAGCCAAGTCTTCATGGCACACTATGGCTCCGGCTGTCTGCATAATTTTGTTTTTCATGGCACAAAGCCATTCACACAATTAGCTTTAAACAAAGTATGTTTTGGCATAATTTGGTCTTCTGTCCACAAGCACATACAGATTCAGAATCTGTCATTGGTATACAAATTCATATCTAATTAACTGAGGTTCTTTATTAACATAACTTCTAAAAATGAGGCAATTAAATCACCACTGAGCCATAGGATACATGGTGTAATACTTAGCATGGCTTTAGCTAATTGGGAATCAAATTATCTTTAAACATTCCATTCTTCAATTGATCAACACAACAAAAGTGAGCTCAAAATCTTACTTCAAATGGAAGGTCCATTAGTTCTAAATTTCCAGACAAATCAAGTTTTTCAAGATTCTCGCAGTTTCCCAGTTCTGGAGGGATAGTCTTCAAATAGTTAAAACTTACATTCAGCTCTTTTAGGTTTTTTAAACAACCTGTTAAAAAAAATGTGAGTTAAAATTAGCTGAGCAATAATTCAATTGAGTGCAACAACAAGAATAGGTATGATCATATTAATGGGATTCCATGGTTAAAATTAATAATAACTTAATAATTAGAACTGTTATCTTTGTTTAAAAAGCCTTATTTAATTAAGCAATGGGGGAAAAAAGAAATACAGAGAATGAGACACTACATATGTATATAGATGTCTTATTCTATATAAGGTTTGACATAATTGTTGAGGTCAATATGCTGACTCTGTAAACTGTTTAGAGAGGGTTGTAAAGCACTTTAAAGTGGTATATAAGTCTAAGTGTTATTGCTATAATGTGTCAATAAAGGATGGTCATATTTTGTTATAATTGTCCATATATAATCTATGTTGTAAGCAACTTGTTCATAAATTACAAGAAATATCAGTCTTTAATTCACTGAATAATTGGTATTATTTATTACCAATTATTATTATTATTTATTACTAAGTACATTTACCTTTCCAGTATTGAAGAACAAGTCTTTTAGCAATAAATAAGGCATGGAGAATTCATTTTCATAGCCAGCCATTAATTTTCATGTATCAGGTACATTGAAACATGAAAATCTGAAATTATTAAACCCTGAGGCAAAGTCAAATTAATATGTACAATTATTTCTTCCCAGAATATAGCAGAAATGATTGCAGAAATATTCTGATCCACTTATTTAGCATGTTTCCTTTTCTTTATAAAGGCAAAGGGATCCAGTAAGTTCAAAATTCTTTTGTTATTGTTGTTGAATAAGTTGCAATCTAAATTCTACTGCAATGTTTGTTACAAAGATTAGCACAGTTATCCGTCACCTATACTAAATTCCATTTCACTCAATCTATTTAAAATTTGCTCTCAAAGATTACTTACTAAATAATTTTTTTTTATTAAAAACTAAGTGTGAAGTTTTGTCTTATAAGAGTTAATGATAGCTTTGGGTAAGTTAAATGTGTTAGGGATAACATTGTTCACCCTAACTGTTTTAGGTGAAATAATAACTATGAATCATAGTTAGTGTATGCAGCTTTAACTGTGAAAGAGCAACTGTGGGTGTGGTTATGAAAACCATATAAAAGTAGCAAGGCTACAGCTTGCTCGCTCTCTCTCTGGCTTTGATGATCCCTGATTACTGCTTGGAAGCAAGACTGCATTGCTCGAACGGGAGAGACAACAACGGACTGATTTATGTGAACTGACAATAGGATATTCTACATGGACTTTGCTAACTGAATATCCCTGAATGGACTGACTACATGGTAAATGAATATTGGACTGTTTTTGACTATGCTATAAACTTATACTGGAATAAAATATATTCTTGATAGCACAAGCGTATCTGTTATTTTTACTGTATGTTAATAAACAAACAAGCTTAGCTCACTCATTTATCTGTGTGCCTATCTGACTAACGCTGCACATTCTGTTTAGCTTGTCTACCTAACCCTGGTTGGGGAACCCAGGCTTAACAAAATGTCTCTGAAGCTGACCTAGGATTGTTACCTAAACACATTTGAGAATGCAGTCCTGTGGTCTGTAGGATAGTATCCATTAGATATTGTTTGGACCCATAATATTGTACATGTTCATCTAAGAATTCTGCTAAGACAGATTGCTGAAGAAGTTCTCATTAGAGAACCTTATGCAATATGAAGTTGCCTATTGGCAATTATAGTAAATTCAGTCATTTCACAAAGGATGTTGTGGTTTAGAACAGGGATGGGATTCTACCTGGTCAGTTCAGTTCTATAGAACTGATTGTTATGATTCTGCACAGTTTGGAGAACCGATAAATCACTCCACTGGCTGGCCCCACCCCTCCCTGGCCACTCACTCCTTACCTGGCAAGTGCCATCCAACTTGCCTGACTTTGGTAAGTTGCTATTTTTCCTTTTTTTTTTCCCCAACCATCAACTGTTCTGCTGTGCCAGGAGATTTATATTAGCTAGAAAGCAGGAAATCATTGGATTTCTTGCTTTCTAGCTTATCCAAAAGCAGAGCTGAAGCTTTCTTAGGACTGAAGCTTATATTTTTCAGTGCAAACTCAGGCAATAGATTGCAGAATGGTAGATCTCTGAGTGAATCTGTGATTCTGTAAGCAACTCGATCTGCCTGTCTGCTTTGCCTGATTTTGGGTAAAAGTTGCTGTCTTTTATTAAAAAAATCAATATTTACATAAATATTTACAATATTTACATACAAGCCACACCCAGCCAGTGTATAGAACCTTAACTTTAGACAATTTCTTATTGTCTAAATAAGCCTGTACCTCAAAAGGATACAATTATTATGCTTCCCTGTAGAACAGATAGAATAGCTTCTTTTGTGCTCCACAGAATTAAAGGAAAATAGTTGCAAAGTGTCACAGCAGGCCATCAAAATAGTACAATCTATTTTTTTCCACCATCATCCACTTTTTATATGTATTAATCTGACATTTCTTAAATAATGGTCAAATTGCTGGCTAGTTATTTAGGAATGCCTATTAAGGGTATATGTTTTTTTCTCCTTTCCTGAAAAAAAAAAAAGACTATGTCAGATACCTTTATAAACCTGCTAAGAAAAAATGCATGGATGCAAGCCAGGCTTTGCTTTTTAGTTTCAGGTTGGCTTACTTTTAAAATTCATGTAAGAGAGAATTGAAATATAAATCATATGTTGAATCATAATATTACCAATTTAAACAGTCAAGTGTGTTCCTGGGGAATTTGGAAGTGGACTACTGTAAAGTTCTTTGATCTGTTTGGCCTAAAAGTTTATTTTAAATTCTTTGCTCTAAATATAATTATTCGAATGATTATGAATTGTTCAGGAATTATACAAGAGGTTCAGAAGTTGGCAAAACAGACTAAGTTAATTCACTCTTGGCTTTTCTTCTCTCTTTTGGTTCACAGATTGTGACAAGTTTTCTGTAGCAGCCTTCAAATTTCAAAAATGAGACAGTCCCTGCCCAGAGGCTTACAATCTGAAAGACATAATACACAGTCCAAGAAAAAAGGAATGGGAAGGGAGGAAGGGAATAGAAATACCCAGTAGATGTTCTTATTTGAAATCACATCAATGCTTAGTTCCAGAGGAAGACTTGGGTAAAAGCACTAAGATTATTCAGTCAATGCCTTCTAGGATATAGATAGATAGATAGATAGATAGATAGATAGATAGATAGATAGATAGATAGATAGATAGATAGATAGATAGATAGGCAGGCAGGCAGACAGACAGGTAGAGGTAGAGGTAGAGGTAGAGGTAGAGGTAGAGGTAGAGATAGAGATAGAGATAGAGATAGAGATAGAGATAGAGATAGAGAGATATATAGGTATAGATATAGATATATAACTTTCCAAACATTCTGCACAAAACCTCCTCTTTTCTTTAGAATTCTTTATTGGCCAAGTGTGATTAGACACACAAGGAATTTGTTTCCAGTGCATAACCTCTCATTGTACATACAACAACAGTGATATCATTAACATAGTCTTTGTAAAATATATTCTTTATAAAACATTAGATATAACACTTAGTGATAGTCATGGATACTAAATAAGCAATCAACATAAATCATACTAGGATACTAAGTAAACAATATAAATCGTAAGATACAAGCAACAAAGTTGTAGTCATAAGAAGATAAGGAGATAGATAATAGGGAAGATGAGAATAATCATCGTAATATTGCCTTTTAAGATAATTTGACAGTGTCAGTGGGAATTAGTTGTTTACCCAAGTGATGGCATGGGGGGGGGGGGAATCTGTCCTTGTGTCTAATTGTTCTGATGTGCACTGCCCTATAGTGTCAAGGTAATTGAAATTGATTCATATATGTACATACATTTTAAGGAACAAGGGAATGCTTACTGCTTCCCTTAACCAATGCAGTCAGTTTCTGACAGCTTCTATTAGATTCTGTTTGTTTTTTTTGCTGTGATAAAATCAGGGCTCCTGTTATTTGTCAGTAGCCAGGTGTTCAACCATTGTTATTCATATGATCCTTTCAATATATGTTAATTACAATTTTCCTTGGAGCTATACGCTATGTATTTTTCAATGACTTAGGGGTTTTTTATAGGCCACATGACTCTTGAGTAATTGCCTCTCAATCCACAACTCAAATAGCATCCCTTTCTTCCTTTGCTTCTCAATGGCCAGTTTTCATCGTGAAAGTTAGCACTGGAAGACTTCTTTTAAGTATTGTAATGTTATGTTGTCACTAAAATCCCTTTTTGAATTGTATCTTTTCTAAATTTGACATTGCCTTTCCTACTAGGATCCTACTTGATATCTCAAGCATCAATCCCTGAACCAAAGAACTTCTTAAAACAAAGGCAAAATCTTTACTTCTTCACTATCGGCTGTAAAGCATGAACCTGTAACCATATAGCAGCTCTATCATCTTAATAATTAACCTTAACTGGACTTTTCACTCACCATTATTAGTTTCATAAGGAGCTTCTCTACAGATAGTCCCCGACTTACATAGTAACTGTTCAAAGTTAAAACAGCACTGCAAAAATGATTTTTGACCAGTTTTCACATCTATGACCGTTGCACATCCTCATGATCATGTGATCAAAATTTGGGCATTTAGCAACTGGCATGTATTTATGACAGTTGCAGTGTCTGGGGATAATGTATTTACCATTTGTAACCTTCCCAACTAGCTTCCAATAATCACAGTTATTGGGGAAAACCAGATTCACTTAATAGTTGTATGATTCATTTAAGAACTGCAGTGAGCCACTTAACAATTGTGGCAAAAAAAGGTTGTAAAATGCAACACCTCTCACCTAACATCTGTCATGCTTAGCAATGGAAACTTTGGACTCAACTGTTCTTATGTATTTTTTCTTTTCCATAGTGTATGCCTGGTCAAGGTTGGATACACTACTAATTCCTTTGATTAAACTCCAGATTCCTTTGATTAAATGTCAGTCCAAGAGAGAAAGAAGGTTGAAGAGAAACACCATATTAGAACTAATGATTAGATATCCCTGCAATTCTATGAGCTTGAAGATGAAGGAGATATGTTCAAAGATTTGCCTTCCAAAGAAATAACCAGATGGTTACCTATTGCCTCTTTGGATTGAGAGTGGATCAAGGTTCAGCATTTTCCTTAGACTACGTATACATATTGTGTTCATAATTGCTTTCCTGGAATGCTTTTGAGAACAGATACACATCTAGAGGGGGAAAAAAGTATGTGAAGCGCCACAATGCTAAGATAAGTGCTTCTTGCCTAGAGAAGAGCTTCACTCATGAAAGGATGGATACCCGTTAGCAATGTTGAAGTGTACAATGTGAATCTACTTGGCTACTTAGATAAAGTGTGGCTTATATTTAAACTGCTTATTTCTGTCTTGAATAAAATGTGTATAAAAGATAAAATTTGGAAACTAGATGTCTTTCCCGGTGCCCATCAGATCATGAACCTGAGGCATTCCCTGTGACAGACATGCTTATTTTTTAAATATAAAAAAAATATACTTCTTTTCACTGTGAAGAAAAAGCTAATAATAAAGTAGTAAGAGAAGACATAGTAGCCTCTCTGTAACAGCAAAATAACATAGTGTTTCAATCATGCCCAGACCAGTGTCTCTTCATATATTAATAGTATCAAAATTTGATATATTTCAAAATTAAATTCACATATTTAAACTTTATTTTTCCCTAAATCGTACTAGCAATCTTATAAATATTAAAATACGGAGATCACAGTATAGCTAGCATATCAAATAGATAAGTTTTCACACATATCATTTTACATTTCAATAAGCTGACAGTCAACTGTTTCTAAACATCCTCTGAGCTGTCCAATAAACATGAAAAATAATATTTTCCTATCTATCTATAGATGTGCAGAAGCTACTGAAGACAGGCAGACTCATAAATAACCATGACCCAAATCATGAAAGGCTTTATAGATTACAATCAGCACCTTGAATTGCATCCAGAAGTCAACCAAGGACCAGTGTGGCTCACAAAGAGAAGATGTCACATGGGCAAATCAAGATACATTGATTACTTACCCCAGTTAATATATCATGTGATTATTCTGTCAGCAGCTCCAGACACCAATCCAGTCACAAATGTCGACTCGTTCAATCAGCAACAACAACACATGCTCTATTTCTTACTTTCAATTGGCAGTCAAACAGAACTGGCTGCTGTTACTATACAGGCCACAGGCCTGCCTCGACAGGTATTTGAGGTCCAGATTTCCAACTAAGATTGACAAACCGCAACTTGCAATGACCATGTGCTAGAACTCCAATTGGTCAAATCCAATAACATTCCTTCTCATACACATTTCTCCAACCACAATCACAGCTCGACCACTAGCTAACTGTCATGCCCCTGTCAGAGTCTGAATCCAAGGAGGAAGATAAACAGCTGACTGGGAGTGGGAGTGTGGCTCCATTGGCTGTGGAGAAAACTAGGGAAGGGCAAAATCCAGCTGGGCAGAGCAGGGAAGGAGTAGAACAAGGGGAAGGGAGTTGAGAGGAAGACCCAGACCCACCCCCACTTCATCCTAGGGCATGTAGGGAGGAATGGAGAAGAGAGCAACGTGAGTTGGGTGTCCTATGGGGGAGGAAAGAGCCCTGATTCCCTTCATTAGACACACCTGGGAAAAGAGTTTAAAAGAGACGCAAGTGAGAGCAGTGGCTTCTGGAAACAAATGTGAGTTTATTTTGTGTTGAGTGTGGTTACTGCATTCCTGGAATCCTCCCAACTGGGTTGATTTACTGCCATTCCTTCACATCTGGAATTCCTTCTCTTGCCCTGCCAGATTAATTACCTCATCTTGCCTTGACTGGACTTATAGTTAAATTTTTTGTTGAGAACATTTTGAATCTCTGCAGCCACAGGCTGTTCCTGGGAGAAATTTTCTCCAAACCAGAAGGTAACCAGGACATTGAGAGCACAGTTGGAGCTAATAAAGGGACTCCTCCTTATTATTTGACTGTATTGCCTTTGTGCAATGCCCCAGGTCATCATACTAACATTCAAACTCATTCTCCTACTGCAAACAACCTAATTCTCCAGCCTGACATTAAAAAATAGCTTGAGCTTAATCTCAGCAGGATTAAGTGACTGTGACTCTGGAATTTGCTAATATCAGAGCTATGTATTTGTTTGTGGAAGGTTTGCACTCCATTGGGTTTACCTGCACTACTAGTTCCTGCTCAAAATCAGATAATATTTATAGATAAAATATCTTCTCAGAGTTACTACTGGTGTCAGTTATTGTTTATCAGAATCATGAGACCCTACTTTTAATTACTCATGCATTAGTCACTTTTGAGTTAGACTATATAATATACTACCCTTGAAAACTACTCAGATGCTTGAACTAGTGCTGAATTTAACAGCCTAAGTTGTGATGAATTCACTAAGAATTCACACTTAACATCTCAGCTTCAGAAGCTAGACAGACGACCAATGATTTTTATTTGTATTTATTTTTCACCTTTCTGTACTGCCCATCTCCCTCAAAGAGGAATAGTGACTGGTGTACAATAAAATGTTAAACTATAAAACAGTACATATATGAAAAAAAAAATTAACTTTAAATTTAAGAGGAGGTAAGATATTAAAATTAGTTAAAAGGCAAAGGGAGAATTGTGTGCTCCCCTAGGCTCCCTGTACAAGTCTTCTAAATTCATTTTTGGAAGGTCATAAGATTTTTTCTGGGTGAAGTTCAGGCTGCTCACTTGCGTTCATTTTACATTCACTTAAGGCACTTCAGAGTTGAAAAGGTTAGCCAGTGACATCAGCATTGTCCAAGGAACACCTGGTTAGGGCCTCCTGTCATGTGTCCACCAAAATGGTACCTATTTATCTACTTGCAATTATATACTTTCAAACTGCTATCTGAGCTTGCTTGTATGTTTTAAATTCCTTGCATTTTCATCTGCAGTGTCACCTTTTCTCATTCTTTTTCTTGTTGTAACATCATCTGTATTGAATGTTGTCCTCCAGATGATGAAGAGGAAGAAGTAGGAATTGAGGAACAAGCTGCTGTTAGTTTCCTGATCATTTCAAACAAATTAAAATATTCAGGTTCTTCTAGACCTTAATCCACTTGTGTAGTAACCAGTTATAATTCCAAGTAAAAATAGTGGAAAAAAAGAAGCAAGGTTAAAAAAAAGTGTCTTCAGGTGACACTGCAGATGATAATGCAAGGAATTCAAAACATACAAGCAAGAACAGAGAATATTGAAAAGAGAATAGAAAAAACTGATGAAAAGGTAGAGAATATTCAACAAAGGATGATGAAATATGATGAGAGATTCCAAAAAATTGAAGAAGAAGATAAACAAAGAGATAAGAAGATTGGAGATATTGATGGCAGATTAACTGTGGTTGAACAAGATAAAAGTGGGATGCTGAGATGGCAGATGGACAGATCAGAATTTTATCTCAGATTCCAAAACATAGAGGAAGAAAAAGGACAAAACTTAGCTGAGATAATGATAGAAATCCTGGCTGAAGCTCTGGAAATAACCAAAGAGAAGATGATGGATGGAATAGATGAGGTCTTTTGAGTTTTCACAAGATATGCAATGAGAAACAGTCTACCAAGAGAAGTTCACATCAGATTTACAAAGAAAGCCATTAAAACACAAATATTGCAGGTAGCAAGAGAGAAAACATTGAAAGATAAAGATTGTGGTCCTGAAACAAATACCCAGAAGAGTGAGAGAGATGAGAAGAGAATATCAATTCCTGACTAAAATTCTGCTTAAAAAAGAGGTGAATTATAGATGGTTGATTCCAGAAGGTTTAATGTTCACATGGCAGGAACAGAGAAACAGAATTGATTCAGTTGAGAAAGCTGAATTATTTTACACAGAATACTTTGAAGGGAAAAAGGAAGAGACAGAAAAAGAAATGTCACTAATTGAATTTCAAAAGGACTGCCAAATAGCGACTGAAAAAGAAGAAGGTGTAGTAGGAGGAAAGATGGAAGCTAAAGAATAACATGAACCAAGATCTACGAGAGCTGCCAAACCGACCTATAAAGTATAACTATGGAAGAGAAAAAACTGATTACAATTAACATAAATGGACTTAACTCAGCTGTTAAAAGAAGGAAAACTTTTCATAAATTAGAGAAATTAAAATTTGATAAAATCTGCCTACAAGAAGTACATATTAAAAAGCAACATGAACAACTGTTGATACAACCAAAGCTAGGAAAAATGTTTTCTTCTTTGACACAATGTAAGAAAGGAGGAGTAGTTTTATATATTAAATATATTATCCCAGCGAAATTGATCCATACAAATGATGATGGAAGACTACTAATGGTGGAAATAATGGATAATAATATGAAAATACTCCTGATTGTAATCTATGCCCCGAATGACAATCAAGAAGAGTTTTATAAAAAAATTACATATGAAAATAATCAAACTGGACTATGCTAATATTGTTATAATGGGAAATTTTAATGGAATTGTAGACAATAAATTGGACTTTACAACACAGAAAACAACAAAGCAAAGCAGAAAGACTCTCTCTAAATCCTTTTATAAAATGATAGATGAAATAAATTGAAAAGATGCATGGAGAGAAAGAAATGCTAAGACTAAACTTTCTATTCAAACAGTCATTTATTATGGTCCAGAATAGATATGATATGGATGTCAACAGAATTATTTACCAATATTCAAGAAATAAATATTGAAGCAAGTACTTGGGCAGATCATAATACAGTGACAATTAAATGGAAAAGACAAAGAAGAAGATCTTGATGGATGTTAAATAACACTATACTAAAAGAAAAAGACTTCATAGAGATAATGGAGAAAGAACTGGCTTTTTTCTTTAAAGAAAATAAAAAAGAAGACACATCAACACATAATGTTTGGGATACAATGAAGGCATATGGCAGAGGCTTGATAATAGACTATACAAGGAAAAGAAACATCACAAAAAGACTAGCCTCTAAGACATTAGAGGATGAGTATAAAGGACTTGAAAAAGAGTTACAGAAAATGCCGCAGAAAAAGGACATTAAGTTAAAAATAGATATCATTAAATGTTATGTTAGAAATGTTAGAGGAAAAAAGGATATAAAAGGGATGAAAATTAAAAAGGAAAATGGGATTAATGGAAAAAGAAGAATTGGCACAGAAAATCAGAGGTGAGAAACAGAACTATTTTGAATATGCAAATAAACCAGGTAGATGGCTAGCATATAAACTGAGAAAGGAGAGAGAATCAAGGAAAATATTACAATTAATGGATGAGCCAAGCTTGTTATGGAAGTAAAGAGAAGAAGAAAATCATACGAGATTATTATGGAAAACGACACAAACAAGAGAATATTGATGATGAAAAAGTCAAACAGTATTTACAGAATGCTAATCTACCCCAAATACCTAAAGAGACGGAAATAATGTTAGAAAGCAGTATAACAATGATGGGGTTAACTGAATTACAGCAAAATAAGAAGCAAAATAATGGAAAGGCACCAGGCCCAGATGGACTTCCGGCGGAATTTTACAAAACACTACAAGAATCGTTGAATCTTCCATTGTTAGAAGTTATGAATGAAGTTATGTTAAAGAATAAGATACCTAAATCATGGTCAGAAGCTTGTATTACACTTGTCCCAAAAGAGAACGCCGACCCATTACAAATCAAGAACTATAGACCTATTTCCTTACTAAACACAGATTATAAAATTTTTACTTCAATATTGGCAGAAAGACTCAAAAAATACCTAAATAACTTTATCCATCCTGATCAAAATGGATTTCTGCCAAAGAGACAAATTAAAGACAATATGAGAATAATCTTGGATACTTTGGAATACTATGAGGCACACCCTGAAAAACAAATGGCTTTGATATTTTTAGATGTCCAGAAGGCATTTGACAATGTGAATTGCTGATTTATGTTATTACAGCTGGAACAGATGGGCTTTGGTAAAAAATTTATCCAAGCAATGGAAGTTATATATCATAAGCAAACAGCAAAGGTAATGATAGAGGGAGATTTAACAGACTCTATTGATATAAGAAAAGGAACAAGACAAGGGTGCCCACTGACACCTTTGTTGTTTGTGTTAACTTTCAAAGTGCTGAATAGAAATGTTAGAGGAAAAAAGGATATAAAAGGGATGAAAATTAAAAAGGAAGAATTTAAATTGCTAGCATTTGCAGATGATCTGGTTTTCATCTTAGAAGATCCACTAGAAACAGCACTAAAATTGATAGAAAAGATAGGGGTATATGGGAAGGTGGCCGGTTTGAAAATAAATAAAGACAGAACAAAGATTCTGACAAAAAATATGTTATCAAGACAAAAGGAAGAATTGGCAGATGTTTTGAAAATCCAGGTCACAAATAAGATTAAGTACTTGAGGATACATCTGACAGCAAGATGTAGTTCACTTAAAGAGAATAACGATATTAAACTTAAGCAGCAGATAGCGCTAGATTTGGTGAAATGGGAAAATTTACAACTGTCATTAATAGGAAGAATATCAACAATCAAGATGAATATATTACCCAGAATTTTATATTTGTTCCAAACAATTCCAATTAGGCTTGGAAAAGACTATTTTGAAGATTTAAAGAAAATTGTGTTGAAATATACATGGCAAGGTAAGAAAGCGAGAATAAAACTAAAACTTTTGCAAGATACTAGAATAAGAGGAGGATTTGGTTTGCCTAATTGGGAGTTGTATTACCAATCTACAAATCTGATGTGGGTTAAGGAATGGATAACATTAAGAAATGCAAGATTGTTGACTTTAGAAGGACATGATCTGTTGTTGGGGTGGCATGCTTTTTTGTGGTATAAAGGAACTAAAATACAGGGGTATTTTAGAAGACATTATATATGGGGGTCTCTGTGGTTAAACTGGGGGAAGACTGAAAGGCAATGTTATTTGAAAATTCCAGTCTGGCTATCAACTATTGAAGCATTCTCTTATCCTATAATATACAAAAAAGGAAAAAACAGTTAAATATAACAAAATATTGAATGAAAAGGGTGAACTTAAATCCATGCAAAAACTAGAGGAACAAGGTATAAAGATGAATTGGTTTTCATATGCGCAAATACATTCAAGATATGATAAAGATTCTAAAACAGAAGGTTTCTATGATAAATTGACTGATTTAGATAAGATTTTGAAAGGTACTGATGATTAATGATTTAAAAATTATATGGATATTTATTATAAATTAAATTGGAAGAACAAGTTAAAGAAACTATGATTGCTTGGGGGAAGAATTTTGGATATGGGATTGATCTAGAGAAATGGCAAAAATTATGGTCTCAAAATTATAAAATTACAATGTCAACAGCACATAAAGAAAATTGGTATAAGATGTTTTACAGGTGGCATTTTCCCCCAACAAGAATAGCAAGAATGTTCAAGAACAAATCTGAAAAATGTTGGAAATGTCATCAGATACCTGGCTTATATTACCATATGCGGTGGATGTGCGTGGATGCTAAAAAATATTGGATTAAAATCCACACATGGTTGGAAAAAATGACAAAAAAGCATATAGATTTGAAACCAGACAAACCAATTTTACCTGAAATATACAGTAAGGAATTGAAATATTTGATTGTAAATGTATTAACAACGGCTAGAATTATATTTGCCAAAAACTGGAAAAATGAGAAAATACCAACACAGGAGGAAGTTATTAAGAAAATATTGGAATGTGCTGAAATGAGTAGATTGACTATTTGAAATCAGAGAACAAGAAGATAAACAATTTTATAAGATTTGGAATCTATCAATGGTTAGACAATAAAACATGGTAATGAAATATGTAGATTTTTAGAATATAATGACTATATAAAGATGTATTATTTTTATTATATCTACAAAATGATTATAGGATAGATTTGAGATGATAATATGAACTGCTATAAAACAACAACTGCTATATTATTATAATATTATTATATTATTAACTGCTATAAAAATTATTTTCTCATATATGGATTACCTTGTAAAACATGAATGAATAATAGTATAGTCAAATGATTGATTAACAATGATATTAATGTATTTTGGAATATTTGATTGACCACATACACAATGTAATTGTAAGTGAAGACTATGAAGTGGAAGCACAAAACAATTTGTAAACCAACTGACACACTGTATGTATATATATGGAAGATGGCTTGATGTTTTTATGTTGTGTTTGTCTATGTTTGTCTTAAAAAACAGTAAAACTTTTATTTTAAAAAAAACTGCTATCTGGGCAGGAACTGGAGAGAATGACGGGAGCTTACCCCACTACACAGCAGCATTTGGGTTTCAAACACAAGCTAGCTGATCATCAACACAATTTCCTGATGACGTATGCCACTATGCTGATTGTTGTCTGTATGACTTAAAACCTGGTATCTTTAGGACTGCCTACTCTCATTGATTTCCTCCATACAGTAAGATTACAAGGAATAGGTTTGCTTCTGCAAATCTTCTTCAACATAAGCTGACCTGCAAGAATTCTGAGAACTACCCTTCTTAATCAAACGTACTTTGCATCAGTATCAACTAAATCTTTCTCTGCCGATACTCCGAAAAGCTATCAAGACATAACTATTCAAAAAAGCTTGGAATGGGTAATTGTGAAGAGGGAAGCTCCCTGTTATGACATTTGTTGATATTTATTTATTCCTTTGGCATAACATTTGCTCTAATTGTAATTTGTTTTATATTGTTATTTTGATGTTGTTTTTAATCCTCCTACTAAATAAGGTTTTGTAAAACTTTACATTTCCACACATTACAGCAACATACAAATCCAAGTAAACAAATACTTCCATATATGTGTGTGTGTGTGTGTGTGTATCTTTGGTTATTCAGGTTTTCTCCCACGTAAAAATTGGAAGTATCTAGGCAACGTTTCGATGAAGTCTCATTCATCATTTTCAGGCTTATCTCTTCGGCTCTGTGCTTCTCAGAGCTTGCAGCTGCTTCTTCCTTTTAACTGCTAGTGGGTGTGTGACTTGATTGGGTGGGGGCTTGACTGTGTTCTGATTGGCTGGGGGCGTGTTCTGTTCAGGTGGGGGCTTGGTTGTGCTCAGGTTAGTCTTAGTTGCTGGGGGATTTGAGCTGGTGAGCTGTGATCCTGTTGTTTGGCTTCGCATTCGTGGTCGTGCCACATCTTCATGGTGGGTGTCAGTTCGCTTCTTGTATGGGTCAGAGGGGTTTGAAGCGGGTAGTAGTGCAGCTGTGGTACAGCTTCTGGTCCGTGGTCGTGTCTCATCTTCTGTGTGGGTATGAGTCTTTTTTCTACGTGGAAGTGTGGTGGTAGCATCTTGTGTGGCACTCATGGGTGTGGGTCTGGTGTCATTCTTCATGTTAGGTACTCATTTATTAATGAGGGCAGGTTTCCAAACGGTTGGTAGGCTGGAGGTATCATCTCGTTTATTCATGCTGTGTGGGCATTTTTCTATCTCTATGGCTTCTCTGATTATTCTGTTGTTGAAGTGTTCGGTTTGGGCAATAGTTCTGGTATTTTTAAAGTCAATTTCATGTCCTGTGGCTTTGAGGTGTTGGACCAGGGAAGAGGTCAGTTCTTCTTTTTTGATTGAGTTCTTGTGTTCTTCAGTGTGTGCACTTATTCTTCTGTTAGTTTGTCCTATGTATGTGGTGGGACAGCCAGTGCAAGGAATTTCGTATACTCCTTGGTTTTCTCATTCGATTTTGTCTTTAGAGTTTCTTAGGATGGTGGATATTTTTTTTTTCTGTTTGTGTAGAATGCTGTTTTAATGTTGTGTTTTTGGAGGATCTTGCTGATTTTGTCTGTAGTGCCTTTTATATATGGGAGGAGGGCTTTGCCATTCTCTTATTTTTTTGGAATCCATTGACTATAAGTACATTGGTGAGAGTGTGTAGTTCTGTTTTTAAGTGTTGTTCATTGGCTAAGCATTTTATTCTGGAGATGAGTTTCTCGGCTACAGAATTGATCTGTGCTGGGTGGTGGTGTGAGAGTGCATGTATATAGCGGTTTGTATGTGTTTTCTTCTGGTAGATGGCATGTCCTAAGGAGCCATTGGATTTTTTGTACACTAAGACATCTAGGAAGGGAAGTTGATTGTTGGCTTCTGTTTCCATGGTGAATTGCATTTCGGGGTGTAGGCTGTTGAGGTGTGTGAGGAAGTTGTTCAGTTTTTCTTTCCCGTGTGGCCAGATTATGAAGGTGTCATCTACGTATCTGAGCCAGAGTTTGGGTTTGTGATCATATTTTTCTAGAGCTTGTGTTTCAGAGTGTTCCATGTAGAGGTTTGCGATGACAGGTGAGAGGGGTGATCCCATTGGTGCTCCTTCTATTTGTTTGTATTTTTGTCCATTGTAGGTGAAGTATGTATTGGATAGGCAGTGGTTGGTAAGATCTAGGATGTAAGATCTAGGATGTACATCTAGGATGTACAAACATATACATATTTGGGGTTTTTTTAAGTTTTCGCGTGGACTTACATGTATGCTGTTCAGCTTCCTTCGGGTATTATCTCACGTGATTGTAGTCATGCTTTTAAAGTTGTACCAATGTTTCGGCAGAATCTCATCTGCCATCATCAGGCTTCTGTATTGAGTTTGTCTGTGAGTCAGGCTATCACAGCCGTTTCAGTTTTAAATTTGAGGGTAGCCTACTGCTGAGCCAGAATGTTTTTTTCTTCATCCTGATTGGTTGGGAGTCTAGGTCTGTGTTTATTGGTCTTGGAGTTTGCTGTGTTCTGCTTGATTGGTGTTTCTAATTTCTTTTGTCTGTTTTGTGGCTTTGATTGGCTGGCAACATTGTGTTCCTGTATTGGAGGCTTTTAGGGCAGCTTGGCTCCAAGTAAAAGGATGGCTATCATTTGTTAGGAAGCTAGGTTTCCTATGGGTGCCTGGTTGGGGTGTGTTTGAGTTGGAGGTATCAGGGGGATTCTGTTTGTACCCAGGTGTTAGCCTGGCTTGTGGTGTGGAGATTTTTTTGTTTGTGAGTGCAGGCTTCCAAATGATTGACAGTCTGGTGGAATCATCTCTTCTATTCATGCTTTCAGGTCTTTTTTTCAATCTCTATGGCTTTTCTGATAATTCTGTGGCTGGGGTTTTCTATAGTGGCTAGGGTTTTGGTGCCATTGAAGTTGATGCTATGACCAGTGGGTTTTCATGTGTTGGACTAGTAAGGAGGTGTGTTCCAGCTTTTTTACTGAATTTTTGTGTTCATCCAGGTGGGTACTTTTTCTTCTATTGGTCTGCCCAATGTATGTGGCTGGGCATGATGCACAGGGGACTTCGTATATGCCTTGGTTTTCCAGGTCAATTTTATCTTTGGGGTTTCTAAGGATGGCTGCTATTTTTTTGTCTGTTTTGAAGGCAGTCTTGATGTGATGCCTGTGTAGATACTAGATGTAGTTAATTGTAGATACATATATACACACACACGCACACAGAGTATACAGTAATCCAGCAGCAAATTTTAGAGTTAATAACAAACAATTTTGTCAGAATGGCTGGATATTTCTCTGGGGGTCCTGGATCAACCTATATCTGTTCCTGAAAATTGGTGATGTCATTGCCCAAATCAACTTTATTGTGGAAAGAATTCCAGAAGGTAACCTCTCACAATAATTCTTGCTTCATAAACTGAAAAGCAACTAAAATGGAGACTGAGGAATTACTTCAGAACAGAAGACACCATTTGAAAACACAGCATGCTAGACCATATATAAGACAAATCTGGGGCTTTACAGACTCCATTAGGCTATAAATTAAGGGAAAAAAGATTTCTAACTGTTCGGAACTTTTATATGTATTTGTAAACATGACTTTGTGAATTCAAAGTGAGGATCAATTCCATATAGATGGGTTTTGTGAGGAACTTTTTTTTAAGGCAGTCAAACAACAAAATTTATAAGGAGCAACTTTTGAATTGTGTTCATTAAAATGAAGTAGGTACATTAACAGGCAATCCTTGCTTAACATCTACTTGTTTAGTGACTGAAGACAAAGTGGCACTGAAAAGGGGGAATTATGACAGGTCCTCATAGTTGCAGTTGGTGCATTTCCCCATGATCATATGATCGCAGTTCAGGTACTTGATAACTTTTTGCAGTTACAACATTGCTGCATCCCATAGTCACATGATCACCAGTTGGAACCTTCACTACTGGAGTCACATGAGCAAAGTCAATGGGAAAGCTGGCAGGAAGTTACAAATAGCGATCATGTGATAATAGGATGTTGGGTACATGCAGGAGTTGCCTAACAAAAGAGTTGCTATCATTTGTCAGTGCAATCACATGACATTGCCCCTTCTGAGTACATTGCTTAGTGATGGGGTTTTCAGTCCCAGTTGCCTTTGATAAATGAGGACCACCTGTAGCTGAAGATTTTTAACATGGTTCTGATTTAAATGATTCATGACACAATGTTGCTATCAACAAAAAAATATATACCCATTAAGAATTAAACAATAATAAAAATGTTTTGTTGTTAGTGTTATGAGCTATCAGATTAGAAATAGTCAAAAATAATAACGAAATGTATTTTCTGTGGTAATTTCCAACTGAATAATACTTTATTTTAATTAGTAGTGCAGACATCCCAGGGTCACGATTTATTCTCATTTCTTTTTAATAATTTTTAAATCTTAAATCCTATAATTAAACCACAGCTTTTAATTTTTAATAGACAACAGCTATTATCATTATAGTAATACAATTTCAAGAAATAGGAAAGCTGCATAAGAGTTCCTAAGTGGCTGTTCAAAGAATTATAAATATAACTAATCATAAATCCATTTTTACAACTTTTTAAAAAGATTGGAAGATTCTTGCCATGATACTAAGAATTGAGGAATGCCTATAACTCAAGACAATTTCTGCCCAGTCATATTCTGAGCTGTTACATTAAGATGTCATGATGGGTTTTACCAATCATTTTATCTTAAGGCACAGGTGTCAAATTTGCCAGGTCACATTGCAGTCACATGATGTTTCACAATGTTTTTCCCATTCATGGATCTGGAATGGGTGTGACCTGTGTATGACACATCCGGCCCACAGGCCACCAGTTTGACACCCCTATCTTAAGGGGTTCAGTCATGAAGAAAGAACAACTCAACTTGAGTCGGAAAATTTAATGAAGGTCTAGATAGAACAAATGTAGAAAGGGGAGTGAATCCCAGAAACCAAAAGGAAGGATAATTGTGGAAAAGACAATGTAAGAACCAGGCCTTCTACTAGTCGATTTTGCTGGTAACTTAACTCTGGATCTCAAAGTTAAATGTCTAGTCATCATAACAATTGCATACTGCATAGCAGTATTACAGATGGGAACTTGATTTTTTCTGGGCTGCTCCCATCCTGTGCATTTTCCAAAAGATTCATTGTTCTCTTTTTAAAAGTTTCCCTCATGATTCTGAGAGAAACTACTTTCCTTCTTCTGTAGGAAATTTCCTTCTTCTGTATCTTTGTTCCTTTTTTTCCCCAGAGCTCGGAAAATCTGTTTTATTCTTCCTTTTTATTGATTTTCACAGAGCACTAAGCTATTATGTGGCTGCTTTGTCTTGGATTTAGTCGGATGTATGATCATATCCATTATGTCATAACATTACAACAAACCATTAAACTAACTCTCATGAGTTTTCATTTTGACTTAATGTGATGTGCAGATTAGACCTTTGGAACAAACACTTTTTAACCTCCAAGAATTAAACTTCCAGTTGCTTAGTGGCTTTACAGGCCATTTATGTATGACATGTAACAGCTGTTCCAGATTAATACACCCCTTCTATTTAAAATAAATTATATTACTTGAACCTTGCCCACTTTTGGGGCATTGACTTTACATCACATATAATATTTCCATTTAATGTGAAGGAAGAGGATTTTGAAAAGGCTGACAGAACTTTAAGTCTTATGACTTCTCTAGCAAATACACCAGTTCGATTTGGAAATAATGTAGTTCATTGTAGTCATTTTTATAAACTCCACTGTTTTCAGAAACTCTTCAAGTGAAATGTTTTTATAGAACTACCCATCTTTATATAGCAAATCATCCACATGGATCTCTATCTTGTATTTATGATTTTTAAAGAGAAGGAGGAGGACCACTTGAGATAGAATCTAATTTGGGGAATGATTGCATTTTTATCTTATTCTCCACTGCCACCTTGTGGAACACATAAATCAATTAAATCTGTGTTGTTTCATCCCCAAGATTAAAGAATACCAATAAGAGAAGAATTCAGTTTTTGCTTCATGCTTATAAATGTATGATTTTTACTCATTAAAATTATTCTAATGTTTTGCTTCGAGTTTACTCATAAGACATGGGTGGCAGTTATCTTTATAAAATAAAATGGACATATACAAAATATTGTTTATTGTTTTAAAAGTTGAGCAACAGATTTCAAAACCAAAAACCAGAAATTGAGAAAAAAGATCCTTAGAGATCCTAGAGATTATTTTAAAAGTCCTTCCAAAGTACAAAAAAAGGAGAGAGTTTTATTTCAGTTTTTCATTCTTATACCTATTTTTTTTAATAAAGAGATAAAATGTCCCAAATTGTTTCAAAATAATTTCATGAAAAAGTGTTGTGGAATGTTTGGATAGGCTTTGGTGCAGCAAATTGGAGAACTACGTGCTCTTTTTTATTTTACAGTTTTTCTTTAATCCAAAATCCTTCAACCCCTAAAAATGACTTCCTCGATTTTAGTAGTAAAAGTTATTCAGAATAACAGAGTTGGAAGGGACCTTGGGGTCTTCTAATCTAATCCCTTGTTCAGGAAGGAAACCCTATACCATACAGACAAATACCATCTAGTCTCTTAAAAACTTCCAGTGTTGGAGCATTCACAACTTCTGGAGTCAAGTTGTTTCACTGATTCATTGTTCTGTCAGGAAATTTCTCCTTAGTTCCAAATTGCTTCTCTCCTTAATTAGTTTCCATCCATTGCTTCTTGTTCTGCTCTCAGGTGCTTTAGAGAATAGCTTGACTCCCTCTTCTTTGGGGCAACCCCTGAGACATTGGAACACTGCTATCATGTCACCCCTGGTCCTTCTTTTCAATAAACTAGACATATCCAATTCCAGCAACCGTTCTTTGTATGTTTTGGTCTCCAGTCCCCTAATCACCTTTGTTGCTCTTCTCTGCACTCTTTCTCGAGTCTCAACACTATTTTTACATCACGGTGACCAAAACTGGATGCAATATTCCAAATGTGGCCTTATAAAGGCATTATAAAGGCATTTGAGTTATATATAACATGTGTTTGTGTGTGTGTGTGTGTGTGTGTACATGCGTACATGCGCATGCATGTTTGTGTGCATGCACTCAGAGAGAGAGATGTTTTACTAACCTATATTTGAGGTCTTTAAATCATGATGACATCTGATTCCTACTTGCTCTAGATTAAAGTCCTTGATTGAAAAAGCCCTTTGTTCCTTTGTTCTTCCGGTGCAAATATCTTTAAGAATTAGTAATTATTGAAAGTATTTGTTACAGAGGGAGGTATTTCTCTCACTGACTTCTCAACTATATCTTACTTTAACTAGTATAATTTTATGTATTTGCCCACTTGCACAAATCACAGGAAGAATATGCACAGCAATCTCACTTTTCTGCCATGTTCTCATGATGTTGCCATCCTCTCATCCCTAGCCCACCTATGAGGTGGTTTTACATTGTCCACATTGTATCTGTTCCAATGCTAAAATAGAATTTCCCTTTCAAGTAAGTGACATGCCATGGCAGGGCTACTGAATCTGTATCTGATGTGCTTCAGAATCAGGTGACTCTCAGGAGATGAGCTTATCCCAGCTCATGACGCTGTCCTCATACAATGCAATAACATCTTGTTCTTTCAAACTGGATTCTTCCCTTATAATTGCCAGACTCTAAACCAATCCCTGGCTCAGAGATATAGATCAACACAACCAGCAGCTGACCAGAAGTGGTGTATACTTCCCAAAAAACATTACAAGCTGTTATTGATCTAGCTGTTGGTCTAGGGATTCATTAAACTCACTTCCTCCCTCAACTACAGGTGGTCCTCAATATCTGATCACCATTGAGGCCAAAACTTTGTTGCTAAGCAAGACAGTTGTTAAGTGACTTGCACCTCATTTTATGACCTTTTCAGCCATGGTTGTTAAGCAAATCACTACAGTTATTGGTGACTTTCCCCATTGACTTTGCTTGTCAGAAGGACCCTAAGGAAGGTTTCAAATGACAATCCCAGAACTCTGGGATGCTGCAATCATTGCAAATACACGCTGTCTGCCAAGCACCCAAAGTTTCATCAAGTGACTGTGGGGATGCTGCAATGGTCATTGTAACTTTGAACTGTCATTAGACAAATGATTGTAAGTCAAGGGCTACCTGTACAACATACTTTAAGGGGAAGGTGAGTCCCAAAAGGTAGACTACCCAAAATGAAATCCTTTTCCACTTCTCCCTCTTATACCCCAATGGGTTTGGAAGGAAATAATTTGAATCTCTTCTTAAACTAAGAATTCTAAGAGATAAAAGATTGGGGGGGGGAGAAGAGGGAGAAGGAAGGAGGGGGAGGGGGAAGGAGAAACAGAGAGAGAGGGAAGAGGGAGAGAGGGAGGGAGATAAGGAGAGAGGGAGGGAGAGGAATCTTGACACTAAGAAAAACCAATTTGGTATAGTGGCTAAGGCACTGGCCTAGAAACCAGGACACTCTGAGTTCTAGGTCTGCCTTATCCATGAAGGTCATCTGGGTGACTTTGGGACAGTCATTTTTTTCTCAGCCCAACCTACCTCACAGAGTTGTTGTAGTGCAAATGTTTGCCACCTTGAGTTATATATTTAAAAAGTTGGGATGATAAATAAATGCTATCTTCTTTCCCAAGACTTAAGGAATGCTTCTCTCTTGATTGGTTTCACAATAGTTTCTGAATATTGACTTCAAAGCAACCTCACTGGTTCTCTGTTGGTAGATATTTTCCTGTCAGCAGGTGAGAATTGGTGGGAAGGAAGAAAAGAAAGCTGGGATGATCGAACAATTACTTTTCTTAATGTGCTCTGTCTACCGTAAATAACAGCTGCATTTTCTAGCATCGTGCCTGGGCAGGATAGGGGTCAACTCATCAATTGTTACACCAGGATAGTTTTCTGCCAGCTTAGTCACAGATAGTTGGCACTTTAATTTAACCATAAAGAAGAGTCCCATATCTGTTTCAGAAGAAGCCTGAAGGATCTATCATTTCAGTAAATGGATCTGGCAGGTGGCCCTGATGGATCAATTATAAAAGAGTACATAGCTGTAATGCAGAAACATCAACCTTGTTCCCTTCTTGTGAATTACAATGCTCCCATTCAGTTTTTCCCCCCAGACTGATACCTATAGAAAAATTGGGTAGGGGGATTCTAGGACTTGTAGCCTCCACATGTGTAGGTTGCCAGGATTGTGAAGGTTGTTTCACATTACCATATGTGAAAATATGTGTTTATAATATGTATATCTAGGTTGCTTTTTTAAAAAAAATCCTTATTGTTATAAAATGAACAGATATTAATAAGAAAAAAGGGGCACCTACCAATTTCAACAGGGAGGTCTGTAATCTGGTTACTGGATAATTCGAGAATTTTCAGTGACTGAAACAAGGCAATGTAACTTGGAATGCTTGAGATCTTAGTGTTGTTTACGTGCCATTCTTTTAGGTATGTTTTCTCTTTCAGCCAATCGGGTAACTCCTAAAAAAAGAAGATTTGGGATAGTAAGGAATCTTTGGCAACAGCAGCATTTCTACCTTCCTCCCCTTCACAAAGCCATTTAAATTAAGTCATACTCATTGGCTATGAATGACTTTTCAGGACATGAAGTACTGTTTTCCCTTTTAACCTCCTTGACTTGTAACAGTTCATTTAGTGACCATTCAAAGTTACAATGGCATTGAAAAAAATGGCTTATGACCATTTTTCACACCTTTTCAGCACTTGGCAACTAACTAATATGCTCCTGTCTTTAGCTGTTGGAATATTTCAACATAAATTATTATATCCACATCTATTCAGCTAAGATTTTCACTTTAACTTGATATACGTTTAAATTAACAATAAACTTTAAAAAGAAATAAAGAAGGCAGAGCTAAAAGATATTCTCATGTGTGCTCTTACAATATCAGTTTGTGATACATCCCCAAAACTGAAATTAAATCCTTGTTGGTGGGCGTGTCTATGTTTTTTTCAGATAATTAGGTAATATGAATTGAAATGGCTTATAGAGATAATATTTCTTCAGAGTATTAAAACAAAACCAATCAGAGCAACAAACCTTTAATATTTGTAATTTAAATAAGGGGAGAGAAAGAGAGGGAAGAGGGAAAGGTTATGTAAACATTATTTTAAATATCTTTCCAGATTCTTGCTTACTACCATAGAAATAAATATAATTTGTCAGAGCTTAGACATATCAATCAAACAAACAACCAACCAACCATCTTAGCTCTTGGCATATAAACCTTCATCTGTGGTTAATTTGTGATAGGAATTCTAACATAGTTCCTTTTGTCTCTCCTTTTTAATCCCCCCATATTTTTCTATAATCTTTAATACGCAGATGGCCTATGGGAAGCCAATCAATTGCTCTCCACTGTCAATGAGCGAACTATTCACAAATTTGTACAGTGTCCAAACTTCATGGAACATGATGCCCAATGAAGAGCAAATCAAGACAAGTTATCTGGGATAAAGTTTAATATCCTATAATGCCTCCCACCCATCCCAAAGATTGGCATATTCTAAACACTCCAAGAGACATGGTTCTGTTTAGATTGCTTGACCAAAAAAAAGAAAGAAAGAAAATACATAGGAGATAGAGAAGGTATTATCAGCTGCTGGGACCATGATGGCATGTCAAATGTGTGAAATGTTACATATTATTTTAGCAAAGCCATTGATGCACTGCCACTTCGACTGTTACCAAACAATTGTGAGAAATACAATACAGTATAATTCAATTTCTAGGAATGCCAGTTCATCTGGTGCAAAAAAATCAAACTCCGTCTTTCCTTGGTGGTATCACTACCAATGAGAAGATATCAATGTCAATGTCAATATCATTATCAATTAGAAGAAATCACATTGCAATGGCTGCTAGGTTGCTAAAGATAAAACAGAAAATATTAAGGAGTTGGAGCACCTACTAAAATAAAATATATGCTATGTCAATTACACAAAGAGAGGGAGCAGAGACAAAATTAATGACTAGCAAGGTTCAGACAAATTTAAAACTGTCCATTTCAATGGTCATGAGCAAAGAATAAGCAAAGAGTAATTCAGATAATATACTTACCATCCAGTGTTCGCCTGAAAGTTGAAAAATAAATTTGCTCCTTTCTTTGTCATTCAGCAAGGCAATCTTCTTAATCAGTGGTGAGTTCTTTTCAAGTTTATCTAAAATGCTATTAGTATCTATGAAACCATTATTCAAATATGCGGTCTGTGGAATGCCTTTTCTTCTGCAGTCGAGCATAATATCCCATTCTTGCCTTATCCTGAAAAAGTACAAATGAAAGCATTTTCATTTTATTCCTGCTCACACACACACACACACACACACACACACCTTCCCCAAATTTGCACTTGCATTCATTTCACCAAGAAAAACTCATTAAGCACTCAAAGGAATTTGTATCCCTTCCTCTGCTGCTAAAAAGGCAGTTTAAGGGCAGGGAAGGGAGATCTCCTGTGCTTAAGAGGCAGCCAGAAAAATGATCATCATGATTACACTGATTGGCTAAAGACAAACAATCCAAGAGATCATCACTTCTGCCAGAGGCATTTACATAAATTGGCATTAGGAAGGTGCAATCTTCAGTTCCTGAGAAGTTCCAGGACATTTTTGAGATAGTTAAGTTTTCATCCTATACACCCTTAACTACTTTGCCATAATGGCTATACATTATTTTAGTATTCTCCAAGCTTGGTGTCAACCAGACGTATGAACTTGAACTCCTAGATTCTCATCAATGGTTTTGAGGATTGGGAAGTTCAGAAAGCCCACACATCTGCAGGGCACCAGGTTGAGAAAGTTGAATTATACTGAAGTCAGTGGGTGATTGGTTCTTGCTTTTCATCCATCTCTGGGATTGAATTAGAAAGCTGTTTTCAAAGCTATCCCTCCTTATCTTTATTTCTTCCCAAACCAATTTTATCCTGATATGTGCAGTAGCAACATGAATGAAAAAGCTGTCAGTGTGGGTAAACATATGAAGATTATTTCTTCCTTTATTAGATGTATATATTGCTTTTCTGTACCAAGGACTAGACCAAAGCATCAAAGGCATGCTGGTACATTTCTAAGCAATTCTTAGAGGCCTAAAAGTCATTTGAACATAAGTCTGAAGTCACATAATCATGAAAGATGACCTTGTAGTGGTAGTGCATTGCTGTTTCTGCCACACAAATTAAAGCAGCTGATAAGACTCGGCTGCTATTCTCATGCCTACTTTCTTTTGCTATTTCTAACAAGCACTTTGGTACCCAAAAACAAAATGATGTTGTAGTAACAGTTCTAAATAATAAGAGCCAAAGGTCGCCTTTGCAATATAGCTTGCTGACAGTGACTTGGTAGCATGAAGGTCAGAGCACAAAAGGGAATTTCCTCAAGCAGGACAATGGTGAAGAGGTCATGCAGGCTTTTTACTAAGATAACTGATCAAATGTCCTTCTAGTATTACCGAATAAAAATAGGCTCAGGAGAGTCAAGCATTTTTCATAAGCTATTCATAAGCCACAATTGCCAGCAAACCATAAAGATATAAAGAAAATACTTTTGAATCAAAGTACTACTAAAGGGAATGAATAGGTGGGAGGGAGGTTCTTAGGAAAAAATATTAACAATTTTCACAAGCAAATACACATTAGAGCAGAATAAAATGGAACCCCATTCAAAATACAGCAAAGCTTAGAAAACAGGACGGGACCAAAGCAAGGAAGAAAGTGGCCACAAGAAGCTCTGAAGTAGTTGCACATTACAGATCTGCCTGAAATTTCATGCATTTCAGCCAAAATGAACTGATTCTATAGGCTTTTTGGAAAGCTCTGGCCATGGAGGCTGGGAGGTTAGTTGAGCCTCTGCAGTATTATTTATTACAGATGAGTTTGTCCTCCACTGTCATTTTCATATGCTTTTTTGTTTGTGTTATGTTAATATGAATATTTCTATGTTCTATTATTATATAAATGTTTTAACTAGGTTTGCCACCCAAAGTCACCTTGGAGAGAGGGTGATCATATAAATGGAAACAATAAATAAATAAATAAATAGTACCCATCCCTGGTGGTTTGCCAAAATAAAGCCTTAACATAGTTCAATTTAGGTGGATTATAATAAAACATGGGGTTAAAGTAACCTCCATGGAAAACCATTCATAATTGAGATTCTGTCACTAGAAAACACCAGTCTCACATTCCTGACAGCTGCTTTTGTGTTGATCAGGGTTTCCAAGAATTTTAACACACTTTTTTTTATTCTATGAGAGTATCCATATGCCTTTGAGTCACTATCGACTATTGGGCAAGTGAATCCCTACAGCGTTCTTGAAAAGATTTCAGAAGTGTTTTGCCATTGCCTTTTTCATAGAGATAAGAAAGAATATGGGCCAAAGATAACCAATTTGGCTTTATGGTGTCTTGGTTTCTGACCTGATGCCTTAACCACTATCCCAAATTGACTCTTATCATAAGCTGTAGGCAAATGTGGATATAAATATGTATGCAGCTTATTAATATATAGCCTATCTCACAGTCAGTAAAAGACAATTATGAGCAAAGCATTATTTTATTTTTAATTTTGCTTTTCTAATTTGTGGATATAACATAATTTTAAAATCAAAACCCTATTACAAGCAATTAGAAAACTTACATTAATATTACTATCAATACTAAAGCCAATTAGTTTAATTTCTATTCAAGATAGTGGAGCAAGTAAAAGTTGTTTCATCTCAAATGGTAGGTTATTTTTTTTTTAAAAGTACTTCTCTTCATTTGATACATTCTCTGGTTCACTATATAATTCTGAATAAAAATTTTAAAATTAACCATTTATATCCATTGAAGTTTTATAGATTTCATCTTTCACCTTTAATAATTGGAATCATTGCCCTGTCTTGCTTTATTTTAAACAATTAGTCAAGAACTTTCTAGGTCTTTCATCATTCTCCCAACATTTCTGTCGTAAACATGTCAACATAAATTCTGCTTAGTGTGATATCATAGTAATGAATTCGTGTTTCTTTTTCTATATTTCTCTGTACAAAATGATAGATAGACTTCTAAGCATCTGTGCCCATAAATGTGTATGGGCACAGATTCATATTAAAATTAATGAAGGCCCAAACTAGAGATTGATCCTTCTGGGGAAGGTCATTCTCTCTGGTTGCTTAGAGCCAACATTATCTTGATGGTAAATGTGATGGTCAATGAACTTTCATGCAATGTTTTAAGTAGTGCCAGCAATTGTCTATCAAAGGTAACATATCTAATGTGTTCCCGAATTGTTTTGTTTGCTTGATGGATTTTGAAGTTGCTAACTCCAGAGAAATCAGAAAGGCAGTTTACAAGATTTAAAAGAATGCCTAATTTAAAAAGTGACAGATGATCAATCTGACAAGTCCATCTGTGCCTCTTTAGATTACAACTTCCCATGTGGAGATAGAGATGGGAGCTGTGATTTTGATCCAACACCTTTCATATCCTTTTTTTTTTCTTTTTTAGCAAAGCTTTATATTCTTTTCTCTTCTTTTGTTCATGAGTAATGGGCAGTCATTATTCTAGTATTAATTGCAAATTTTCAATTAAAGAGTTATTTCCTTTTGCACATTCCTCATCAAACCTTAGCTGAATAATCTTTTGCTAGAGCTCATTTAAATTTGCAAATCAGTAAATGTAATAACAGTACAAACTGTGTGAAGAATCCTTTTGGGGGACTTTAATTAAAGAATTGTACAAACTCTCCCTTGCCAGATTTATATAGATAGATTTCCATGTTCCTTCCATCTTCTCAGTCCATTTTACACAAATGTATTTCAGGACTTGAGGACTATTCAATGCAATATGATTTTTAAGTATATATAATTTGCCCATTTGAAACCAAATGTAAATTTAAAGTCAAGTGGTCACTAAATCAACTCTGAAATTAAAGATCATATTTATCATTTCATGGGAATCTCACTCCCAGAAAGCATAATATCCGGATATATTATTCTCCCAGGTACCATTCAAGATTAACAATCTAAGATATTCACCAATTGAGTCAGGCACTATTCTGCAAAGCCAACTCCTCTGTCTCTGCAATTACATATAAGAGAGGGGGCTAACGTCTCTCTCTGGATTTAAAACAAGGTAAGAGTTACACTGTTCATAAAGCACATAATGATTTGTAACAATCCTGGCATTAAATTCTAAGCTAGTATCACCAGTCCCTTTGGCAGCTGTTTTTTAAAGTTGCTATATACATTTCTAATTCATGCCTTTTTCATTCACTTGTTTTTGTAAGAGCTTAAGAGGAAAATAAATACAACTATAACATGGCAAAATCTAAATTGGAAATTTATAACCATAGCAAATGGGCTATATGGATTTTCAATTCAGTTGTTGATGATCTAATTTTGAGACAAATACATAATTCTCCACTTGTATTATTCTTTTTAGATGCAGTAGCTTTGAGAGATTATGCAATTACCACACTCTGTTTCCTTGGTAAACTATGGCTAGTTCCTCTAAATGTTTTCATTATCAATTAATGGGCACTCTCAGATAATTTGTTGAAGAGGATACTTCAAAAGAAGACTTCCAGTTTGTCAAAAAATCAGCCACAATCTGCTATGTCATCCTCAGATGGGACTTGTATGTAAGGGGACTTCCCCTGTCCAGGATGAATGGTTAGGGATTGGTGTTACCATCCCTACTTCAGCCTCCTGAGACTTCCATATTGTATTTGCAATAGAATTTGACATCGGAATAATCTTCAGAGATGTCATGCATGCTTCCTCTGATATGCAGCTAGAATAAAATCATTAAGATCCTCTTCAAAACTTCTTGATTCCATTTCTCTTTTATTAATCTATTCTGTAGTCTCTCTTTCTATATCACATTTTATTTCTATCAAAATTCCTTTTTAATGCTCCTTGCTTTGAGGCTGAATGTAATCTTCATTGTTGCTCTATTTAAGATCTTGATTAATGAGGGAAATGCAAGTTTTAATTGACTGGAAATTAACTGTTATTTTATGTGACCAGTTATATTTCTTTTATTCTTCTGTGGTGAATAATTATGCCGGGGTTCAATTGCCTTTCATATTATGTAGATACCTTGTCTGAGTTCATCAATCTTTTCTAGGTTGTCCACTGGTTCCTTCCTTGGGATCAAGACAACAGTTTTAAGGAGTTGTGTTCAAATAAGCCCAGGAATGATTCTCTTTGGTTGCTAGCTGGGGGCATCTAGATCATGTTCCAACACAGTCATAGATAGTAGGGAATACTTGTTCATACCTAACTTTCCAAGAAGTATTGAATGCTTATAATTAGAGATGATGGTTTTCCTTTGCTTGGAAGAATCACTTTTCTTTGGAAAGCTATATACTTTGGAAAGCTATCAAAAATTGCCAACCCTATCTTCAGTAGAGTTGTAACCCATGTACAAACATTAGCAAAACTCTTTTCTAATTTGGCAACCACTCCACTTGTTTAATTGTTTAAGATCAATTGAATATATTGTGTGATTCAGAAGTTGCTTAGAAAATAAATAATGAGTCCCTTAAATGGCCATTTCCCTTTGTCTTGATAAAAGAGATGGTTAATGCTATTTGATCTGGTTATAAGAAGTAAGAATTTCTGCCATCCACTTCAGAGATCTGCTACATTTTAATCAAAGGATTCAGTGCTCTTTTATTAATAATCAGAGTATTAGAATGTTTATCTTTAGGAGCTAGTTCAGATCTTCATTATATGGCTTACCAAAACGTCACATATGTATTTCAACTCATCTAAATTCGTACAGATTATGGCTATTTGCTCAAACATAGCTGTCACATTTCCAGCAATTAAAAGGCATTCTTCAGCCACAAAATCTTTTTATGGAGTTTTTGTAAGGTAATTTTGTCATTTTTTTATTTGGTATTTCATCTAGTTCTTCAGCATGTTCTTTAGAGAATCCAATACCCATATAAATACATTCCAAATATACTGATTTAAAGAAGATAAAAGGGGATGCAGATTATCCTACATATTATTTTTGCTACAATGTCTCCAACCGATTAGCAAAATTCCAAACATTAGAATCACTTAATCTGTTTAAGTTACTTACAAGTTGCTTTGCTGTTAACTACTCATTAATTTCTACTTGCTTAGATGATTGAAGAAGATTCATAGCACCAGACCTGGTTCTATGTCTATTTTTCTGATGGTACTTATTAGCATTCCAAGTTGCATGTTATCAGGGAGAGAAAGCTTTTCACTCTCCTTTGCAATTAAGCAAATAGTATGAGGCACAATGGAGAATGCAATGCAAAATTCACAATGCAAAATGGAAAGAGGTAAGAATATCTGGCTGTTACTGGCATCTTGTAAAAACAAACAATACTTTCCTGAGATGTAATTGATTAGAATTCTAAGGGTTTTTTTTAAAGAGCAAACAATGGAATAAACCAATGCTGTAAAAGTTTGTTTTGCAACCAAATCACAAGTGGGATTTTTTAAGCATTATGAACAAATTGTGAAATATGTCAAATCAAATTAGTAATTTGTGTAGGTGTATGTGCCAAATGTATCTGAATCACTTCAGCCTGTTTTTATATGATGGGCCTGGTTTTCTAAATTGTAAGGTTTCCTTTTCAGCAAAATATAAAAAGAAAGAGAGCACATTATCACTGATTCTTGTTGACTAAAGGTGTTTTTGGGTGCTCAGGTATGTTCTTGTTTCATCTGTGCTTTGAAGACCTTGAACTAATATATTAAAGAAGATCAAGTATGAACACTGATAATCTTCAATAGATTACTTCAGAATCTTCAAAGCATACACATCGTTTAATTAAGAGTTTAAACAATGCTGGTATTCTAGTGCAGTTCTGATGCTAAAGTTATATAGCATCTTTCAAAAATTTGGGACTGCAATTCCCAGAACTCTTTAAATCTCACCAAACTCCCTGGAGTTTGTAGGAGTAATTAAAAGCATTTGAAGGGAACCAAAACCTGCTACAGGCAAATATTATATCACTTGATGTCTATGGAGATTCTCAGTCATCCAGGTCATGGTAATTGTCCCAAAGGTGCTTTTTTGTTTTCTGAAGAGACAATTAGACTTTCTGAGCCTTCAAAAAAAAACCAAAAAGTCGAGTTGTGTCTTAAAAAAAGAAACACTTTTGGGACAATCATATCACTTTTAATTTCTCTTCCCAAATATGCTTACTAGTTCTCTAGGATCATTAGTTATAGGCTTGATGATAGAGCCTGGAGAGACAATAATAAATACTGTTCTATCTCCAATTACAAAACAAAGGAAGTTGTAACTACTGGGCAGATGACAAGAGATATCTATTCTTGGTGCTAAAGTAAAACCTACCATTAATATTCCCTGTAAAGATGTGATATGATATGATGTAATGGTTAAGTTGTCAGTCTAAGAGCAGGAAAACCCAAATCCAGGGTCAGATATGGAGATTCATTGATGACTTTGGGACATTCTCTTTCTTAGATCCTTATGACATTTTATTTGTTTTATTTGTTATACAAATAGCTGGCTACATAATTTTAAAAAAATAATAACAAATGTTTTTGCAGGTGGGAGCCCTGCCTACATTATCTGCAAAGCACATCAATAATTTCTTAAACTCCGGGAGGCAAGTGCAAGCCAACAGGAAAAACTTCAGCCTTGACCAAGGATGGGATGATGGAAGCATAGTACAAGAATTTGTATTGCAATTTGAACTGGGGGAGGATGTCTCATCACAATATACATTTTCTGCTTTGGAAAAAATAATAACCCTAACTCTAAAGAAGTTTACATAAAAAAATCAGAGCCAATAATTGCTATGAAATTCTGAATTGGCATTCATTTACAAATATTCAAAATTATATGTTATGAATAATGTTTAAAACAAGGATCTTGGGGGGGGGCAATGACAAATTTCAGTTCAATTTTATCTTAAAACAGAGACCCACAAATCTTAACATTCTGTTTTTTAGTGTTTGTTTATTTTCATATTAGGTAAGCCAATCTTTGAGGGTTGTGCCTCAAAACAGACATAAACTATAAACAGGACAATAATATATCACATTATGATTTAAAATGCTGCTTCACATCTATTTTGTAATTGATTTTACATGTTTATATTTTCTACTGCTTCCTTTAATCAGCTTCCTTTCATTTGCTCTTGTTTGGACTATGCTAACTGCTAATACAGTTATACATTTTTTAAAAATTCCATGCAAAAATTGAGAAACAAATTGGCTGTATTAGTAACATTTCTAGACATTTTTTATCACAGCAGCTTGACCGCAATCAAAAACAGGCAAAATTAATCAAGGTTAATGCTGCAGTGCCATCTGGGACAGAACATTGATCCAGCTTTAAACTGTTTTCAGTGTGATGCTTTGCAAATTAAACAGACTGTTAAACTCTTCAAGGGAAATGCAAAATATTACAAGCCCAGCCCAAGTGATCAAAAGTTTGGATGCCACATACAAAAAGAGAACACTTTTAGACCCCCTTCACTTCAAAGGGCATCAAGGAAGCAAATGACAAAAACAGCATCACTCTGTGAGATCCAGTCCATTAGTATATGCATTGTGATATAACATAGGCATATGAAAGGATGAAGCTTGCTTGCACCATGCCAACACATTAACACTTTCATTATTTTGAGACAAAAAATAGTTTTGATCCTAAGAAGCCTCTGGGTTACTACCTATCTTATTTATCTATCTATCATCTATCTATCAACTTATTCAACCATTGGTCATTAAAAAGTCTCTGAGTTACTGCCTATTTTAAGATCACATACTGTTACCATTTGGGCTAGTAGGTCATCATCCCAAACCAAAAGTACTGATGCAGACTTCTGGCCAAGAAAAATACTGTCCAATTCACTGCTTGCCATTTCATAAGTCATTTCTGTAAGCAAGAATATCTTCAAGTTAAATAATAATGGATAAAAATAATTCCAGTGGGGAGAATCTAAAAATTGTACCAGCCAAGTACAAAATCAGCATAGAGAGTGTTCTGACCCTATCTTTGTTCATTACTGCACTTTCAGTTCATTTATACAAGTATATGGAAATGCTATTGATTCTGTATGAATCCTTAAGTGAAGGCAAAGGATGTTAGTTTCACTAAAATTCATGACTGTTATGATCCATTTTGAAAATATGTTGTTGGTTTATTCCAAACTATATAAGGTAAAGTAAGTCCCTAGTTGGTTTCTCTCCAGCTGCTAGAACTTCATATACAGAAATGGAACAACAAAAGAAGACTTCCCTATCAAATTTTTGAAATGATAGATTTTTAGATGTTGGGCTCAAGCTGATCTGATTTACACAAAGTGTAGTTTGTTTTAAATGAATCAAAATTGGTTGATTTCCCCCAATGAAAAACTATAAGCTAAGATTTTCAAAGTATGGAAGCTATATACATATAACTCACTATCCATAGCCAAATATGCCATAATATGTCTTCACATGTTGTGAACCAGATTTCTGTGTTGAACTAGTTCTATGTACAAATCAATACTAATTTTCTCTGAAGAAAAATGAGGAAGAGAGGGGGAGGATTTCAATTATTCTTAATGAAAACAATTTAGAAGTATTGTACAAGTATTAAGGTAGACAGACAATGGTCACATATAACTACTATTTCCTTCAGGTAGAATCATTTTCAAGTCAAACAAATAACATTCTCTTAACATAAGTTTTAAATTTCATTTCATAATCATAAATGAATTTATTGTGTTGCTTTTCATGGTTCCCTTTGGGCCACTGTGGAAAAATACTGGGATCTCAGGCATGCTATGGATGACCCTGAATTTGCTGTGCATAATATCCAATTCTAACATTATCAGGCCCACAGTACAGCCAATAAGATATGCATTATGCATTGCCTAAAGCTATCTCCAAAGCAACTTTATTTGTGAGAGAGAGAATTCTCACACAATTAAAAGTAAATTGTCATAAACATGTAATATAACGGGCTTCTTCGGCACATAGCAACTATCTTAAGAGTTGCAGACCTCATTAACAAGACTGTTTTTTACAACATAGTGAATTCCTGCCCCATTATAACAATACCTTCGGGATCTGTAAGCTCTTTAAAAGCTACTTGAATGAGTACTTTTTAAGTTCACATGCATATCCCATGCACAGCACCCTTATTATGGAGAATTATGTTATTCAATTTACAAAATACTCTTTCACCCTTTTTTTATCATGCTCTTTTCCTTAGTGCTTTCCTGAATTAAGATAGGAGAGTGCAACTCTTTCTTGGTTGAAGACCACATTTGGTATTAGAGTGGTGTGTGAGTTGGTTGTAATCAATTCTGCAAAATGAAATCAAGACAGAGAGGTTGTCCCCAATTTAAATACACATGATAAATATCTAAATATTCTTCCACAAGAAGCCCAACAAAAGGGTCTTTTCAAATGGTCTAAGGCCATGACATATTCAATCCTGCAGATGTACCTTCACTCTCGCCCATCAACATTCTTTTTGAGTTCATGTAATTATTGCTTGGGATCATGTTTTCATGATAAATGATTATTTTGACATTATTGTACCCATTTGTTTATTAGCATTCCAATAATAGTTATAAACCATTAATAATACAGAGAGAACAAATGAGACTCATCTCTGAAACAGTTTGATCAGGGAACAGTGTAAGCAGATGAAAATACAATTATTCAATACAATTATGTGAATCCTATCCTCCCAAAATAAAAATTCCAATTAAATCAGACTATTAGTTAGCAGAAACACTGTGCTGAGATGAACAGCCATATAAGAAATATAAATAAATAAATGCCAGCAATTGGTGGCTGTTATGTGCAATGGCTTAATTTATAATGAAATAGAAACAATAACATTGAAATAACAATATAGTAAATATTTCCTTACTTCTCTAATGCACTGTGAGCTATTCGTTCTTTTTCCTGTTTCTGTTTTTCTTTGTGCTTCTTCACTCGAATCTCCCATAAACCTCTTATGGCTGAAAAGTCAAATATTATCACCTGATGTCCCATAATGCTGGCATTAAGATTATCTGTGTGGGGGGAAACAGTTTTATTTGAAAAGTGTCATGATAAGGAACAGGAATATCTTATTTAACACTCAAAAAGCTATTTTATTTAAGTAAGTAAAATAAACAAAAACCAGCAAACACCATCTCACACAGTGTACATTGTTTTAAGATACATAGTGATATGTATCTCAACCCTACAAGTGCCTGAATTGATTTATCCATTAAATGTTATTTATCATCCTACGCATGAGGAAAGGCAGCTTAATTTATGAACCAACTGTAACTTAGATTCAGACATATAAAGTAATTGATTTGGCTGTCATAAAAGAGTGTGAAATTGGTAATAATTTTAATTTATATATTCAGTTTTTTCAACTTGGGAGACTTGCCTGTCATGGATTTTTGTTTTGTAGCTTAGATGCCAAAACAATACGGATGATCTTAGAGAACCATAAACTTTAACTAGAGTTAATCAGGCTTAATAGTAAATATTATAGTAACTGGTATGAGGCAGAATCTGATATATTGGCATTCGTGTGTTGGAGTCCAAGCCACATAATCTCTAGCTATCATGTTCTTTTTATTTTTTTATTTATTTTGATTTGTCAATCGCTTACAAGATAATAGGTATAGGTACATACATAGTTATGAATACATGAAATGGGTACATAAAAGAAAAATAAAAGAAACAATAGGAGAGGGACGGTAGGGATTACCTATGTTAAAAACTCCAGAATGATTGACAACAAAGTAAAGCTATCATATGTTTCAATTCATGAGAAGAAGTGATATGTGCATTCTACTTTCAGTGTATACATTGGGGGCACAAGATGTTTGAATTGTATGTAACTTTCTCCTACATAAGCACTATCTGCAAGAAATGCATTGGAAACTGATTCCTATTTGATTGATGACTGAAAAGATATGCAGTTACATCCATCTGTAAGTAGCAAGAGTGACTTGTTTCACACTATTAAAGCAGATGTATCTTTCTCCAGGGTTACTCAATTGCTTCATGGTATTCAGACTGCTAAAATCCTACTTGGGGTTGCTTGGAGAAAAAAATGCATGCACATTCTAATTTACACAGGAGAGACACATCTACCAGATCTGCACACATTTTTCTAGTCACTACTGATTTAAATTTGGGGTGAATTAATTGCACTCAGAGGCTGATGCTCATCTGTTGAGAAAACTAGCAGCACAATTCCAGTTATAATTGGCTAGGGGATTAATAACATATCTGTTTCTGAAAAGGGCTCAGTGAGCTCTTTTACAACCAAGTGATCCAGCCTTTCTATCTTGTCCAAAGACTTGACCTCCAGTATAGTGTCATATTAGAGCTCCGAAACACTATTAATATTAAAAGTGACAAGCCAGAGATGTCACTAACAGTGGTCTAAGCCTAATAGTGAATTCTTCTCCCTTGCTTAGAATCAATGGCTGAAGGTGTCACTGTTTCAGTGTGATTTCTATAAAGAAGTACAACTAATATATCTGGACTGAGCTTTTATTATGCCTTCTCATTCATAAAATCATTCCAGCTTGCAGGAAATCTGATGTTACACACAAGTCAAGAAGCCTTTCAAGAATAATTGCTTCAACCCAGATTTTTTTTTTTTTTTTGCATATCTTGAAATTTCATTAGATGTTATCTTTATTAAAGTTAAATAGAGAGTTGGGAACTGTCAATCCAATGAAAGACAAATCAACCTTTCCCCCTTCATTTTGTTAAAGATTAGATATATTCACCGATGAAGGATTTTAGTCATTCTGACTATATTCAAATTTTAAAGACATCATTCATTTTCTAAATATTGATTCAGTATGTTGGACAGCACAGAATTAACAGTTGTTGAAGTTCTTCTTCTGGGATATATAGAACTTTTGAATGAAGGAGTTAAAAGTGTCTTGCTCTTCTTCATTAATTTTTTCTACTAAATATTCTACTTCTTTTCCATATCTTATTATCTTTTCAAGTTCTATCCCATCTGATTTTGAGTCTTTCTTATTGTTATAAATAATTCTATGACCAACCTTTTTGCAAGTGCAGTTAAAAGCTTTCTGCATTGCAAGACATTTTGTTACTTGTTTATATCAGATTTATATCTCACTACAATCATAATAAACTCTCAGTGTCTCACAAAGAAGAACAATAACACAATCATAAAAACTTAAAAATAAAAGATATACAGCTTTCACAACAGAACATGGCAACAACATCCAAATGCCTGCCTGAAAAGTTCAGTGTTTAAATATTTCTGAAAGATTGAAGCAAATGAACCTCCCTGGGAGGCCATTCCAAGGAGACAGCTTTGAAATAGGAAAGCGTCATCTCTGGGCTTCAGGCTTTTTACCTCTCAGAAATGGGGAAACAACTTGCTGCTTTTCCTGAAAAATCATAATGATCAGAACAACTCCAACTGAGAGTTGTGGTCTTTCAAGTCTTAAAGTCTTACAGGTCTTAAAAGGAATAAGGGACAAGCCAGAGGAAATTTAGAAGTTAAAACCAGGACTTGAAACTGCATATGCAAGTTAACAGGAAGCCAGTACAGGGGCCACAGAATAGGTGTATCATGAACCGACTAGCCGGTATCAATAAACACCTGGACCATCATGTTCTGTACCAACTGAAACTTCTGGATGGTCTTCTAAAGATGTTCCATATAGAGTGCATTGAAACAAATGAAGAGAGCAAGCCACCATAGTCAGATCTTTCCACTCCAAGTAAGGACACAATTTGATGCCCCAACTTAGTGCGACAAAGGTCCCCCTGAGCAAGGTCTCCCTACTGATCCAGCAGATTGTAATGGTTCCTTCACAGGTAGTACAACCCCATACAGAGACAACACAGAGAACTTCAGTATATAGCAGTAGCTCTGTCTTCCTAGGATTTAATCTGAGTCTATTCTCTCCCATCCATCGTAAAATTTGTGCTGTTGATTTTAAGGATACTGTTAGATTGGGGTCGATTGAAGAAGAAAGACTCAAAAGGAAGTGACTACGCTCTTTATTGAGTAGATGGGTACAACTAAATGCCCTGCTTGTCCAACAGCTCTCTCTTTTAAAGGGAGCTGTTGGACAGCTCAACCAATAGGATTTAAGTAATCTTCCCACCTGCAAGGCAGACCAATGATTTTAAACTATTATTTCTCACTGAGACAGCAGACATGAGTAAACCCTTCGTTCCTTGGCTTCACTCCTCATTAGGATATTAAACAGGTACCTCTCCCCTTTTGTTTATTTTCCTTTTGCTATGTTGAAAAGGTGTCTTGTTTTCCTGATTATGATTGTTTCAATTGATATTTAGTTATTTTAAGAATTTGTATGGTCTGGGATATTGTTTTTTTTTTTAAGATACATTGATATATCTTAAAGATATACTGTTGCTTGAAATGAAGGTGTCTCCCTCCCCTCAGTTTAATCTAATTGGGCTGACAGCGGAACATATTTCAACACTGTTTGCAGACCAGCACCCTTCATTACACCCAAAGATAAAAAGCTAATTTAAGAGATATAGGGCACCACAGCCATAAAGCACAACAGGTTTTTATAGTTGGTCTCCACTTCTAAGCATCTGATGATTGAAGCTACTACTTCAGTCTGGTTAATGATAGGGCCCATAAAAGAGATAATTAAAAATAACTGGGATTTTTTCCATATTCCAAAAGATAGGATAAAATTACCATAAAGAATCCCAAAGGTGCTTTTTCAAAGGGCTACTGGACTTTCTGGGGGGCGGGGGGGGGGGTTGAAGATATTTCACTTCTCATTTAAGAAGCTTCTCTTGGTACCTCAATTAGTACCAATACTATCAATTAGTACTATCAATTACTTCAAATTTGCTGTAATAGCATGTGCTGCAGAAATAGTAATATTCACTTTTGCTTTCATTGTTTAATTTAATGTTTGTTATAGTATAAAGCTTGTTATAGTATAAAGTATCTATGAGCTCATAACAATATCATAAAGGGATAAACGCATTATAGCATTAAGCCTAATATTTGCAGAGATTGTTTATTGACAAAGATGTCAACTCCTAGCTAGAGACAATTGGCAATATATTATTCTAGATATGCATCCAAGCAAAATATTATGCAGTGGTATAATATATAACTAGAAAAATAAGAAGACACTAAAATGAGCAACCTTTTTTCCCCAACTGGTATTTGTTAAATTTAGAAAGCTGACCAACTCCATAAAGTCTTTAGGTAGCAAATAACATAAAAATACTTAAGAACCACTAAAACAAAGAACAGAATGATGTATATCCTGAAGAAGAAAGATTTCAGGTAACATCTCTTCACACACACAAATACACACACACATGGAGGGAAGGAGGAAGGGAGGGAAAGGGAGAAGAGGGGGAAAGAGAGAGAGAGACATAACAGGCTCACCAGCCAGCTTAAAACAAGGTTCCATGGGGACCTTTTAAGCATGGACTGAATGAGAGCAATGCAGATGTCTGGGAAGATGCTGTTCCAGAGGAGAGGTGCTGTGATCTGCTTCCTGAATCTGTTGGGTGGCATTTTTAGTAGATAGGACCTGAAGTATGCACCCTGTGACTGATCCTTTGGGAGATGGGAGTCAAATTAAGGGCAATTTTTCTGGTAAGTGAAGTGGATTTTCTGTGTTTAACTGTTTCAGTGCTATTTCCAAAAGGGCAAGGATATGATTTTCAATACAATGACTACCGAAAAAAGTCGTATTGGAAATAGCAGACAACCAGAGACTTCTCTAAAGTTGCACTGCAGATTCAAATATATTTCCCTTTTAATAGGAAAGTCAACACAAAGCTGATACTTTCATAAAGCATGAAGAAAAAAATGACAATGCACATTAAGATCTGGAACCAATACCCAGGCTGACTATAAGCATGCTAGAGAGCTGACTATGGTTGGCATTGTTTATCACAATGTTTCTTTTGTTTGATTATTTCCTTATTGTGGTTTATTGTTATTATAGCTAGAGAAGGACCACAGAGAAGAATCATAGTTCCAGACATAGAGGATATTTTTACAATTAAAAAAATTGTTCTGAAATAGAATTGTGCTTCTTCTGAAGTGCCATTGGCTGGGGATAATGTAGACTTTTTTGAATACATATACTCAACCCATGGATTCTGTCATACTTCCATTAAGAGGACATTCTCACTGCTTCCTTTGCTGGAGTTATTATTATTTTTTAATCAGCTTTGTGGTTTGTGAGAATGATTTCCATATAACAGAGACTATAGCATATAAAGAGATATAGCAGAGATTTCCTCAAGAAATATACATCATATGTTACTTCCTAAAGAGAAATTATTACACCACAATGTGGAAAAATAGAAGGGTCTGCCCATAACACTGAGCAATTCTTCTGCATGCCTAAGCATTATGAATTCTTATTGGTATAAATGAAGTTATGGGCAGGGGAGCTTCCTGCTAGAAATCCTGAATTTTATGTTCTGTTCTATCAACTGCCCTCTGACTGTTTTACAGTTTATCATTTTCATTAGTGATCATAAATAATCAACCAGCTCTCTTGTAGCAAAGGAAGATCTTGTCAGTACAAGGAACATCTCGATGAATTTTTGGGGGGTCTCGCTTTTGGTGGTGTGGAAGAAATTGTTAGTAAGCCAGAAATGTATTTTCTCTTCCTTTTGATGTGTTTTTTTTTTCTACCACTTGTATTCTGAATGGAAGAACAATTAGCCATAGTCTCTATGTAGCTTAAAGTATACCCATGCAAAGCTTGTTGGCAAATATCATTTTTTAAGAGGACATCTGCTTAGGTCATGGCATATTTCTCTTAGGTAATGCCTGATTGTAGTATTATATGTCTCTGTAATTTATTTGTCATGAAAGATTATGAAATTTGGTCTATTCACAGTATCTACAAAGAAAGCAAAGCTTCCAAACTGAAAAGATAGGGCCTAAGACTATAAAAAACAGCGAAGAGGAACCTATAATGGCACCATGAATGACAAAGGTCTGTATGTGGAATTTACAGTAAGGGGTAATTTTAGTGTTAGCAAAGGCTGTTTACACATGAAAAATTTACCAAGCTTCAATCAATGCTCTCATGTTTAACACATGAGAATGAGCTAGATTTATTCCCTCTAACAGTTTCAACAGATTTATGCAAGAAATGAGTCAGTGCATCAACTGTGAAAGTCATTGCTTTTGCAAAACCCTTTTCTGCTTTTTAAAGCTTATGAAAACCAGAGAATATACACATTTTCAAAGGAGCTGCTACCATTTTCATAATTGCTCAATTTAAAATGATATTTTATTCAACAGACAGCTACCAGGTGTCACATCAAAAATATTTCTATTCCCAGGATGATGTGCTGTTAAGGGCTTCAGAAACAGAATGTGTATTATCCTGATTGGTCTTGATATTATTCCTTTTTCTTTTTGTAAGCTTTTTGCAGTTCACATATTTTCCTCAATTTATTAATACAGTAGGAAGTCTACCTAGTTAATTCAACATTTGATGCAGAGCTGGTGTTCTTTTTGAATAATGAAACTTTTGTGCACGATTAACTTTCTCAAAGTTGATCTTCCAAGTCTAACTTAGCATAATTATAACTCTAAAAAAGTACTGTTCTAGATTACCACACTGTAAAACCCAAGTCTTCTTGGTAGATAGATCATAGCATTGCCCCTCCAAAAATAAGGAAATAAATATTCAGAGGTATTAATATGGTCATGAATTTGACTAGTCTAAGTAGTCTAAGGATTAGTGAAGTAGATTGAAAATATAAAAAATATTTACATAAATAAATGATGAAGATAGTCAAAGCCAGCTACATCCTATCAGGAAATAAATCTGTGGGCTCTGTAGGCACATATGTGTATGTGTTTGTGTGTCTCTGTATGTGAGAAGAGAGTGTGAATGAGTGTGTGTGTACATAAGCAGACACATGCAGATCTTGGTAACAAAGAACCTGAGATTAGAAATCTCAAGACAAAGAGCAGGCAGAATGAAAGGCAAAGAGGAGATACAGAGTTAATTCCTAATTTTATCCACAGCTTGCTGTCCCTGGTGAGGTACTAAGTATCAGTGCCACTAATGCCGAATTTCCAGTGAGATATTTCAGGATTCATGAAAAAAAATTATCTCATCATTAAGGTTCACTTGAGAGCTGCAGTCTTTGTACTGTCAAGTCAAAACTCCTCACAGAGGTGCTAATTAATATCTTTAATTATGGATTAAACAGTGGTTGATATGAGAGGCTTTCTTGTATCCCTCTTGCTCTTTCAGCATTACTGTAATATCTTTGCCACTGGGCTGAGGGATGTAAAATGACAGATTCCCATCTCTTCTTCTTTTCCATGAACTAGCAATCATCTTCTGGAAAAGGATTCTGCCTTCTGTGAGATAACTGAAGAGTTTTAATGTTATTGACAAAAACTTTGATGAGCAAAGTTTAATACCAATATGTATAATCTGAGAGCAGCTTGGCCTACACTCAAGTAAACACTTGATTAGAGCAAGCAGCCAGGTCAGAAGTTGAAGTTTTCCAAAGGCCAGTTGGCCCTTCTGAAATTATCACGATGCAGCATGTGACAAGTGTCAGATTAAAAACTATAGTACTGGCCAAGCAAGCATCCTCTGGCAAATAACAATGGTTATGCTTCACTGGAGCAGAAGTTAGACAGCAAGTGCCAGTCTCATTTCTGATAAGATATTATGAAACTATAAAGAATACAGTACCTGTTTGATGTGCTGGCATGTTTACCTATTTAATTCTGAATTTCCCTATTCCTATGGCAAAAGAATGGATGCAGTTAATGGATGAAAGTTAAGAATAGTCTGGGACCCATGTACAGGCTGCATGTTTCTGCTCTGGGATCAACTGTGGGTATCTGATTCTGAAAAGATGCTTTTTTTCTGCTTTTACACTACATCAAGGAGGGAATCTATGGCAACTTTATCACCTGTGGACTTCAGCTCCCAGAATTCCTGAGCCAGCATGGCTGACTGGGGAATTCTGGGTGAAAGTCCACAGATTGTAAAGTTGCCATAGTTCCACACCCCTGCACTAGACTTTTTTCTATTAGCATGGGAATGAAAGATGTTTCACTCTACCACTGGTTAGGGTTCAGCTTTAGGCATGAGAAGGAAACCCATAACCTCACAACAGAGAATATCAAAAAGGACCTAGTACGCAATAAAACCTGGCACATCTATTAAGATTTGAAAAATTAAGTACATGATTCAGTTCCTGATGCTGATTCTGAGGGAAAATTCTTCAGTTTAAGAGATTGTGATACAAGGAAAGTGAGAGCACATAGCCCATAACTTTGGCCACCATTGACTCCTGGTTCTCAAGGCAGAGTGGTTCTTTGTCTTGTAACAGAGACTGATGATGGACAAGTGCAACTACAGCTTCAACCACAACAATACAAGAGCACACAATAGATACAAATTCAAGGTAAACCACACCAAACTTGATTGCAGGAAATATGACTTCAGCAACAGAGTGGTCAATGTCTGGAATACTCTACCTGACTCTGTAGTTTCTCACCCCTTTCCTAAAAGATCTGTAGGGGGCGTGCATAAATGCACCAGCGTACCTACCATCCCTGTCGTATTGTTTCTTTTTTATTCACACTCACTTCATGTATTCATATCATGCTTATTCTTATACCCATTATCTAATACTTGCTTGACAAATAAAAAAATAAAAGCTTGCATGACAGCCAGCATCAGCCTTTTAATGAAACTGATTACAATAAGCAAACTCTACTTCCTAGAGTTATAATTAAATAGAAGTCATCCCCTTGGACCAAGATATTTGCTTCAAATGTCATAGGTTGGGGCTAAGCTTGTTCCATTCAAGTTCAGTGTTGAATCCAGATTATCGTATTTGTTTCTGAATATTTTCTCTGGTGCCATTTATCCTGAGTACAGAGAACACAGCAGTTCATAGTCCTGCAGACAGGGGTGGGCTGCTACTGGTTCAGTCTGGTTCAGGCAAAACCAGTGATTTCAGTGATCAGTTGGCCCCTCCCACCCACCCCTGACTTAATCTGTCCTATATTTCCATATTTTGCAGCCCAGTTGGTTCACGTGCCCCAGTGGTATGTTTTAGAACTGAAAATGGATGATTTTCAAATGTTGCATACACAAAGCACACACTCAGTGAACCAGTTGTTATACTGGTTGAATCCCACCACTGCCTGCAGACCAGGGGTATCCAACCTTGGCAACTTTAAGATTTGTAGACTTCAACTCCCAGAATTCCTCAGCCAGCTTTGCTCACTGAGGAATTCTGGGAGTTGAAGTCCACAAGTTTTAAAGTTGCCAAGGTTGGGGACCCCTGCTGCAGACAGGGCCTTCCAAATGTGCTAAAGGTTCAAGACTGGCACAGCACATTGTAGGTGCTGAAAATGCAATTTTGTTGGGAGAGGAAATACCTTTCATGAATTTTGAAGTCATACTGTATATCACAGTTTTAATTTTGCATATGACTGCATGATCCTTCCAATCTCTCCCATCACTTTTTTTTTTCCAAACAAAACTTCGTATCAGTAGAAAGATCTGCATAGAATAGAGTAGAATTCTTTATTGGCCAAGTGTGATTGGCCATAAAAGGAATTTGTCTTGGTGCAAATGCTCTCAGTATACATAAAAGAAAAGATACATTTGTCAAGAGTCAAGAATCAGAAGGTACAACACTTAATGATAGTCATAGGGTACAATAAGCAATCAAATCATACTAGGAAACAGTCAATATACCTCATAAGGATACAAGCGACAAAGTTACAGTCATACAGTCACAAGTGGGAGGGGATGGGTAATAAGGAGTGATGAGGAGATTAGCAGTAATAGTAATGCAGACTTTGTAAATAGTTGAACAGTGTTGAGGGAATTATTTGTTTAGCAGTGTGATGGCTTTCAGGGGGAAACTTGTTCTTGTGTCTAGTTGTTCTGTGTGCAGTGCTCTATAGCATCGTTTTGAGAGAAGGAGTTGAAACAGTTTATGTCCAGGATGTGCAGGGTCTATAAATATTTTCACAGCCCTCTTTTTGACTCATGCAGTATATCTTTACAAGAAAATCATTGTGTAACACAAGAATCAATCATTCTTTTTCATATCCATTTTGTATAAAGGAAGAAATAACCTACTGCAAACATGTTACGGTGGATCAGATCACAGATCCAGCTAATCTGTTGTCCTGTTTCTTATTCAGACCAAGAAGATGCCAATATGAAATACACACACACACACACACTGAGGTCAATAGCGCTATTGTTATATTCCAGCAATTGGTATTCACAAGATATGCTCATCATAATAGACATTAAGCTATTATGATGTCTCCTTTCACTCTTAATATTTATTTCATGAAAGTTTAGTACATGTTTTCCACTAACATTTATAAGTGAAAGGAACTAGCTGATAATTTGGTGATCTCGTGCAATATTTTGTGAAGGTTTTTTTTTTTCTTTCATGTAGAAATATTTGGTTGAAATAGACTTGAGAAGCAGATACTCTACAACTTGTTAAATATCCCTCAAAACTCTGACACAAAAAAATAAAAAGTTCTTCTTTCATAGTATATTTTTTACAATAAATCTTGTTGCTCCAACTTAGGTTTCTGAGAAATACAGCAGTATCATCCTTGTTACTTTACTGGAAACTGCAGAATTAGTAGCAACACTTGATAAAACCACACTTCATACACCATATGTCAATTTACTCTCAGATGAAACTGTTGAGTAGTGTGAGCCTTTTAAGCTACCCATCAGAAACATCACATGCTTCAAAATTCATAATAATCTGAGTGATGTTAGGGTATTTATGTTGCTTCTCTTTTTTCCTTGCACCCAAACACATCTACATTTTGGTAGGAGCCAACCAGATCTAGCAGCAATTAAGACATTTCATATATATGATACCCACAGGTTTCACGTTTCCTTTTTTCAGTCATTATCCCAACATGCACTTACCTGCACCTAAGGGTCACTTTTGTGCATAGCTCTTCAACGTACCTGTGCAGTAAGTATATTGGAAAACTCTGAGCTTGTTTACAGAAACATAGCTGTTGGTCAGTTCAATATCTCTATTTGTTTAAACTTGCCAGGATGCTAATGTTGCTTTCCAGATTTGCTAATGTTCTATATTTGTAATGTGCTAACTTGATCTGTAGCTTGAAAGCAGCCACAGACATAGAATGGCATGACAGAATATCAACACTCCTCAGCTTCACTTGGAGAACAGAATGGTACTTTTAATATGATAAGCCTGATACTTCCACTAGAGCGTAGAAATAACACTAGTCTGACCTAACATAATTTAAAATTATTTGGAAGCACTAGATATAGTACTCTCTGTATGGCAGAAAAGTGAAAACAGGCTGTTTACTTTTATATTGACTGATAGGAGGGACAGAGAAGAGCCCAAATCCCCATCTACAAGACACTCCAGCTAGACAGGCACATGTTTCAAAAGAAAGGTTGATCTTCTGACCTTCCTGATATAGTCTCAAAGAACTTTGAAGGAACAGATCCAGCTGATCTTTCCTGGCAGAACTTCATCTCTGAGGTAGCTGCATTGCAATCTATGTGGAGAAGAGGTGCCAGGAATCCATGTGTTAAAGGTCTGTTCAAGTAAACAATTTACTAAGGCTGCAACAGAAGACAGTTGGAGAAGCCTTTGGTTTGTTTATAGGTCAGTGATCTGTGATTTGCAAAAGACAAAAAGAGAAACCATTTTTGCTTTTACTATGCAGAACCACTATGGCTACAGTATTGAATTGAATCTGGGATGCTTGGGTTCAAGTCCAACTTCAGCTATGGAATCTCAGTAGGTGATGTTGAAGCAGTCATTGTGTCTCACCTCAACATACAGATAGTCCTCAATTTATAACCACAACTGAGCCCAAAAATTCTGTGGCTAAGTGAAATAGTTGTCTAATTGTTCCATTTTACAACCTTTCTTGCCACCGTTGTTAATTGAATCGTTGCAATTGTTAAATTAGTTGTTAAGTGAATTTGGGTTCCCCATTGACTTTGCTTGTGAGAAGATTGCAAAATGTGATCACACGACCCTGGGATATGGCAACTGTCATAAATATGAGCCAATTGCCAAGTGTCCAAATTTTGAGCACATGAGCATGGGAAAGCGTTAACAGTCATAACTGTGAAAAATGGTCATAAGTCACTTTTTCAGTGTTGTAGCTTTCAGTGCAATTGTAATTGTAATCCTAATTAGGTCCCCATGTCTCATTTTCTGCACTAGAGAAATAGTTCCATTAGGCCAATAGAAATCTTTACCAATTCAAATTACAGGTTTAAAAAATAGAAAGAAAATCACTTTAAAAAATTTGAGTAGTTGAGTAGTTCAGAGAGTTCGGAGAACTGGCAAATCCAACCTCTGGCTGGAGATTTTACAGTATCCTTCCCCTGCTACGCCACCAAGCCATGCCCACAAAACCAGTAGTAAAAAAATTTGAATCCCACCACTGATCTGCGCCCCCAGATACTACTTAATACTGTTGATCACCTCCACAGCTGCAGCCTTGATACAAAGTGGAGTATGACTTTGCTGGCTCCTTCTAAAATCAACAATGATCTCCTTTGATTTGTTGACATTCAAAACCAAGTTATTTTTATTGCACTGGTCTACCAAAGCCTTCACCTCCTCCCTGTAAGAATCTTCATGGTCATCCCGGATAAGCCCCACCACTGCCATGTCATATGCAGAAAAAGGGGAATCGGGGTAAGATGGACATAAATAACATAAGTAAAGGTTATGAAACCTTGCTACAAATTGCTGGTCCCAGTGGCAAATTTAAGTCAATTCAATTGACCCTTCCTTATCCTTTGGGAGATGTAACAAAACAAAACAAAAATTGGTAAGGTTTATTATGTCAGATACCACAGCATCTAGAGCACAGTGTAAAAATATAACATGGCAGAATATCACCCCTCTGACACTGTATTATCAGAAAACTTTTCTTGTGTTAACTGTCATATAGGTGGGAAATTTAGACGCAATCCTGCAAAAGGCTGGGCTGCTTCAGAAAAGGTTGAAATTATATTTTATAAAATTACATGAAGTGAAAGTGAGTAGGAGGACATTTTTCTCCCTCTCATAATACTAGAATCTGAGGTCATCCAGGGAAGCTAATTGATACGGAATAAAGGATGTGAAGTATTGTTTCCTTTTCTTTTCTTTTTTCTTTTGCACATTTTAAACTATGGGTTTGGGTTGCAAAATATAGTGATAGAAACTACCTCATATGTCTTGAAAAACCATCCACATCTTCTGAGAATAAATGTTTAGGAGTGAATTGTTAAGAGTAGAGGAACATTCATTTAATTCACATTTGAATACAAACCCAACAAGTTTGCATTTTAAACCAATGCACAAACCCTAAGTTTGGTTATCAATTCAAATTGGCATTATTCTAAATTTTGCAATATAGTTTGCTAATCAAAGTACATATTTCTTTGAAAAGAAGATAGTTCAGAATTTAAAGTGAGTCTTCCCAAAGAATGTTTAGACAACTCTCCAAAAAAGTTAATTATACTGTTCGTAATGGAACCAGGATATTTTTCCTATTTTAATTGTAACTTTGGTGGGGGTGAGTAAAAGCTATATGCTTCTTTTTGATATATTAATGAAGAGTTAATACAAAACAACATTGATGCATTATTTCACCAAGCCTCAGGAAAAGGGCTTTTAGGACTATTCCTCCAGATGAGCAACCATTTTAAAAATGTGTTTTATAATATTTGACATCCTGAGTGCACAACTATTTCATATGTGTTTTGTTTTTATTTTTCACTATAATGTGTTTGTTTTAAGCCAAATTATAGAAATGGAGAATATTTCAGTCAGATGATTGGAATACCCTGGAAATATATACAACTAATAATGTACAACATGTGTTGCATTATATTGGGGAAAATTGCAAAAAAAAAAAAAAAAAGATTGAAATAGGCAAAAAACCAGAAAGAGATATTTGGGAAAACATGGACTGAAACTTATTTTTTTATTATTAAAAAAAAAACATTCTCAAGTCCAGCAACTAGTAGATTCATCAAGATGAGAAACTGAAAAAAAAACTCAACAGATTTGGAAAAATGAGAAGCTTGAGAAATAGTGAAATGTGATATTCATCCCACAGTAAATCCTTTTGGTGGCTGAATGCAACATCAAAAGCAAAAGCAGCATGTACCTGAGTACCAGAAAAGGGAATTGACCACATGTGCTGTTTTTCAAGCCCCAGAAACTTATCCTGCAGAAAAAACATGCTAGCCTAGCCAGAACCTTGGTATGATTCAGCAGGAGTCAGCTGTGGTGGCGCAGTGGTTAGAATGCAGTATTGCAGGCTAATTCTGCTGCCTGCTGCCTGCCAGCAGTTTGACAATTTGAATCTCACTGGCTCAAAGTTGACTCCGCCTTCCAGCCTTCCAAGATTGGTAAAATGAGGACCCAAAATGTTAGGGGCAATATGCTGACTCTGTAAATCACCTAGAGGGGGCTGAAAAGCACTATGAAGCAGTATATGTCTAAGTGCTATCGTTATTGCTATTGGTCTCCAGATCTAAATTTTATGTTAGCATATTTACTTTAAAAAGAAAAGGAAACGGATAATAAAAATAATAAAATAATAAAAAGAAAAGGATAATATACCATCTGAGGGGACAGTGATAAGAAAGATCTTGGACTGTACAGAGATGGACAGGCTGACCTTAGAGCTAAAAGATAGAGGTGAAATAGAGTAATATCTGGTCTGGGATGCCTGATACAGCTGGTTAGACAATAGACACAAAAGTAACACAGTAACTAACATATGAATATGTATGTTGATGAAAATGTTGATATGTTATAAATTTCTGGAAAATGTTTAATAAAAAGTATTAAAAGAAAAAAGAAAAGGAATAACTTTGTTAATAGGAGCATTGTAAAATTAGGGCTCCATATTCCAAACAATTAAAAATTATTCTCAAGCCCACACAGAAGAGGAAAGAGGTAATAGCGGATAGAAGAATTTTATAATGAATTAACTGAATTAGATGGAATTTTGACAGGTACTGATGAGAAGGTGATTAAAAAATTATATAGATATTTACTTGGAGTAAAATTAGAAGAAGAACAAGTTAAAGAAACAATGATTGCCTGGGGAAAAACTTTGGATATGGGATAGATTAAGAAAGATGGCAGAAATTATGGTCTTGAAATTATAAAATAACAATGTCAACAGCATATAAAGAGAACTTGTACAAGATGTTTTACAGGTAGCATCAGAGCATTGATTATGTTTTCAGGAGGATAACTGGTGAAGCCCATGTCACACTGGCCAACGGATGCAAAAAGGACACAGCGGATGAGCAAAATGTTCCATCCGTTGTTATCCACTCTCAAAAGGGGCAAAAATTTGCATAACTGGAGCGGATAACACGGACGCAGGGAGGACGCAGGGCAGATGGAAAGCGGATGCGGAACGAAAGCCCAGCGATGGAAGTGGATGAGAGTGGATGGGAGTGGGTGGCACATCCGCAGGGCTTCCGGGGGACCTCAGCGAAGCGGACATGGAATGGAAAGAGCGGATGCAGAGCGGATGCTGAACGGATGAAGCGGATGCACAGCGGAAGCCTAGTGGATGCACAGTGGAAGCCTAATGGATGCCTGGCGTTAATTGCGCATGCGGGGAGGATGCATTGCATCAGCCCCGCAGATATAACGGAAGCAGCTCAGAAGCAGGTCTCCATTCAGAGGAAAGACCTGCTGCCGGACACATCGACTGCCTTGCCTGCCCTGCCTGCATGTCTGCCTGCCTGCCTTGCTGTCAGCCTTGCTACCAGCCTTGATGCCAGCCTTGCTGCCAGCCTCCCTGCCAACCTTGTTGCCAGCCGGTCTGCCTGCCAGCCTTGCTGCCTGCCTTCCTGCCAGCCTTGGTTCATGTCTGCCTGCCAGCCTTGGTGCCTGCCTGCCTGCCAGCCTTCCTGCCAGCCTTGGTTCATGTCTGCCTGCCAGCCTTGGTGCCTGCCTGCCCACCTTGGTGCCTGCCAGCCTTCCTGCCAGCCTTGGTGCCTGCCTCCCTGCCAGCCTTCCTGCCAGCCTTGGTGCCTGCCGCCCTGCCAGCCTTCTTGCCAGCCTTGGTACCTGCCTCCCAGCCAGCCTTCCTGCCTGCCTTGGTGCCAGCCTCCCTGCCAGCCTTCCTGCCAGCCTTGGTTCCTTCCAGCCTCCCTGCCAGCCAGCAACCCCACAACCATGCGGAAGCACAGCAAGCCTCAGCCATCTGCTGCCAGCCCTGGCAAGAGGGACAGGGCTACCATCCCGCCCCCTGGCCCTCACTCTGGTTCTCCTGGGGCTTCTGCTGCTTCTGCTTCTGGAGGAGCTGATGACAAGCACTCCAGCACCAGCCACCTCCACAGCACCTGGACCCTTCACCCCTGAGACTGAGCGACCAAGAGGAGTGCCAGAGACTCATTTTTGTCTTATAGCTTGTTGTTAATAAAGTCTGTTAGGGATAACATTGTTTACCCTAACTGGTTTAGGTGAAATAATAACTATGAATCATAGTTAGTGTATGTTAGAGTGTATACAGCTTTAACTGTGAAATAGCAATTAAAGGAGTGGTTAAGAAAACAATATAAAAGTAGCAAGACTACGGCTTGCTCTCTCTCTCTCTAGCTTTGATGATCCCTGATTACTGCTTGGAATCAAGACTGCATAGCTCGAACGGGAGAGACAACAAAGGACTGATTTTGTAAGTGAACTGACATAGGATATTCTACATGGACTTTGCTAACTGAATATCCCTGAATGGACTGACTACATGATAAATGACTATTGGACTGTTATTTGACTATGCCATAAACTTATACTGGAATAAACTATATTCTTGATAGCACAAGCGTATCTGTTATTTTTATGTTAATACACATACAAGCTTAGCTCATTCATTTATCTGTGTGCCTATCTGACTAACGCTGCACATTCTGTTTAGCTTGTCTACCTAACCCTGGTTGGGGAACCTAGGCTTAACACTGGTTATGGGCCCAGAGGCTGCAAAGTCAGTTTAAATAGGATAAAACAGATTTATGTAAAAAGTGAGAGTTTGTGTTGTTATA
>BLBF01000004.1:59725249-59758700 GCA_015471245.1 Laticauda colubrina | reverse complement strand
TGGAATAAACTATATTCTTGATAGCACAAGCGTATCTGTTATTTTTACTGTATGTTAATAAACATACAAGCTTAGCTCACTCATTTATCTGTGTGCCTATCTGACTAATGCTGCACATTCTGTTTAGCTTGTCTACCTAACCCTGGTTGGGGAACCCAGGCTTAACAAAGTCTATTTATGATTCACACACTTGCTTCATTTCTTTTATTTTAATAAAGTCTTGCTGGAAACTTTTAGAAATGGTTTAAGCCTTTGCATGCTTGTGGGATGGGTTAATATAGCAGTGGGATGGGTAAGGATAGCAGTGGGATAGATAAGCCTCCAGTGCAAGCATAGTGGGACTGTATGGTCCAGCCTCCCAGGTGCCATACCTACGGCCCTTTATTATCAATAATAATGTAATAATCATCCACACATGTCAACATAAACACAACTCTTTATTAAACGCCCTGTTCATTGTAGGCCAACCCAACATACATGGCCCAATCTCATCCGTGTGATGAGACAGGCTGCAGGAAGCATCCATTAAGCATCTACCATCCTGTCTTGCCACTCCACTGCTCCAGCTGGGGAGTTGCACCAGTGTTTCAGGAGGTTGCGCTGCTTCTTCGTTTCATGTGAGGCTCTGTTGGGGCCTTGCACATCCTCAGTGTCGATCAGGTTTTGCCCTTGCCTCCATTCCCCAGGCTCCATGTCCACATTGGCTTGTTGGAGGTCCACGAGCCTGTTCTGTAAGATTGGGTACTGGGTGCACATGAGATTGTACAGGATGCAGCAAGCTTCCATGATCCTCCTCACAGTCTCTGGGCAATGCTGCATGGTGGTGAGAAGTACCTGGAACCTGTTGGCCAGAATGCCAAAGGCGTTCTCCACCACCCGCCTTGCCCTGGACAGCCTCTAGTTGAAGATCCTCTCTTCACGGGTGAGGAGTCTGGAGGTGTAGGGCTTCATGAGGTATGTTGTGAGGGAGAAGTCGTCATCCCCCACGATGAAGTAGGGCACATCTTGTGTGTCATTGGGCAGGGGTTCTGGATCTGGGAAGCCCACGATGAGGTTGCATTCCAGCCCCTCCTTGAGGTGACTGGTGTTGTATACCTGGGCATCTGAAGATGAGCCGTTGCCTGAAGCATCGATGTACATGAACTTGTAGTCAGCATCGACCATGGCGAAGAGGATGATGCTGAAGAAGCCCTTGGAGTTGAAATAAGTGGACCCCAACTTGGCTGGAGATTTGCAGGCCACGTGCTTGCCATCTATGGCTCCAATGGTGTGTGGGAAGTTCCACTTCTGATACCACTGCTCTGCAACTTTCTTTCATCCTTCTTCAATGGAGGGGTACTGGAGGAGCTCCTCCTTGTATTCTTCGATGATGGCCTGCACCACTTCTCTGACCACAATGCTGATGGTTTTGGATGGCACCCTCCAGCCGTACTGCATGCTCCTGTAGGAGGTCCCTGAGGCCAGATGGTGCAGAGTGAGTGCCACCTTGAGCCCAGGTTCCAGGCTGGGCCGGAAGCTGGTGTTTGCCTTGGTCAACCTGGGTGTCAGCCGCTGCACAACTTCGTCAAACATGGCTGGAGGCATCCTCATGAAGTTCTGGAACGCCCGAGTGTCTTCGTTCCTGAGCTCCACCATCAGCTTGTTGTACAGTCCGTCCTCTGCTCTTCTGGTGAACCATCTTCGGACCCAGACTCTTTTTGGGTGGCTCCTTTTCTTCTCGCAGTAGTGTTCACAGAGCCTGCAGATGGCTTCGCACTGTTGCAGAACAATGGTGGCTGCCGAAAGGACTTTGTTACAATCCACGGTGGACATGACTAGAAGCTGTGGAAGAGGAAGAGCCAGATGAAGGCTGCAGAGGTCTGCATCGCTGGGCTGCTGTTCTGAAAGTGAGATGCAGGTGAGTTGCTCCCCCTTTTTATAGGAAGTATAGGTTTTCCGCTAGGCATCCTCTAGGCATCCTCTAGGCATCCTCTAGGCATCCCCTAGGCATCCTGTAGACATCCTTAATATCCGAGATCGGTCCCGTCTGCGAATGTTTTTTCCATTTTAAACGCTTTGTTTCTGTGCTGCATCCATTCTGCATCCGTTCTGCATCCGTTCTGCGTCCGTTCCACTTCCTCCCTGCGTCCGGGCAGATGGAGTTGCGCGGATGCGTAGCGGATGCCTAGCGGATATAGCGGATGCCTAGCGGATGCGTAGCGGATGTGTAGCGGATGCAGAATGGATGAACTGGATACATTTTCCGCGCAAAAGTTTTAGGCAGCCCAAAACTTTTGGAGCGGATGAAACGTCCATAAACGGATGCTGGACGGATAGAGAGGAAGCCAAACGGAGGCAGTGAGTACATCGTGTTTTCGAATGGATGGCAAGGTTTTTTCTCCATTTTACATCCTCTTTGCATCCGTTGGTTCAGTGTGACATGGGCTTTAGAGTCACATACAGATGATTTTAACTAATAATGCAAAAGCAAGCCTTTCTCCATTAGCCTAAAACAATCTACTTTGTTGGCAGCCAGATTCTTCTAGGGAAATTTGATATTCAAAGATGCAGCCAAAAGACATCTAAGCACTGAATCTCTTCTCCATTATATGACTCACCGCCCCTGCACTTCATTATTAAATAATCAATCAACTGGGCAGTTTTGGAAGTTTTCCTCCCTCCTTATAAATTGCTTCTTTTAAAGAGTTTTTAATATATTTTTGAGAATGTTAGAATCCTTCTCCAAGCTTGCCAATACATTCCTACTGCATGAATATTGGTGCTTGGGATGCACAAGGAAGGTATTCAAGCCAGAACATCAGGAATATAGAAAACAAGCAGGACCATAAACACATGCTGTGTTGGAAAGTTATTTTCCATATATTCCACCATAATACTGTCAGATTCTCCCTGTTCTTCATTTTCGCATTTCCTATCCTACCACCTCATCAGCACACTCAGTTGACATGGGAAGTATTTCCCAGTGCTATTTATTTTTAAAAATGACTTCAAAAGCATATATTTTCCTCAGATCAATGGACAGCATCTTCTTATGTATGGAAATCATTGTTTATATCAGATTTTCTCCTAACTATGATAAGTATTCTTTTTCAATTTGCTTTCAATTAACTCTCAATCACTTCAGCTTTTCTGATATGTACAGTAATCCAACCAAACTATTTACTGCTTTCTGATAAGAATGGACACTCAGATATCTAACATCTTTGTATATAGAGGTCTCTCTAGAATGACTTTCCATAGACTTGTCTTTCTTCAGATCAGAATTATTTTCCATTTGCAAAGTACTAGAAATCCCTTAACATTTCAAAGGCACAAAATGTCTAAGAAAACCATTAACAAATCACTTCTCAACCCATCCCCAACTGAAGTCCATCAAGTTGTATCAGAATTTAGCAAGCCAACAGGTGCGACCCCAGTATATTTGGAACAGACAAGTTTTAGGAAAGCTATCTGTTGAGGTAATTTCCCGTTAGGAGAATGAGAGTATGCAGGGAGACGTACTGAGAGTAGTGTTTGAATAATACACACACAGCACACAGATACACTGTACAGAAAGTTTTAAGAAAAGTTCAAAAACAAGCAGTCCAAAGTCATTCACAGTCAGTTTTTAGTCCAGGGATAATCCAATAACAAAGCCCAGTATCAAAAACAGTTCAGTAACAGACTTACATTGAATCCAGGAATATCAGTCAATACAGGAACAACAATACTCTCCAACAGAAGGAAAAACAGACTCACTGAGACACACTCTCTTCTGAGACTAAGACTAAACAACCCAAGTTTCTGGCTCTTATGGCCATTTGAGAAACCACACCTGTTCTGTCTGGAAAGAAGCGCATGAGACCGGGTTCCAACAATAAACTCTTTTATTAAACTCACTAAGCAATAGTAATGGAACAACAGCCCAAGCCGCAGAAGCCCTTTATATAGCAGCTTGCCCACGGCTTGTGGCCAGGGAAACTGCTTTAACTGTTCCCACCATTTGGCGGTTTAACCAGATTGGTTCTCTAATAGCCAATCCGCGAATGGCCTTTTCAGCCAATCAGAATAGGGAACTTGGAGCCTACCAAGTTCCATACAGAACATCCCTCCCCCTTGGTTTAGTCCAACGTGCGTCACATAGTCACACAGGTAGGTGGGGCTTTTTCTAGTCCCAGTTGACCTGTGCAGCTCAGTCTTGGCGTGGTCTTCGAGTGGTTCGGACGGAATCGCTGTCTCTCTGGTCCTTCTCCATGGAACCTCCTGGAAGGGTGAGTCAGCCTTGCCACTCCCACCTGAGTCTCTCGGGCCGGTTGAGATGGCTCCGCTGCTCCCTCCTGGCTTGACCGGGTTGGTTGAGCTGGCCTGGCTGTTTCCAGGAAGGCCTCGCTTTGTTCTCCTGCTCCCGGACTTCTCATTTGGGGTTCATCTAACCGTGAGTGCTCTTTTTGATTTGTTAAATCATCTTTTTGTAGTGTTTGTTGTCTTGTTATGGGAGGTTCGTCTCTCCCTTTTTTATTATTTGTATTTTTTTGTTGTCCCAGGTGTACATGGGGTGCAGTCTGTCTTGGTAGAAATGTAATTTCCTACCCATTAGGAGTTCTGCTGGGCTTTTGTTGGTTGTGCTGCTTGGGGTAATATACTATAGAGTTAGTAGTCAGTTTAGTTTGTCTTGAACGTCCCCCTTGTCCATTCTATCTAGGCCCTCCTTAGTGTACCGAACCATGCGTTCAGCCCTGCCATTTGCAGCCAGATGGGCCGGCGCTGTTAAAGCATGTCGGATACCCTGGGCAGCCAGATATTGTTCAAAGGGTAACGCTGTAAACTGGGGCCCATTATCTGACACCAGTACATCAGGCAGCCCATGTGTAGCAAAAAGTTTGTCTGGCTGTTTCATTACTTCCTCGATGGTTGTGGAAGCCATAAGGATGACTTCTAACCAGTTCAAATAGACATCCACAACTATTAGGAAGGTGTTTCCTTTTGTTGGTCCAGCAAAATCAATATGTAGTCTAGACCATGAACCCTGGGGAGTTTCCCATTCTCTGACTGCTGCCTGTGGGGGGATAGGCCTCGATTTTTGACAGTCATGGCATTTTGCCACCCATCGTTCAATGTCTTTGTCCAGCCCTGGCCACCAGACGTAGCTCCTGGCCAGGGCTTTCATTTTGACTATGCCCGGGTGTCCCTCGTGCAACATGCACAGAACATCTTCCTGGAGATTGTTTGGTATAACCACCCTGTCACCCCATAAAATGCAACCTTTTTCTATAGACAGTTTGGTCTGTTGGGTGTGAAATGGCTTAAATGTCTGTCTCCTCCGGCCAGCCCTTACCTATCCAATTCAATAGGTGTGCTGTCAAAGGGTCTTTAGCGGTGACTCTCGCGACATCCGCTGCGGTTAGCAGCAGGTCCAGGCAGGTCTCTACTTGTAGTGTGGAGATGGTTGAAGCTGGACCCTCTTCCATGATGGGCAGCGGGGAACAGCTTAGGGCGTTGTTTTGTGTGATGGATCTTCCGGGGCGATGAATCAGCATATAGGAGTAGGCAGCGAGGAATTCAGACCACCTCGTCATTCTAGGTGACAGAATGTTTGGGGTTGGCTTGTTGCCTGCTCGGATTCCTAATAGGGGTTTGTGATCAGTGATGATCTAAAAAGTTCTACCATAAAGGTACTCATGGAATCTTTTGACTCCGGCGATGATTGCGAGGGCGTCGAGTTGGCTGTAATTGCGTTCTGACTTGGAAAGTGTCTTTGAATATAAAGCGACTGGTGCCTCTCTGCCATCTGATAACTTATGGCTCAGGATGGCACCAATTCAAAAAGGCGATGCATCACAGGTGACCATCAAGGACAGGGTATTGCTACACTGGATTAAAATGGTGTTAGACGTTAATAGGTCTTTGATACCCCGAAATGCTGCTTGTTCCCGGTGGCCCCATGTCAAAGTAGTTTTTTTATCTAGTCGCCAATGTAAGGGTTCTGCTATGGTTGCCTTATGGGGCAGGAACACATTGTAAAAATTTATGAGACCTAGAAATGCTTGAAGGTGAGTTTTGTTCCTAGGTCTAGGAGCATCTTTGATTGCCTTTATTTTTTTTTCGGTGGGGTGTATGCCTTGTTCATCGATTAAATAGCCCAAAAACTCGACCTGGTTGGTGGCTAGATCACATTTTCTCATTTTACTTTGAGGCCTGCATCTCTAAATCTAGTTAAAACTGCTCTTAATCTGTTCTCTAGTTGGTTGGCATTTTTTGCTGAGACCAGAACATCATCAAAATAAGGGATGACTCCCTTGATTCCATTTAACAGGCATTCCATGAGGCTTTGGAACACGCCTGGGGCTACGCTAACGCCTAACTGGAGACGGTTACACTTGAATGCCCCTCTATGTGTCACAATAGTCTGTGACTCTGCAGTAATGGGGTCAATGGGTAGTTGTTGATACGTCTGTGAGAGATCAAGCTTAGCAAAAATTCTTCCTCCCCCTTGTGAGTGCAGTAAATGTTGCACTACCGGTACTGGGTATGCACTTTGTTGGAGCACATGGTTCAGGGTTGCCTTATTGTCTCCGCAGAAGCGCACTGACCCATCTGGTTTCACAGGAGTAATGATGGGTGTTTCCCACCTGGCATGGTCAATTGGCTCTAAAACCCCTTGAGCTGTTAATTTGTTCAATTGTACTTCAATTTTTGGTTTTAAAGCAAACGGGACGCGTCTGGCCTTTAAGCAAATGGGGGCTATTTTTGGGTCTAGGCTAAAAAAAATCTGAGTCCCCTTGTACTTGCCTAGGGTCCCGTCAAAAACATCTTGGAATTCTAGTAGCAGGCTCTCCTCCCAGTTGGCTGCGGCAATGCGGTTGATCCTGGTCATACTGATTCCCAGGGGCATGAACCATTTGATCCCTAGCAGACTAGGGCGATCACGGTCGACAATGGTCAGAGACAAGATTTCGACGTGGTTCTTGAATTCGATGAGGAAATGTCCTAGGCCTACTACCGGAATTTGATTTCCTTGGTAGTCTTTTAAAATTAGTCTTTGTTTCTGTAATTCTTTTTGTTTAATGTCCGGTATCAGGCGCCGGATGGTATTCCAGGATACCATAGATAGGAAAGACCCTGAGTCGACTTCCATCTCACAAGGCTTTCCTTCGATGCTCACCTCTATCCGGACCTTCTTCCCAATTTCTGCCCTGGCATTTCCGATGTGACTGTCTAATGCATTTCCTCTCTGTCACTGGTTCTTTTGCTTCAGTTCCATCTGCTTCTGGCTTGTCTTTCTTCATGTCTGGGGGGGATTCTGCTATGTCTTTTTGGACTATAGTTCTTTTTGTTGAGGCAGACCCTTTGGATGTGCCCACGTTTGTTACAAGCCCTACAGATTGCCTTGAGGAACCGGCATTCAGCTCGTGGGTGGTTGCCCCCGCATCCCGCACATTTAAACTCCTGCCAGTTTCTCCTCCTTTCGCGCCATTTCTTGTCTGATTGAAGTCTATGGACTTCTTCATTTTCGTCCTCGCTATCACTCTGGGATTCGAGATCTTCGTAGTGGGCTGTCACTATGAGCTGTTTCTTTCCTCCCTCTGCCTTCTTCTCTCTGGCTTGGTTTGGCAGATCAGGGATCGCATTCATCTGGTGCATGGTGGCTGCTGACTTCTTTGCTGCTTCGGCGGCAGTTGCCTCTGCAATGGCCTCGGCCACGGTTATGTTTGGTCTATTCAGGAGCTTGCTCTGAAGGGTAGTGTCCTTCAAAACGAGGACCACGTGGTCCCTCATGGCCTCATTCTGGAACTCATAGGCTCCTCCAATGTGTCTCAGGGATGCTACAAAATCTCTGACAGTTTCATCTTCCTTCTGGTCCCTCTTGTAGAACTCGTGTCTTTTTATCAAGTTGGAGACCACAGGTGTGTAGTGTGCTTGGAGCATTCTGTTCAGCTCAGGCCAAGTCATCTGTTTGACATCTCTGGGTTTAGCCAGTGCCTGCGCCATTTTAAAGATGGCCGGTCCGCAGTGTGTAAGGAAGACAGCCCTCTTTCTCTGGTCAGAGATTTCCTGCAGTTCGTTGCTTTCCAAAAACATAAGAAAGCGATCAATATACGACTCCCAATCCTCCTCATCAGGATTGAATGGTGCGGGCAGTGCGTTGTTACCGGCCATCTCTCTCGCTCGGTTCAGATCACTGCGTGCTTCAGTCTCACTCTTCTACGACAATTCCACCTTCGTCACCAGTGTTCCGTCCGGAAATAAGCATGTGAGACAGGGTTCCAACAATAAACTCTTTTATTAAACTCGCTAAGCAATAGTAGCGGAACAACAGCCCAAGCCGTGGCAGCCCTTTTTATAGCGGCTTGCCCGCAGCTTGTGGCCAATGACACTGCTTTAACTGTTCCCACCATTTGGCGGGTTAACCGGATTGGTTCTCTAATAGCCAATCTGCAAATGGCCTTTTCGGCCAATCAGAATAGGGAACTTGGAGCCTACCAAGTTCAATACAGAACAACACCCAATTACAGTTTTTGCATTTTCTTAAAGAGACAGTATTAAAATGTTTATCCTGGTTTATATATTGTCAACCCAAATATCTGTTAGGTGACTTATATTCCTCACACTATCTTTCAGTTAAATCAATAAAAAAGCTGCAATTGCTCCCAGAAAATCTTGGCTTTAATAAGCTCAGCCTTGGTAAGTAGTCGAATGAATCAAAATGAACAAGTCAACACAAGTGAAAGGGCATGTTGTTTTTTTATTAAAATGCCTGAAGGGAGATTTATAGGCATGGATGCTCGAAACCCAAAAGCAAAAGAACTTTTGTTCTGTTATTATTTTAGAAATATATTTTCATGTTTTCACAAGCATGTTTATTTCTTCCTTTATAACAGTTTTTTTCTTATTCTGAACATTGAGGCTTCCTTAACTACCCAGAAGACTCTGACTACATCTGATTCTGACCACAATGCATTTTAGTTGTTTTTCAACTTACTTGATATGTATCCCAGCCAAATCTTTCATATTGCACTGGGAATATTTTGCATATTCAAAATGAGCCTTATCCCTGGTGACAACTAATGGTAATCCTCTAAAAGCTTTCATTTCCATTCCAATAGCAAAAAAACCCACAGTGTCTCAGCAGTAATTATTATTAACCTTTTCCTAGGGTTTCAATGTCTTTGTAGTGTAATTGGGCAATATGAAATGCTAAACTTTGAAGTCTGTGTCCTTTCTCTCTTTTGGAAAATGCACATCATCTTGCCAATTAAAAGAGGTGAAAAGCCCAGTCCTTAATAATATTTCAGTGGTCATCCTGTTCATTCTTTTCAGAGGAGCCCTGAACCTCTGCCCCCAAATTTTGCCTTATCATCACATCAACATTTGTAAATAAAATATGACATAATACCAGTTGTAGACTACTTTTAACTACTGTCAGTGATTCAACCATTGATCTTGAGTCCAACATTTTGGCCACTAAATTGAGTTTAAGAGATGGGATCAGAGAGGAGGAAGGATGAAAAATAGCAGAGCTGCCAAACATTCACCCAGGTTTTCCACTGGATCTTTAAGAAGAAAATTTGCATTTCCCAAAGATAGCCTCCATCCCCAAACCAATGAACATAAATTTGCTCCTGTGTGCTAGTCCTCTGACACAGCTTTCCTCACTTTGGCAGTCTCCAAAGATATCCAGTTAATGATTCCAGGTATTTCAAAATCTAATCTTGGATTTAGAAGGAACCACCAATGCATTGTTCTAATATAGAGTACATTGACTGTCTCCTTAAGGCCGTGTCACACTGCCCAACAGATGCAAAAAGGACACAACGGAAGAGAAAAATGTTACATCCGTTGTATCCGCGCTCAAAAGGGGTGAAAATTTGCATAATTGGAGCAGATAACACGGACGCGGGGAGGACGCAGGGCGGATGCAAGCGGATGCGGAACGGAAGCCCAGCGGATGGAAGTGGATGACGCAACCGCAGGGCTTCTGGGAGGCCTCAGCAAAGCGGACGCGGAACGGAAACAATGGATGCAGAACAGATGAACAGCGTATCAAGCGGATGCACAGCGGAAGCCTAGCGGATGCACAGCGGAAGCCTAACTGATGCCTGGCGTTAATTGCGCATGCGGGGGGGATGCATTGCGTAAACCCCGCAGATATAAAGGGAAGCAGCTCGCACGTAGCCAGCATTTGGAGGAAAGACCTGCTGCTGGATACCTCGAGTTCTTGCCTGCATGTCTGCCTGCAAGCCTTGCTGCCAGCCTGCCTCCAAGCTTGATTCCCAGCCTGCCTCCCAGCCTCCTGGGCAGCCTCCCTGCCAGCCTTGCTGCCAGCCTGGCTTCCAGCCTCCCTTCCAGCCTTGCTGGCAGCCTGCCTTCCAGCCTCCCTGCCAGCCTTGCTACCAGCCTGCCTTCCAGCCTCCCTGCCAGCCTTGCTGCCAGCCTGCCTTCCAGCCTCCCTGCCAGCCAGTCTGTTTGCCAGCCTTGGTGCCTGCCTTCCTGCCAGCCTTCCTGCCAGCCTTCCTAACAGGCTTCCTGCCAGCCAGCAACCCCACAACCATGGGGAAGAAGTGAAAGTCTCAGCAACCTGCCGCCATCCCTGGCAAGAGGGACAGGGCCACCCTCCCGCCCCATGTCCCTGACTCATCTTCTGCTGGGGCTTCTGCTGCTTGGGCTCGCTCTTCTGTTGCTGGAGCTTCTGCTGTAGCTGCTCCTGGCAGTGGTGCTTCTGCTGTGTACTCTGCTGAAGCTGCTCCTGGTGCTGGTGCTTCTGCTGCTGCGTACTCTGCTGAAGCTGCTCCTGGTCCTGCTGGTCCTGCTGGTCCTGCTCGTTCTGCTTGTGCTCCTGGTCTTGCTGACCCTGCTGCTGGTGCTTACTCTGCTGCTGCTGATCCTGGTCTTGCTGATGCTGCTGATGCTGCTGATGCTGCTGATCCTGCTGCTGCTGCTGATCCTGTTGCTGCTGCTGCTGCTGATTATGATCCTGCTGGTGATTATGCTGCTGCTGCTGCTGATGATGATGATGCTGATTATGATCCTGCTGGTGATGCTGCTGCTGGTGATGCTGCTGCTGCTGCTGCTGCTGTTGGTGTGGAGGAGCAGCCCCTATAACCTGGAAGCCCCTCTGATGAGGGCCCATCTGGTCCTGCCAAAGGGAGGAAGAGGCGTATGCAACAAAGGAAGAGGAGGCAGTACTACATTGAGGAAGCGCACGAGGATGAGGTGCTGGAGTGGCTGAGAGAGAATGACTATCTGTGGCAGAAGGGACACTGGCTATACAGGGACATCAAAAGGAAGCAGGCTGCTTGGAGAGAGAAGGCGGAGAGTATGGGCTACACTTCGGATGTGCTCCTCGGCTGGTGGAAGCACATGCATACCTGGTACGGGAAGCTGCACCTGAAGAAATCTGGCCAGGCCACGGTTAAGCTGATGGACAGAGAGACCTACGTCATGCCCAGGTGCAGCTTCCAGGAGGGTGAGATCTGCCACCGAGGAGCACCAGGAGCCCCTCTCACTACCCTCTCTCTCCGGCAGCCTGCTGGGAGCCAGTCCTCTGGTGGCCAAGAGTCAGTCCCTGTCTCTATGCAGGTATCTGTGGAGCGTGCCATGGTGGAGAACCCCCGGGCAGGTGCTGAAAGTGTGGTGGAGAGCGAGGAGGACTCCCTGGTGTGGTGGGAGAAAGGAGACATCGAGTCCACCACTGCCGAAGCCGCATCCACCCACATCTCCACCTCCACAGTAAGGCAGAGAGCCAGACCGCAGGAGGGGCAGAGCCACAAGGTCCTGGTGGAGATCAGGGACACCATCCGCACCAGCATAGGTCTCCTCTCTCAGCTGGTCCCCATAGACTCCGACTCCTCCAACCGCAAGCCCTTCCTCAATTATGTCAACCAGACCCTCAAGGAGATGGCGGATCCCCAGGTGGTGAAGGAGAGGATCACCACGCTGCTCAACAACCCTCCAGACCCAGAGGAACCTGCTTCCACCCAGTCCAGGTCTGCTCCTCCACCACAGGTGATGTCCCTCCCATACCAAGGCTTCCCACACCTACCAGGGCTACAGCTACCCGGAGGTCCAGTAGCACAGGCAGCAGCCCTTCCAAATGCAGGCACAGAGTCATCGGGCGACACCATTGCCACCAGTTCCAATGATGCTACCAATGCCGACCACAACAATAATGCCACCCACAACAGCGATGCCAGCCACGCCAATGATGCCAACCATGCCAGTCCTCACCCCGCTGCAGACCAGGCAGCCCCACTACACTACTCCTTCCTCCACCCCACAGCCAAACCTGGCCTCAGTACATCTGTCCTCAGTACTGGGGCTGACACCCCATGGCATGGAGGAAGGACCTCTCAGCATCACGGGGCTGAGCCAGCTGTCCGACACCTTCCTCAACACACCGTCCCCTGTTGTCCTCTCGGACACACTCCATCAACACCTCAGACCAGCACTGCAGCAGCACCCACATCCACAGCACCTGTACCCTAACACTTTAGACTGGGCACACACCTCCGAGTGACCAAGAGGAGTGCCAGAGACTGGCTGCCTGGATATTTGTGGACTTTATTTGGACACTTGACTTGGGTCATGTTTATTTTACAGCTTGTTATTAATAAAGTTTATCTTTGTTTCACACACTTGCTTCATTAATTTTTTTCTATAAAGTCTGGGTGGAAACTTTTAGAAATGGTTTAGCCTTTGCATGGGCAGTGATACCTTTGGGATGGGTTAAGATAGCTGTGGGATGGGAAGGGATACCTGTGGGATGGGCAGGGATACCTATGGGATGGGTAATAGATGTGGGATAGATAAACCTCCAGTGCAAGCATAGTGGGACTGTATGGTCCACCCTCCCAGGTGCCACCCCTATGGCCCTTCATTATCAATTACAATGTAAGCATCGATCCACACATGTCAACATAAACACAACTCTTTATTAAATGCCCTGTTCATTGTAGGCACACCCAACATACATGGGACAATCTCATCCGTGTGATGAGACAGGCTGAAGGAACCACCCATTAAGCATCTACCATCCTGTCTTGCCACTCCACCACTCCAGCTGGGGAGTTGCACCAGTGTTTCAGGAGGTTGCGCTGCTTCTTCGCCTCACATGAGCCTGTTCTGCAAGACTGGTGCGCATGAGATTGTGCAGGATGCAGCAAGCTTCCACGATCCTCCTCATGGTCTCTGGGAGATGCTGCATGTTGCTGAGAAGTACCTGGAACCTGTTGGCCAGGATGCCAAAGGCGTTCTCCACCACCTGCCTTGCCCTGGACAGCCTGTAGTTGAAGATCCTCTCTTCACGGGTGAGGTATTTGGAGGTGTAGGGCTTCATGAGGTAGGTTGTGAGGGAGAAGGCGTCATCCCCCACGATGAAGTAGGGCACATCTTGCGTGTCGTTGGGCAGCGGGTCTGGATCTGGGAAGCCCACCATGAGGTTGCTTTCCAGCCCCTCCTTGAGGTGACTGTCGTTGTATACCTGGGCATCTGAAGATGAGCTGTTGCCTGAAACATCGATGTACATGAACTTGTAGTCAGCATCGACCATGGCGAAGAGGATGATGCTGAAGAAGCCCTTGTAATTGAAATAAGTGGACCCCGACTTTGCTGGCACTTTGCAGGCCACGTGCTTGCCATCGATGCCTCCAATGGTGTGGGGGAAGTTCCACTTCTGATACCACTGCTCTGCAACTTTCCTCCATCCTTCTTCAGTGGAGGGGCACTGGAGGAGCTCCTCCTTGTATTCTTCGATGATGGCCTGCACCACTTCTCTGACAACAAAGCTGATGGTGCTGGGTGGCACCCTCCAGCCGTACTGCATGCTCCTGTAGGTGGTCCCTGAGGGCAGGTGGCACAGAGTGAGTGCCACCTTGAGCCCAGGTTCCAGGCTGGGCGGGAAGTTGGTGTTTGTCTTGGTCAACCTGGGTGTCAGGCGCTGCTTTGTCAAACATGGCTGGAGGCATCCTCATGAAGTTCTGGAACGCCCAAGTGTCTTCACTCCTGAGCTCCACCATCAGCTTGTCGTAAAGTACGTACTGTGCTCTTCTGGCTAACCATCTTTGGACCCAGACTTTTTTTGGGTGCCTCCTTTTCTTCCCGTAGTAGAGTTCACAGAGGCTGTAGATGGTTTCGCAGTGTTGCAGAAGGATGTTGGCTGCCAAAAGGATTTTGTCGCAATCCACGGTGGACATGACTGGATGCTGTGGAAGAGGAAGAGCCAAATGAAGGCTGCAGAGGTCTGCACAGCTGGGCTGCTGGTCTGAAAGTGAGATGCAGACGAGTTGCTCCTTCTTTTTATAGGCAGTAAAGGTGTCCCTTTGCATCCTCTAGGCATCCTCTAGGCATCCTCTAGACATCCTTAATATCCGAGATAGGTCCCCTCTGCTGACGTTTTTTCCATTTTAAATGCTTTGTTTCCGTGCTGCATCCGCTAGGCATCCGTTCTGCATCCGTTCTGTGTCCGTTCCGCTTCCTCCCTGCATCCGGGTGGATGCAAGTTGCGCGGATGCATAGCGGACACCTAGCGGATATAGCGGATGCGTAACAGATGCGTAACGGATGCATAGCGGATGCGTAGCGGATGCAGAACGGACGAACTGGATACATTTTCCATGCAAAAGTTTTAGGCAACCCAAAACTTTTGGAGCAGATGAAACATCAATAAATGGATGCTGGTCAGATAGAGAGGAAGCAAAACGGAGGCAGTGAGTACATCGCATTTTCCAACGGATGGCAAGGTTTTTTGTCCGTTTTACATCCTCTTTGCATCCGTTGGTGCAGTGTGACATGGGCTTTACATGCTGCTATAATATATCCAGCCTTTAATTATTACTGCCTTTAAACTCTTTTAGAAACAAGAAATCAACTTCTTAAACTGCTTTTCAGGTATGTTCTTTTCTGCCCTTTTCCTCTAGTTCAGATGGTGGAATAAAGCAGATGGTCAGACTACTAGCTATTGATACCAAGGAATGAGTGAGATATGTATGCAATAAATATTCAGAACAAAGCTTTTCCCTCATAGTTATCAAAGTATATACCAATATAAGACCATTGGAATTATATCCCTCTCCTGGAATTTTTCTTTTGAAAATAACTTTGTAAAATGGTTACGATAGTAACAGTGAGGTTAACAGTGCCATCTGCTGGCTGAAGAATATCTTTACTTGTATATTCACATGTGACAAAGGATTCCATATCAGCGGGATGAGGGCCGACCCACATTAGTATAAATTGACTAAACTTTGTAACTGTAGTTTACACAAATGTTTAATTCAATCCTTCTGATTAAGAACTTAATTCAGGGGATCATATGATTTTTCTAGTTTTGCATTTCAGAGCAACTTGCTACAGTAAGCACAATTTCCAGAAAAGCTGCCTCAATAGAAAGCTAGGAAAACCAGCTGAGAAATAAGTTTGTATGAGCTGGATCTCTCACAAGGCCCATTCAGTTTAATAAGGTTTATTCCACAGTAAAGCTGCACATGAATACCACCCAAGTCAGAAAGGCTAGTGTGTTGCAGTGTTTAGAACAGAGGTCTCCAAACTTGGCAACTTTAAATTGCCAAGATTGAGGACCCTTGGATTAGAAGAACAAATAAAGATATGAAAATACAGGTTTAAAGTCCACAATGGAGTTTAGGGGCTCATCTGGAGCCCATCACCAACATTCAATCTTATTGACCTAATTGCCATACCAACCCACTAAAATCAAATAAAATGGGCAGGAGGGAAGGTTTCAGGCCTGATACTTTAACAACATGAAGGAATGGAAGGTATAATTGTAACAAATCCCTTTTATTTTAAAATACAGCAGAACAACACTGGGCCTGAGAGTCCATATTAAGATGACACTATGTTGGAAAATTCAGAAGGGCCAGATGTTTTGCTCCCAAACATGCATTTAAGCTTTATGGGATTTCTTTTTCTTCAAACAGTATTTTATTTGGCAAGCTAACATGTTTCAATGAAAACTAGAAATGATTCAAATGAATAGAAAATTGTAAATATTCCTCCAGTAAAACCCTGGGTTTCATTGACCTTATTCTTATAAATATGCAAGATTGCTCTCTGATTGTTTCTAATGTATTGTATGAGGACCATTCTCTTATGCAAAATTCTGGATACACTCTGAAATTCAAGACTGCATTCAATTAACATATAACAAATGAGCTAAGATCAGTGGTGGGATTCAAATACTTTAACAACCAGTTCTCTGCCCTGATGATTTCTTCCAACAACCAGTTCACTGAACAGCTCAGGAGGTTTAACAACCAGTTCTCCTGAACTGGTGAGAACTGGCTGAATCCCACCACTGATTTAGATTAATTATATCTGGGATTATCTCTTTATCTTTATTACAATCTCTTATTTTTTTCCTTTCTCCTCAAATAAACTTTTCATATCTGAAGATAGGACAGTCTTATTTTAAAGTAGGTTTCTTATTTTAAATGTTTGTAATGCAAAAATCTGAACAACTGCAAAGCTCTCCTTGGAGATAGTTCATGAATTTCTTTGAATAGCTGGCTCTAGGGCATGGAAATCAAAGCATCTGTCTAATTTTTTTCTAGAGACAGGTTGAGGACTCAGAAATTCTAACCAACTGGATATACAGCAGTAAGATATTGTCTTGTGCTGAAACCTTGAAAAGAAGGGATACAACTACTTAGAAGTGTCATCCTACCCCCAGACACATATCAAAAGTAATATATTTAGCACCTGTCCATAAGACAGGTTGCATTGCAACTGGACAGAAATTTTGCACTCAGGAGCATATTAATAGCATTCTTGAATTCACAAAATCCCTCATTCTTTCAGAATTTCATTATGGGAAGTATCAAATAGCAATGTAAAACTGCTCTTCACCAACACTTGAGCTGGCAGAAAATTGCTACCCCATTGCCTATTTTGTAACAATAACAAGTACAGTGATGGATACTATCCTAACTTTTAACTGGAAGGGCAAGTTAAGAAGATGGCTGACAAATCCCCTCAACTTCATTTTCCCTCTACCAAGCTTCATCTACTGGCAGGAAAAGAGCAACCAATCCCTGCCTGTTCTGTTTTGATAATAAGGTACACGAGACCAGTATTCCAACAAACAGCTCTTTATTTTAACAGTATAGTGACTTGTAGTGGAACATTTGCCAAAGCCGCGGCAGCCCTTATGGCGGCTGCTCGCGGCTTGCGGCCAATGACAGCTCTTTAAGAATTCCCGCTGTCAGGTGGGCCAATCAAAATGGTGCTTAATTGACCAATCCGAGAGCGGCCTGTTCAGCCAATCAGTTTTAGTTATTTGGAGTCTTCTAATTTCCATACACAACACCCCTCCCCCTTTGGTTTCGTCCAATGTGCATAACGTAGTCACGCAGATAGGTGGGGCTTTTGCAGGTCTGACTTGACCTGCACAGCTTAGTCTCAGCATGGTCTTCCATCGGTTCGGACAGGATCGCCTTTTCTACGCGTCTTCTCCATGGAACCTCCTAGAAGGGTGAGTCAGCCTTGCCGCTCCCGCCTGGGTCTCTCGGGCTGGTTGAGGTGGCTCTGCTGCTCCCTCCTGGTTTGTCCGGGTTGGTTGAGCTGGCCTGGCTGTCTCCTTCCAGGAAGGCCTTGCCTGCTACCGGTTCTCTTCTCCGGAGGTCATCTATGGGTAAACGCTCTTTTTGTTTTATTTGAGTTTCGAATTCGGGTTTGTGTTGTGTCTTTTGTCATGTTATTGGTGGTTCGTCTCTCCCTTTTTTATTATTTTGTGTTTTCCCCCCCTCCTTGGTTGTTTTTGGATTGTTTATTGCAGCGGTGCTGTAGTATTGAGTTCCAATGTCCTAGAGCAAAGCTGGTTGATGTGCTGCTTCCATGTTCTGCCATCGTCTAGTGCGAGTCGGTATGACCGGGGCCCTGTGATTTGAGTAACTGTGGCTGGAAGCCATAATGGGTCCCCGGTAAGATTTTTTGCGTAGACTAAGTCGCTAATAGCAAAGGATTTACTTGATGAGTCAGGGTTTTTTTCACAGGTATAGATGGGGTGTAGTCTATCTAGGTAGGAATGCAATTTTCTACCCATGAGGAGTTCAGCTGGGCTTTTGTTAGTGGTTGTGCTAGGGGTGATATACTGAATTGTTAACAGTTTGTTAAATCTATCTTGGATGTCCCCCGTGTCCAGTTTGTCTAGGGCCTCTTTAGTATAACGAACCATGCGTTCAGCTCATTCATTCGAAGCTGGATGACTGGCGCTGTCAGGGCATGTCGGATGCCCTGCACAGCCTGGTATTGCTCAAAGGCTAAAGCATTAAACTGGGTGCCATTGTCAGAGAAAACTACATTTGGCAATCCATGTGTAGCAAAAAGTCTGTTCAATTGTTTTATGACTGTTTCCACAGTAGTGGACACCATAAGGATAACCTCTACCCAGTTTGAATAAGCATCAACAATTATAAAATATGTGTTCCCTTTCATTGGCCCAGAAAAGTCAATATGCAGTCTCGACCATAGGCCTCTGGGAGTTTCCCATTCCAGGACTTGTGCAAGAGGTGGGGTAGGCCTTGATTTTTGGCAGTCATGGCATGTTGCCACCCATTTTTCAATGTCTTTGTCCAGCCCTGGCAACCAGATGAAACTCCTGGCCAGGGCTTTCATTTTTACTATGACCAGGTGTCCCTTGTGCAACATGCACAACACTTCCTCCTGCAACTTTTTAGAATTACCACCCTTTCACCCCACAGTATACAGCCCTTTTCAATGGACAGTTCAGTCTGCCAGGTGTGAAAAGGTTTAAAAGTCTCACCTCTATCCTCATCTGGCTAGCCCTTACCTACCCAATGCAGGATTCGAGTTGTCAGCAGGTCTTTTGCGGTAGCTTTAGCGACATCTGCTGCAGTTACTGGCAGATTCAACCTTGTCTCGATCTGAAGAGTGGAGACAGTAGGAGTTGGGTCGCCTTCCTTGTCAGGCAGTGAGGAATGGCTCAAAGTATCTGTATGGGCGATGGTCTTTCCTGAGCGATGGATGAGTGTGTAATTGTATGCAGCAAGGAATTCTGACCATCTCATCATTCTTGGCGATAGGATGTTCAGGGTTGGTTTGTTCCCTGCCAGGATCCCTAGTAGGGGTTTATGGTCTGTGATAATAGAAAATGTCCTACCATATAGGTATTCGTGGAATCTCTTCTGCTATGATTGAGAGGGCTTCTCGGTCAAGTTGGCTGTAGTTCCTTTCAGATTTTGACAGCATTTTTGGAATAGAAGGTGATTGGTGCTTCTCTGCCATCTGGTAGCTTGTGGCCCAGTATGGTGCCAATTCCAAAAGGCGATGCATCACAGGTGACCGTCAGTGGCAGGGTGTTGCTGTATTGTATTAAAACGATGTTGGATATTAATAAGTCCTTAATGTTTTGGAATGCTGCTTGTTCTCGGTGTCCCCAATTCCAGACAGTTTTTTAATCTAATAGTCGATGTAATGGCTCTGCAACGGTTGCCTTTTGGGGCAGGAAGACATTGTAGAAGTTAATAAGACCTAAGAACGCTTGTAAGTCTGCTTTGTTCTTAGGCCTGGGTGCATCTTTAATCACCTTTATTTTCTTTTCAGTGGGGTGTATCCCTTGCTCATCTATAAGGTAGCCTAAGAATTCGACTTGATTGGTGGCTAGTTTACATTTTTCTCTTTTGACCTTAAGCCCTGCTTCCCTGAATCTTCGCAAAACTTCTCTCAGTCTATTTTCTAATTGGTGTTTAATTTTTGCTGATACTAACACGTCATCAAAATAGGGAACGACTCCTTTTATTCCATTTAGAAGATGCTCCATGAGGCTTTGGAAAACACCTGGGGCAATGCTAACACCAAATTGAAGTCTGTTACATTTGAATGCCCCTCTGTGCGTGACTATAGTCTGAGCCTCTGCAGTTTCAGGGTCAACCGGCAGCTATTGATACGCTTGCGCGAGATCAAGCTTCGTGAAAATTTTTCCTCCCCCTAATGAATGTAACAAGTGTTGAACTACCAGAACAGGGTATGCGCTTGGCTGGAGTGCATGATTTAGGGTGGCCTTATAGTCACCAGAGATGCGCACTGATCCATCTGGTTTGACAGGAGTCACGATGGGAGTTTTCATCTGGCATGGTCAATTGGCTCTCACACCCCTTGTGCAATGAGTTTGTTAAGTTGCTCATCTATTTTCGGTTTTAAGGCAAAGGGAATGTGTCTGGCTTTGAGCCTGATGGGAGCTATCTTAGGGTCTAGGCTGAATGTTATAGGGGTCCCCTTGTACTTGCCTAGAGTCCCATCGAATACATCCAGGAACTCTTCCAGCAGGCTCTCCTCCCAATTGGTCTCAGCAACGCTGTTGATCCTGGTCACTCCAATTCCCAGGGGCATGAACCATTCAATTCCCAGCAGGCTAGGGCTATCACGGTCGATGATTGTCAGAGGAGGTACTTCAGCGTGGTTTTTTAATTCTATTAGGAAATGTCCAAGACCCACTACCAGAATTCGGTTTCCCTGGTAATCTTTAAGTATTAGCTTTTGCTGTTCCAGTTCTCTTTGCTTGATGTCTGGTATTAGGTTTCTGATAGTGTTCCATGATACCATTGACAGGTATGATCCGGAGTCCACTTCCATCTCACAGGGCTTTCCTTCAATTTTCACATTTATTCGGACCTTTTTTGCGTTTGCTGCCCTGGCATTTCCAATGATTATTGTTTGATGTGTTTCTTCTCTGTCGTTCATTTGCCAGTTTCTGTTCTCTCGGCTCCATCGGCTTCCGGCTTGTCTCTCTCTGTTTCTGGGGGGGGGGGGTGCTGCTGTGTCTTTTTGGACTATAGCTCTTTTTGTTTCGGCAGACCCTAACAATGTACCCCCATTTCTCACAAAATCTGCAAATGTCATCCAGGAATCTGCATTCAGAATGCGGGTGATCCCCTCCGCACCCAGCACACTGGAATTCTCGCCTCCTTCCTCTTTTTTCCCACCATTTTCTTTCCGACTGAAGCCTATGTATGTCTTCATTGTCATCATTGGTGTCGCTCAGGGAATCGAGGTCTTCATGGTGGGCAGTCACTGTGGGCTGTTTTTGGTTTCCTTCCACCTTCTTTTCTCGGGGTTGGTTCGGTGGTTCTGGCTTTGTTGAGTTTATCTGGAGCATGGTAGCTTTGGATTTCTTGGCTGCTTCAGCGGCGGTGTCTTCTGCGATGGCCTCAGCCACTGTGATATTCGGTCTGTTTAGTAGCTTGCTTTGGAGCGTAGTGTCCTTCAATTCCAGTACCACGCAGTCTCTCATGGCTTCGTCCATGTTCTGAAATTCACAGGCTCCTCCGATATTCCTTAGGGCTGCTACAAAATCTCCGATGCTCTCGTCTTCTCAATGGTCTCGCTTATAAAATTTGTGTCTTTTGATCAGGTTGGAGACCACAGGCATGTAATCGGCTCATACCTTTTGGTTTAATTCTGGCCATGCCATCTATTTTACCTCCCACAGTTTGGCTAATGCCTTGGCCATTTTGAAAATGGCAGGGCCACAGTGCATGAGGAATACAGCTCTCTTCCTCTGGTCGGTTATTTCTTGTAGCTCGTTGCTTTCTAAGAATATCAGAAAGCGGTCAATGTATGACTCCCAAACTTCTTTGGCTGGGTTGAAAGGTGCGGGCGGCGCATTGTTACTGGCTATCTTGGTTGCTCGGTTCTGGTTGCTGCGTGCTTTGGTCTCACTCTTCTAGGACGATCCCACCTTCATGGCCAGTGTTCCATTTGGATAATAAGGTACACGAGACCGATATTCCAACAAACAGCTCTTTATTTTAACAGTAAATAAAGACTTGTAAATAAATAAAGACTTTTAACAGACTTGTAGCGGAACATATGCTGAAGCCGCGGCAGCCCTTCTTATAGCGGCTGCTCGCAGCTTGCAGCCAATGACAGCTCTTTAAGAATTCCCGCCGTTAGGCGGGTCAATCAAAATGGTGCTTAATTGACCAATCCAAGAGCTGCCTGTTCGGCTAATCAGTTTTAGTTATTTGGAGTCTTCTAATTTCCATACACAACACTGTCCTTAATATGTGGGGGGATAAGGTTGAGCAAGCATAGATGGGTGCCTCTTGCTAAATGCTGGATTAACAGATCATAGGTGTGGAGCACCCCGCACATGTGTCCTGTCAGCTTGATTATTACTGAATGTAGGTCTAGCACTGTTTTGAAAGAATGCTAGATCGAAAGCCTAGATCGAAACCTAGCATCAGGTTTCACATGAAGAGGAGAGATGTGAGTGTGGAATTGGAATAGAGGTAACAAGCAAACTTTTTTAAGGATTGAAGGGATTGACAGAAATGGACAGCTTGTTCAATCCTGTCTTCCATTCTGATCATGGAGCCAGGATGATGTGGGCAAAATGATTCTGCCCCCTCCTATGCTTTATGAAAAGTATAGCCAATTGAAAACTTTTGTTGAAAGAAGCAGAGAAAAATATGTAACACATCTTATGATGATGGAATGAACAACACACAGCAGGCATTCTCAGTTTAACTTTTGACTTTTGTAAAAAGCTCTGACTCTCTCCACAGGGCTGCTTCAAAGAAGACTAAACTTGTATTTATAATAAGTCAGCATAAGACTTAACAAGCACTTTGGAAAGCATTGGTTTAATATTTGGTAGCCAGATGCCTTTTCAGAATTCAACTGTTTGGTCTCTCCTGGAGACTAAGCCCAAAGGGCAGCTCTAAGAGGCAAAATAGGACATGTCCATGGCAGTAAAAGTGGCCAAGAGGAACTGGACAGACACTAGCCCAACTGCATCGGAAACCCTATTGTCAGAATCTATTAGAACAATGCGTTGCAACTTTAAGATATATGGACCCTCAAATCCTAGAATTCCAAAGCTAGCATGGCTGCCTGTGGAATTCTGGGAGTTGAAGTCCATACTTCTTAAATTTTCAAAGTGAAAAAACATTGTACAGGTAGTCCTTGATTTATAACCACAATTGAGTCCAAAATTTCTGTTGTTAAGTGAGTTTTGCTCCGTTTTATGACTTTTCTTGCCACAGATGTTAAGTAACTCACTGCAGTTGATCAGTTAGTAGCCTGTTTCTTAGGTGAATTTGGCTTCCCCATTAATTTTGCTTGTCGGAAGGTCACAAAAGGTGATCACATGACCAGGAGACACAGCAAAGGCCATAAATACGAACCAGTTGCCAATCATTTGAATTTTGATCACATGATCATGGGGATGCAGCAAAGGTCGTAATTCTGAAAAACGGACATGAGTCCCATTTTTCAGTGCCATTATAACTTTGAATGATCACTGGTGTAAATCAAGGGCTACCTGAATTAGTATACATTAATGGCAAAAATTGAAGCTGGAATAATCAAAACAACATTAAAATGTCTCAACTGTGGGGATGAAGTGATGGCAACATCATGATTAAGGCATTCAAAAATAGCTGCCTGGGCGTGTTTATAATCACAATTAGGGAACAGGATGATGGCATTACCTTCAGAAGAGGATCTTCAAACAAAAATAGTTCAGACATTCAGTTTGATTAGCTATTTGGTGATGTGTGTTTCGATACAAATCAGCCTTCCAAACAAGGAAAAGAAAAGAGTGGATTTAGTGAAAGGCTGCTTCTCAGCATGTCACTAATAGTGCTGAGGTTTTTGTCATATCAATAACAGGCTCTATAAAGGTGCTTTCCATTAAATATATTGTTTTTTGTCTCCCATGCAAATCTTGCAATAAAAAGAAGGGTGAGAGCTACAGAAGCAATTTCAAAAGTAATTACAAGCAGAAACAATAAAATCCATCACAGAGGATGAAAATATAAAGAAAGTCTCTACATAAGAACTACTGACTTCACTACATGATTTGCACAGAAATAAAACAATAAGTTTAAAATAATTAACGAGAAAAAGTAATGAGAGAGGGGCAAATCCCCTTGGACTGGCACTAAATGTTGGATTTGTTGCAGCAAGTTGTCCCTTAAGACTCTCCATTAATCACCAAGAACTATAAATGATACTTCCTTATTCCAAGCAATAACCAAAAATGAATGAATAATATTATGAAATATTTCTGAAATTATAAATAAAACTACTGGTAATCTGTAGTCTTATGGTAATATAATGGTTTATGAACTGTAAGTAGAAAGGTGAGAGAAAATGATATACATATGTATATAAAAGAGAAAGATCAATTCTAGGGTCTATTTCCAAATTTAAAAAAAAAATCATCTCAAATGTTAATGTGCATTTTACTGTTTTTATTTTAACACTGTTAAAGCCCATGTCAAACTGAACCAAAAGATGCAAAGAGGATGTAAAATGGACAAAAAACCTTGCCATGCGTTCGAAAACGCGATGTACTCAATGCCTCCATTTGGCTTCCTCTCTATCCGTCCAGCATCCGTTTATTGACGTTTCATCCGCTCAGAAAGTTTTGGGCTGCCTAAAACTTTTGCGCAGAAAATGTATCCAGTTCGTCCGTTCTGCATCCGCTACGCATCCGCTACGCATGTTACGCATCCGTTATGCATCCGCTATATCCGCTAGGCATCCGTTCCGCATCCGCACAACTCCATCCACTCCAGCGGTAAACGGACGCAGGGAGGAAGTGGAATGGATGCAGAACGGATGCAGAATGGATGCCTAGCGGAAACAAAGCATTTAAAGCGGAAAAAACGTTCACAGAGGGGACCTATCTCGGATATTAAGGATGTCTAGAGGATGCCTACAGGATACCTAGAGGATGCCTAGCGGAAAACCTATACTTCCTATAAAAAGGGGGAGCAACTTGCCTGCATCTCACTTTCAGACCAGCAGCCTAGCGGTGCAGACCTCTGCAGCCTTCATCTGACTTTCCTCTTCCACAGCATCCAGTCATGTCCACCGTGGATTGTGACAAAGTCCTTTTGGTAGCCACCATCCTTCTGCAACAGTGCGAAACCATCTGCAGGCTCTGTGAATTCAACTACGGGAAGAAAAGGAGCCACCCCAAAAAGGTCTGGGTCCAAAGATGGTTCGCCAGAAGAGCAGAGGATGGACTGTACAACAAGCTGATGGTGGAGTTCAGGAGCGAAGACACTCGGGCGTTCCAGAACTTCATGAGGATGCCTCCAGCCATGTTTGACGAAGTTGTGTGGCGCCTGACACCCAGGTTGACCAAGACAAACACCAAGTTCCCACCCAGCCTGGAACCTGGGCTCAAGGTAGCACTCACTCTGCGCCACCTGGCCTCAGAGACCACCTACAGGAGCATGCAGTACGGCTGGAGGGTGCCACCCAGCACCATCAGCTTTGTTGTCAGAGAAGTGGTGCAGGCCATCATCGAAGAATACAAGGAGGAGCTCCTCCAGTGCCCCTCCACTGAAGAAGGATGGAAGAAAGTTGCAGAGCAGTGGTATCAGAAGTGGAACTTTCACCACACCATTGGAGCCATAGATGGCAAGCACGTGGCCTGCAAAGCGCCAGCCAAGTCGAGGTCCACTTAAAACAATTACAAGGGCTTCTTTAGCATCATCCTCTTCGCCATGGTTGATGCTGACTACAAGTTCATGTACATCGATGCTTCGGGCAACGGCTCATCTTCAGATGCCCAGGTATACAATGCCGGTCACCTCAAGGAGGGGCTGGAAAGCAACCTCATGGTGGGCTTCGAGATCCAGACCCGCTGCCCAACGACACGCAAGATGTGCCCTACTTCATCATGGGGAATGACGCCTTCTCCCTCACAACCTACCTCATGAAGCCCTACACCTCCAAATACCTCACCCGTGAAGAGAGGATCTTCAACTACAGGCTGTCCAGGGCAAGACGGGGGGTGGAGAACACCTTTGGCATCCTGGCCAGCAGGTTCCAGGTACTTCTCACCAACATGCAGCATAGCCCAGAGACCATGAGGAGGATTGTGGAAGCTTGCTACATCCTGCACAATCTCATGCGCACCTGCTACCCAGTCTTGCAGAACAGGCTTGTGAACCGTCAACAAGGCAATGGGGACATGGAGGCTGGGGAATGGAGGCAAGGGCAAAACCTGATCGACACTGAGGATGTGCAAGGCCCCAACAGAGCCTCACGTGAGGCAAAGAAGCAGCGCAACCTCCTGAGACACTGGTGCAACTCCCCAGCTGGAGCAGTGGAGTGGCAAGACAGGATGATAGATGCTTAATGGATGCTTCCTTCAGTCTGTCTCATTACACTGATGAGATTGGGCCATATATGTTTGGTTGGGCTACAATGAACAGGGCGTTTAATAAAGAGTTGTGTTTATGTTGACATGTGTGGATGATTGATTATATCATTATTGATAATAAAGGGCCATAGGTGTGGCACCTGGGAGGGTAGACCATACAGTCCCACTATGCTTGCACTGGAGGTTTATCTATCCCACAGCTATTACCCATTCCAAAGGTATCCCTGCCCATACCACAGGTATCCCTGCCCATCCCACAGCTATCTTAACCCATCCCACAATCATACAAAGGCTTAAACCATTTCTAAAAGTTTCCACCAAGACTTTATTAAAAAAAAGAAATGAAGCAAGCGTGTGAATCAAAAATAGACTTTATTAACAACAAGCTATAAGACAAAATTGGGTCTCTGGCACTCCTCTTGGTTGCTCAGTCTCAGGGGTGAAGGGTACAGGTGCTGTGGAGGTGGCTGATGCTGGAGTGCTTGTCATCAGCTCCTCCAAAAGCAGAAGCAGCAGAAGCCCCAGCCCCAGAAGAGCGAGCCCGTGCTGCAGAAGCCCCAGCAGAACCAGAGTGAGGGCCAGGGGGCGGGATGGTAGCCCTGTCCCTCTTGCAAGGGCTGGCAGCAGATGGCTGAGGCTTGCTATGCTTCAGCATGGTTGTGGGGTTGCTGGTTGGCAGGGAAGCTGGCAGGGAGGGTAGCAGCAAGGCTGGCAGCAAGGCTGGAAGGTAGACATGCAAGCAGGACAGGCAAGGCAGCAAATCCTTCCGGCAGCAGGTCTTTCCTCTGAATGGCGACCTGCTTCTGAGCTGCTTCCGTTATATCCATGGGGCTGACGCAATGCATACTCCCCGCATGCGCAATTAACGCCAGGCATCCGCTAGGCTTCCGCTGTGCATCCGCTAGGCTTCCGCTTTGCATCCGCTTCATCCGCTCTGCATCCGCTCTGCATCCGCTGTATCCGTTCTGCGTCTGCTTTGTTGAGGCCCCCCGAAAGCCTAGCAGACGCGCCATCCGCTCTCATCCACTTCCATCCGCTGGGCTTCCGTTCCGCATCCGTTTTGCATCCGCCCTGCGTCCTCCCCGCGTCCGTGTTATCCGCTCTGGTTATGCACATTTTTGCCCCTTTTGAGAGCGGATAACAACGGATGGAACATTTTGCTCGTCCGCTGTGTCCTTTTTGCATCCGTTGGGCAGTGTGACATGGGCTTAAACCCTGAAATTTTTCTCTAATTTGGTTTTATGTCTAACCAAGGAGTATATGGAAATGCAAAAGTAGGAACCTGAATCTGAAAAAAAATGTCCTGCCTTCAGCTTTGTACCATACTATTTTTAAAAAGGTGATTCTATGCAAGGAAAGGAAAACTTCTGTCTTTTATAAATAAATCCTGGGAAGGGATGAGGCACATATTTCAAAGACTAGGAAGGAAGTATTTGATAGCTGATTCACCAGGCTCATCAGAAGATAATTAAACTAGAACAAAAGAGGCTAAGAAAGCAGAATAAAAAGTGAGAAGGAGGAGACTAGGCTGTGGACTCAGAGTTTTGAAAGAATCTAAAACAGAATGCCATTCAAAATATCAAATACTAATATTAATACATCCATGCACAGAGCATGGGCAATAAACAGATAGTGCTAGTAATACTAATTCATCATATGTGATAGGCATTACTGAAATTTGATGTTTCAGTGCATGAGTACTGATACTCATGATTGTTACATAGAGTCAAAGACTACAATTTATTCAGAAGGAGCAGACACAAAAGACTATTGGACTGTACATAAATAAAAAAATAAAGTTGCATAGAAATTAAGGGACTGAATTACCAATATTGTTTTCTGGGTTTGTGTCAGAATAAAAGGGAAGAGGAACAAAAGTCCTACATGAGACGTGGGCAAGTCAAAGATATAGATGAAGCATTTTTGCATCAGATAGCCAGTCTTTCAAAGAGGCATATGATTGTGATCATGAGAGGTTCAATTATCTTATAGTAGCTGGGAATTTCTGTCAACAATCAGAGGTTCAACAAATCTTTGTCCTCTCTTGTTAATAAATTATTTTGTCAGAAGGCAAAAGAAAGAACAAAGGGAGTTGCTATCCTGGATCTAATTCTCACTGAAAGTTGGTTGAGGAAGTGACTAGCATTTTGGGAAAATTGTTATTTTTGAATGTATATTATCCGGGGAAGGAAGGACTGAGAGAATTTATTCTGGACTTCAGAACAGTGGATTTTGGCATACTGCAGAAGAAGGTAAGTCAGATACAGGAACTTGAAATCTTAAAGAAAAATGACAGGCTGTCAGCCAATGGAACGAATTTCCTCAGGAAATGCTGAATTCTCCTTTACTAGAAGTTTTCAAACATATTGTTAGGTCACCTGCCAAAGATATTCTAAAGTAACATTTCCCAACCTGGGCAACATTGAGATGTATGGGATACAGCTCCCAGAATCCTAAACAAAGGTCATATTGGCTGATGAATTCTGGGAGTTGGTCCACATATCACAGAGTTACCCAGCTTTAGGGAATGCTCCTCTAGTGGATTCTGCATGAAGCAGGATAGTGTATGTCTCTATAATATCTTCCAAATCTATGATTCTATGAAGCATATTTCCCTTGAAATGAAAGGAAGAAGAATTGCAACTCTCTATGATCATATAACTACACAAGGAACTCTGGTATGAAGGCTTTGAAAATATGTTAAGCCCATGTCACACTGAACCAACGGATACAAAGAGGATGCAAAACGGACAAAAAACCTTGCCATCTGTTCGAAAACGCGATGTACTCACTGCCTCCGTTTGTCTTCCTCTCTATCCGACCAGCATCCGTTTATGGACATTACATCCGCTCCAAAAGTTTTGGGCTGCCCAAAACTTTTGTGCAGAAAATGTATCCAGTTCGTCCATTCTGCATCCGCTACGCATTCGCTAGGCATCCGTTACACATCTGCGCAACTCGCATCCGCCCGGACACAGGGAGGAAGCGGAACGGATGCAGAACGGATGCAGAACGGATGCCTAGCAGATGCAGAATGGAAACAAAGCGTTTAAAACGGAAAAAACATTTGCAGAGGGGACCTATCTCGGATATTAAGGATGTCTAGAGGATGTCTAGAGGATGCCTAGAGGGTGCCTAGAGGATGCCTAGCGGAAAACCTATACTTCCTATAAAAAGGGGGAGCAACTCACCTGCATCTCACTTTCAGAACAGCAGCCCAGCGATGCAGACCTCTGCAGCCTTCATCTGGCTCTTCCTCTTCCACAGCTTCAAGTCATGTCCACCATGGATTGTAACAAAGTCCTTTCGGCAGCCACCATCGTTCTGCAACAGTGCAAAGCCATCTGCAGGCTCTGTGAACTCTACTGCAAGAAGAAAAGGAGCCACCCAAAAAGAGTCTGGATCCGAAGATGGTTCGCCAGAAGAGCAGAGGACGGACTGTACAAGAAGCTGATGGTGGAGCTCAGGAACGAAGACACTCGGGCGTTCCAGAACTTCATGAGGATGCCTCCAGCCATGTTTGATGAAGTTGTGCAGCGGCTGATACCCAGGTTGACCAAGGCAAACACCAGCTTCCGGCCCAGCCTGGAACCTGGGCTCAAGGTGGCACTCACTCTGCGCCACCTGGTCTCAGGGACCTCCTACAGGAGCATGCAGTACAGCTGGAGGGTGCCATCAAACACCATCGGCATTGTGGTCAGAGAAGTGGTACAGGCCATCATCGAAGAATACAAGGAGGAGATCAGCAAGTACCCCTCCACTGAAGAAGGATGGAAGAAAGTTGCAGAGCAGTGGTATCAGAAGTGGAACTTTCCACACACCGTTGGAGCCATAGATGGCAAGCACGTGGCCTGCAAATCTCCAGCCAAGTGGGGGTCCACTTATTTCAACTCCAAGGGCTTCTTCAGCATCATCCTCTTCACCATGGTCGATGCTGACTACAAGTTCATGTACATCGATGCTTCAGGCAACGGCTCATCTTCAGATGCCCAGGTATACAACGCCAGTCACCTCAAGGAGGAGCTGGAAGGCAACCTCATCGTGGGCTTCCCAGATCCAGAACCCCTGCCCAATGACACACAAGATGTGCCCTACTTCATCGTGGGGGATGACGCCTTCTCCCTCACAACCTACCTCATGAAGCCCTACACTTCCAGACTCCTCAACCGTGAAGAGAGGATCTTCAACTACAGGCTGTCCAGGGCAAGACGGGTGGTGGAGAACGCCTTTGGCATCCTAGCCAACAGGTTCCAGGTACTTCTCACCACCATGCAGCATTGCCCAGAGACCGTGAGGAGGATCATGGAAGCTTGTGCATCCTGCACAATCTCATGCGCACCCGCTACCCAGTCTTGCAGAATAGGCTCGTGGACCTCCAGCAAGGCAATGGGGACATGGAGCCTGGGGAATGGAGGCAAGGGTGAAACCTGATTGACACTGAGGATGTGCAAGGCCCCAACAGAGCCTCACATGAAGCAAAGAAGCAGCGCAACCTCCTGAGACAATGGTGCAACTCCCCAGCTGGAGCAGTGGAGTGGCAAGACAGGATGGTAGATGTTTAATGGATGCTTCCTTCAGCCTGTCTCATCACACTGATGAGATTGGGCCATGTATGTTTGGTTGGCCTACAATGAACAGGGCGTTTAATAAAGAGTTGTGTTTGTGTTGACAGGTGTGGATAATTATTACATTATTATTGATAATATAGGGCCGTAGGTGTGGCACTTGAGAGGGTGGACAATACAGTCCCACTATGCTTGCACTGGAGGTTTATCTATCCCACAGCTATTACCCATCCCAAAGGTATCCCTGCCCATCCCACAGGTATCCCTGCCCATCCCACAGCTATCTTAACCCATCCCACAAGCATGCAAAGGCTTAAACCATTTCTAAAAGTTTCCAGCAAGACTTTATTAAAAAAAAGAAATGAAGCAAGCGTGTGAATCAAAAATAGACTTTATTAACAACAAGCTATAAGACAAAAATGAGTCTCTGGCACTCCTCTTGGTTGCTCAGTCTCAGGGGTGAAGGGTGCAGGTGCTGTGGAGGTGGCTGGTGCTGGAGTGCTTGTCATCAGCTCCTCCAAAAGCAGAAGCAGCAGAAGCCCCAGCCCCAGAAGAGCGAGCCCATGCTGCAGAAGCCCCAGCAGAACCAGAGTGAGGGCCAGGGGGCGGGATGGTAGCCCTGTCCCTCTTGCCAGGGCTGGCAACAGATGGCTGAGGCTTGCTGTGCTTCCGCATGGTTGTGGGGTTGCTGGCTGGCAGGGAGGCTGGCAGGAAGGCTGACAAGGAGGCTGGCACCAAGGCAGGCACCAAGGCTGGCAGGGAGGCAGGCACCAAGGCTGGCAGGAAGGCTGGCAGGCAGGCTGGCAGGCAGGCAGGCAGGCACCAAGGCTGGCACCAAGGCAGGCACCAAGGCTTGCAGGAAGGCAGGCACCAAGGCTGGCAGGAAGGCTGGCAGGAAGGCTGGCAGGCACCAAGGCTGGCAGGCAGACATGAACCAAGGCTGGCAGGAAGGCAGGCAGCAAGGCTGGCAGGCAGACTGGCTGGCAGCAAGGCTTGCAGGCAGGCTGGCAGCAAGGCTGGCAGGCAGACATGCAGGCAGGGCAGGCAAGGCAGCCAATCCGTCTGGCAGCAGGTCTTTCCTCTGATTGGTGACCTGCTTCCGTGCTGCTTCCGTTATATCCGTGGGGCTGACACAGTGCATCCTCCCCGCATGCGCAATTAATGCCAGGCATCCATTAGGCTTCCACTGTGCATCCGCTGTGCATCCGCTTCATCCGTTCGGCGTCCACTCTGCATCTGCTGTATCCGTTCCGCGTCCGCTTTTCTGAGGTCCCCCAGAAGACATGCCATCCGCTCCCATCCGCTTCCATCCGCTAGGCTTCCATTCCACATCCGCTTTGCATCCACCCTGCGTCCTCCCCGCGTCCGTGTTATCCACTCCGGTTATGCAAATTTTTGCCCCTTTCGAGAGCGGATAACAACGGATGGAACATTTTGCTCGTCCGCTGTGTCCTTTTTGCATCCGTTGGGCAGTGTGACATGGGCTTTAACACACAAACATATTAAATATCAAATACATTGAACTTACTATTTTACTTCTTATCAAATTTAAATCTTTCCATTAACTGAACGTAAGAAAACAAATGACGCATGTTACCTTCCAATTCTAAATCCTGTCTTGTTTTTAACATAAATTCTCCTTGAGAGAAAAATAAATATATTAGCTTATTAACCAGTTTTGTTTAACTATTATTTGTCTTCTAAAAACAATTTCTTGTTACAACCACATTGAGATATTAGAAGACAATCTTACCTTATACCTATACTTAAAAATTTTAATTTTAAACCGAAACTGATGATTTCCTAAAATAGTGTCTGACAGTTCAAAGAAAAAACTTGCCAACAATCATTCAAACAGAATTATTTTCAGATTAAATATTGTAGTCTGTAAACTGAAATATTTGTTCACTGCAGATAAAGAGAATGATCGATATATCCATTTTCTCAGTGTTCATTATATGCCATTGAAAAAGAAAATTTCATATAAAAATGGATTTCATTGGAAAAAAATCAATTCAATTTTACCTGATTTCAGACTAATACAATTTTAATTGGGGCACTGTAAAAGCTAAAGAAAAAATACAAAAGAAAAATGAATCAAGATAAAGTTTTATTCAATAAGATAATGAATTGTAAAAAAAAAAAAAAAAAGGCTTTTGCTTGTTGGGAAAAGGATGAGTCTTATATGTACCTATACAGGCTATATGAATATATTACATTCTAGACATATTTTATTTGATAAATTATAAAAGACAGCAAGCTTAGCAATATTCTATAAAGCAAAATAAATAAAAGTGTCATTTTAAAGGAATGACTAATTCTAATAATATAAATGCTTAATGTAAAATGTAGCTCCTTTCCAATATTGTGACCTACATTCCATAGAAAGAATTTAATGATTGCTCATTTATCTGGAGCATATATTCTTCACCTTCATTTTAAAAATATTCCAAGTGACATTCAGAATAACTAAAAAGTTGCTGCCATTAGTTTTACAACTAAAAGGACAAACCCGATAAACATGTATCTGATACAAATAATATAATATTCATATTTTAAATATTGTACAAATTCTCAAATTTTCTGTTCTGTTTTGTCCTTTAATGCTTTCTCATTAAGATATGCAGTGTTTTTTTTAAGTTTACACTTGAAGTGATCAATAATCTGTAAGTTTGAGTAAGAAAGATTTGGGAAAAAAATATTAAGACGTAGCATGAAAGGGCTACATGTTCATCTGAGATTCAAAGCT
>BLBF01000004.1:59687893-59725239 GCA_015471245.1 Laticauda colubrina | reverse complement strand
TAAGACGTAGCATGAAAGGGCTACATGTTCATCTGAGATTCAAAGCTAAAAGGTTCTAAAATATGAATTGAATAAAATCTAATTAAAATAAGGAAGTCATGAGACTGGTTGCTATGTTGTGGTAATTGCCTGCAATTTTGTCCTGTGATGCATCTGATTTGTCCTGTGATGCATCAATTTTGTCCTGTGATGCATCTGTGATGCATTTTTGCCTTCCTATCGGAAAATAACCTGGCAATGATTGTTGATCATTCATAGGAATGTAGGAATCTTTAAGTTAGTGACTATTAGCAATAGCAATAGCACTTAGGCTATTATACTGCTTCATAAAGCTTTACAGCTCTCTCTAAGCAGTTTACAGAGTTAGCATATTCCCCCAACAATCTGGGCCATCATTTTACCAACCTTGGAAGGATGGAAGGCTGAGTCATCACTTTGAGCAGGTGACAATTAGCCTTTAGCCTGCAATACTGCATTCTAACCACTACTGCTGTTACTATCCAGTGAATAGTGACAGTCAAAGAACCAAGTGCAAGTTTTGAGAAAAACTGTATGGTTGTTCTAAGTAGCAAAACAGAAGCTAAAGTTCATGGCTTGATACACTATTATATGAAAATTGGACATGTCAAGAGAAACATAAAAGTAAATTAAATGCACTAGGAATGAGGTATTTAAGGAGTGTAGTAAACAAAAAGGTATAAAGATTGAATGAGAGTTGAATGAATGGCTATGGGCTGAATATAAAAGTGAATGAGCAACATGAAAGAAATATGTGGGGTGTTGTTGTTTTTTTACTGCACAAACAATGAATGCAGACTGAATCAGAGTGTGAGTGAATATGTGAAACAATAGTGATTAGTTCGAGAAAAAGAAAAATACCAGAAAGTCTTGTAGTTGGCTGGAATTGATAATGAACATGAGTGCATCCTCTTCTGAAAGGATGCTAAATTCCTGTTCAAAATTAGTCTAGCTGGCAGGGTAAAAGGCACAAGAAAGGGAAATGGGTGAAAGAGAAGACAGCAATCAACAGCTGGGCTCTGTCCTGAATGGTGTTATGAGGGAATGGCAGTGCAGGCACAACAGACCAAGAAATCCAGATCATAACCTACTAATCAGAAGTAGCCACTGCATAGAAAACAAGTACACTACAATGCATTTCTGGAATTTACACAATTGGGATTGGTCCATACATTGTAGTTAATTATCATCTCCATGGAACCTAGTGCTGTCAATCCTGAAAGGGAATGGCTAAAAGGGTATCTTCTCCCCTCATCAGGGAGAGATTTGTAAAAGTGGTACATTGCAGAAATAGATATATAAACTGCAGTGGAAGAGACCAGTCCCAGGACAATTGCCCAGTTAGGACAATAGTTATATAGCACTTCTACACAGGTCTTGGGGTAATAAATAGAATAAAAATGGTACAAAAAAATTCACATAAGATCCCTTGTTGCAGAATGCATCCAAGACAAAAGCTGTTATCTTAAATTGACTTTCTGAAAGACAGATGGATTTTCACAGGACCAGTAAACCCATATTTATAATAAATCCAAATAAGATCTGATAAATGTTATGTAAAATACTGGTTAGGCATTACAGTATGTGGGAAGGTGGACCTGCAGAAACCCAGGTGTCCACTATCTCATGCAGCCTCAGAAAAAATATTCACAGACAGAATTGCCTAAAATTGGGGAGGACGGTGGGATGTACAATGAAGTTATGAACCTCTGACAAAAATCTAGAGGTTTATCCACAGTGCAACTCATTTCGTGATTTGAGCAGAACAATTACTTTCTGAATAGCTTGAACCTGAAAGCAACTAAAAAAGAAAGAAGATGCAATAAATTTAGAGGATGTGGGGGATTGGGGTGTCAAAGGGATGGATGTGGCTCTTTCAAATGCAGAATCTTTTTGAACTTCATACTTTGTTAATGGCCCAAACTACATTTACCCTCTCTTACTGATCTTGAGAAGATTAACAAGGCTAAAAACTAATAAAGGATGTTGCCACTTCTTCAATCATTCTATTTTGGTAACTTCACACTTGCTATACTTCTAAGAATCACCATAATATACCTAGGTTTTTCTTCTTTACTGTAAAACCACAGTTAATCCACATTTTTCTCTTGCTAGCGCTACTTATCTTTGCATTTTGCTATTTAATAAATTTCAAAACCATCCCATAGTTCTAAATTATGGATTTCAAACAGTCTGAATGGGGATTAGACTTATTCAACATAAAAACGAGAGATAGCTATACACAAAATTCTGAGGGGGAAAAACCCTGTTGTCAGTGTATTTTGGAGGAAAGAAAGCTTGTTACTTTGCACGCCTCTTTTACAAAACCAAGATAAGAACACAAAGGGATGTCCCAGAATGCATTTTCCTGACTAAAGAAAATTTTGTATATTAAAAAAAAATTACCTTTCTCTAAACAGCAAGTTCATTCTTTGTTAATGTTAAAGAAAAGAAATGGTTTGAGGTTTATTTCCTCTCAGACAGCTGCAATATTCACTTTAGAGGTTTCTGTTGGAATTTGAAATTAGGCAGCACCATATCCAAAGAAGAAATTATAGCAATATTTTTACTAGAAACACTGAACTTGTTTAGCAAAACATCTGCTAGTTTCTTTCATAGGATAATAAGAAGATGATTATTAAATTAGACAAAAGACCTCACAAAGTAATCCAGAATTTCTGTATCTCAATGCCAAATTGATAAATCTAGAAAACTCACAAAGCAAGAGAAGAGACAACTTCTACTGCTATATAAGTAGACAACTTCTACTGATATAAGGCCATCAAGATTTACAGTCATGAAGTTGTCCAGTTCTTTCTTTTTAAAATTATGAATATAGATTGATAATCACATCTGATGGTAGTAAATTCTACAGTATAATTTAACACTTAGTAGATATGTTATTTCTTACTAATGGCACACAGTACACCCATTCTTCCCCAAATGAATAAAAATAAATTGCCCTGTCATAAAGATATTAATATTGAACAATGAGTTCTAGGTGGGATTGTGAGAGGATGTGTGAACATCAAAAGGAAGTGAGGATGTGCCACAAATGGGTGCTAGGGAGTATCAGTGAATCTTTGGGGACTGCAGAAAGGCCAGCAACAGATATAGCAGGGTTCTAGGGAGTGTGGACAGATGGACTGACTCGAAATGGAGTCCAAAAAAGAATAATGGATGGAAATGACTTAAGGAGGCAACTTGTGACTTTCCCTGCCAGCTTCCCCATTGATTTTGCTTATGAGAAGCCAGCGGGGAAGGTCACAAATGGCAATTGTGTGACCACAAGATGCTGCAACCATCGTGTGAGCCAGTTTCCAAGCACCAAAACCACAATTATGTGACCATGGGGTGCTTTAATGGCCAGAATTTTGAGGAGCACTTCGACTGTAAATACCACTTGTTCAGTGCTGTTGTAACTTTGAATGTTGGCTGGACAGGTGGTCCTAACCTGAGGAGTTCTGTTTGATCTTGCTCTAGGATGTCTCTCAGCCCAGCATACATTAAAAGCTGGGGGTTAAGTCTGTATCAACCCAGATCAGATATAATTTGGTTCCTCTATGGGAATTTTGCTAGTACTTGTTTTGACACTAAGCAACATATGCTTATAAATTTATGGGAAATGACATGTGGGAAGTGAATAAATAAGCTTGTAAGCTTAAAAAAAGACCACATGAAGACCACTTCATAATTGAATTGGATCCTTCAGATTGGTTGGACACAAATGCCATTTTCAATCTTCCATCCATATGAAAGGCATTGGCCTGTAAAAATATGAACTGGAAATTGTATCCTTAAAACTCTCTTGTTGCCTCCTTAAGCCTCTTGTCTGCTTCTGTGAAATAATGTGACTGGGAGCCACTGATTATCTGTCAAGGGCTGGATCTTCTCAGCAGGAGATTTTGCATGAAACAGTTCTATTATTAAGTGCGAAGCTGAACTTACAGCCTAGCATTTTTTCCTTGGCAGAAAACTATTGACATAAAGTTGATTACAAACATCACAAGTTCAGGAAAGTTGAGTACTTAAGGATTGCAATGTAGTTACTTATAGCACTAAACATGAAGACTCAAGATACTACTACCATGAACTCCACAGATTTTATTTATACCCACTTTTCATTTACACCCACTTTTCATTTTTATACCCATCTAGTTCAAAAGACTCTGGATAAGTTACAAGAACTCAAAATGATAACACAACAGTAAAGTAGATCCACATTATAAAACTATTGTAAATCAACAATAAATAATCTCTCCTTGGAAGATAGCTTAGCTTAGCTAAGGTTGAAAGTCTGATAAAATGAAGCTGTTTTTAAATATCTTCTCAAAGTTATCAGTGACAGGCTTTTATGAACATGTAAGTACATCCAAAATGTGGGTGGTATCACCAAGAAGACCTGCTACCTTATTATTGTTATCCTTACTTCAGAGAGCAGGGACTCCTTAAGTAGCTTAGTTTCCACTAAGCAAGCAGTTCAATTCTGGCAAGGCAATATCTCATGTAGTCTAACACTATGCCTTATATTTTGAAAATGTGATAAGGCATTGGTGGACAACAGGTGTATTTTAGTCCTCATTATGTTTGATTTAAGTCAGTATTGTGTGAAGGAGGGCACTGATGAACTTTTTAAAAAGTGGATGAAGTACCAATAAAAAATTAATATACAGATTATCTTTTTGCTAATTTAGAGAAGTCTCTGAGTACATACATATACAAATTCTTTCAATATTATCAGTGAAAACAAATCAAATATTGTAAAGGAGAATTAAATCTGCTGCATTGTCCTATATTTTAGGAATGAAATCCTGTACATTGTGTTTGTATGTATATTATTACATTTAGCGATTGCCCCGCTGTGTGTGTCTGTCTATGTGTGTGTGTGTGTGTCTGTATGTAGCATAATAGACCAGGCAATCATTAAATGGAATGATGATAATAAATGCTGAAAATTTGACATGATAATATGCAAATCTTTTCTAGGTCAATGCAAAAAACCTGGATAAAAATGACGATACAAACCAGGCTGATATACACAACACTTGATATCTTGGTTGTGATGTAAAAAACTTAAAATTGACATTCTTCGAATTTAAGTCTTTTAAATTTGTTTAAAACAGAAGTGAGGAATTTCTGGGCTGAATGAGACTCCTGCCATACTCACTTTACTTAATCCTTAGAACCAACTGAGAAGTTCCATAGGGCCCTTTTTTCTAAAGAGTCAAGCCTTCAGCTATTTACTTTACCCAAAGTGCAATTTTTTTAAAAAAAATATTCTTCTTCCTTCTGCCCATGGAGGGAAAATAAGCCACCTTCCTCCTCTCAAGAGAAGTCTGGGACCCTTACAAGTAGACATAGACTATTATTAAGTAAGTCAGGGGAGACTGCTGATATATAGCTTCAAAGGAAGACCTTCACATCAGAAAAACTTGTTGCCTGTTAAGCAAGTTGTTGAGGGAAATTCCCTGCTTTGAACATTGTCTGTCTTTTCAGACCTTACAGTCATCTACCCAAATCAGCTTAAAGAAAAAAATACCATAAGGAGGAAGACTGGGAAATTTGGTGACATATTTCCTACTTCTGTTAATGAATAAATAGAACAGTTAGAAAACTCCAATGTTCCATAGGCTGCCAGATATAATTTAGTCCAGCCTGATTTCATTTACTGTCTTCCCAGATATATCTGGATTGCAGCTCTCAGAATTTTTAGGCCAGCATGGCCAAAAACAAATCTAGAGGGTGCTAGTTGTGGACTGCTAATTTGGACTATCATGTGGTCAATTCAGTTCCAGTATCCACAATCCAGTAGATTGTGTGGGTTCAACATTAGAAGTTTAGAAAGAAAATCTTCAGCTTAAAACCTCTGTTCTGTATAACTTGGAAGGTTCCAAGTAGTCAATTCTAATTGGCCAAAAAGGCCAGTAGTGGATTGGTTCATTAGGAACCAATCCAAGAAGCCGCTCAAAGGCGGCAAGATTAAATTAATGTCATTGGCCACAAGCCGGCAGGCAAGCCTCTATATAAAGGGCTGCCACAGCTTGAGCCAATGTTCCGTTACTGTTGCTGTTAACCGAATAAAGAGTTGTTAGTTGGAACCCGGTCTCACATGCTTCTTTTCTGGATGGAACACTGGCGACGAAGGTGGGATCATCCTGAAGCGGAGACCAAGCATGCGGCAAGAGAAAAAAACCACACTAGATGAGATGGCTGGTGATAACGCGCCGCCCGCACCATTCAATCCCAATGAAGAAGATTGGGAGTCTTATATTGATTGTTTCCTGATGTTTCTGGAAAGCAACAAAATGGAAGAAATTTCCGATCAGCGAAAGAGGGTTGTCTTCCTAACACATTGCGGGCCAGCCGTATTTAAGATGGTGAAGGCATTGGCGAAGTCCAGAGACGTGAACCAGATGACCTGGTCTGAGCTTCACCGAATGCTGAAAGCTCACTATGCGCCGGTTGTCTCAGGCCTCATCAAGAGACATGAATTTTATAAGAGAGACCAGAGGGAAGACGAAACTATTGATTATTTCGTGGCAGCTCTGCGCCATATTGGAGGAGCCTGTGAATTCCAAAATATGGATGAGGCAATGCGAGATCTGTTAGGGATAACATTGTTCACCCTAACTGGTTTAGGTGAAATAATAACTATGAATCATAGTTAATGTATGTTAGAGTGTATACAGCTTTAACTGTGAAATAGCAATTAAAGGAGTGGTTAAGAAAACAATATAAAAGTAGCAAGACTACGGCTTGCTCACACTCTCTCTCTCTGGCTTTGATGATCCCTGATTACTGCTTGGAATCAAGACTGCATTGCTCGAACGGGAGAGACAACAAAGGACTGATTTTGTAAGTGAACTGACATAGGATATTCTACTTTGCTAACTGAATACCCCTGAATGGACTGACTACATGGTAAATGAATATTGGACTGTTATTTGACTATGCTATAAACTTATACTGGAATAAAATATATTCTTGATAGCACAAGCGTATCTGTTATTTTTACTGTATGTTAATAAACATACAAGCTTAGCTCACTCATTTATCTGTGTGCCTATCTGACTAACGCTGCACATTCTGTTTAGCTTGTCTACCTAACCCTGGTTGGGGAACCCAGGCTTAACATGTCGTGTTAGGTCTTAGGGACTCTACCCTTCAAAGACTCAGACCCAACATAATGGTGGCAGAGGCAATCGCAGAAGCAACCGCCGTGGAAGCCGCAAAGAAATCAGCGGCCACAATGAAGATGATGAACGCCAGTGCTGACACGACAACCCTTCCAAAAGAGAAAATCTCAGGCGGAGGGAGAAAACAAGCTGCCATAAACACACACCACGAAGATCTAGACGAGTCATCAGACACTGATGAAGATGACGATGAGGTCCACCGCCTTTATGCAAACCAAAAAAGGCACGAAAGGAAGAAAAATTGGTGGGAATGCGCTGGTTGCGGAGGAAACCACCCCCAAGCCAAGTGCAGGTTCCTTGATGCTATCTGTCGGGCTTGCAAAAAGAGGGGACATATCGAAAGAGTCTGCTGAAATTGAAGAAACAGCAGCCCTAGCAGACATGGTAATTCCCTACCAAAAACTGACTCGAGGCAAGCCGACAGAAAATGGGAGCGCAGCAAGGGAACCAGCAACCAAGAAAACACACATCAGACTGTCACTATAGGAAGCGCACAGACAGAAAGCGGAAGAAAAGTCAGAATTGTAGTGTCCATTGAAGGAAGCCCTTGTGAGATGGAGGTTGACTCAGGATCTTTTTTATCAATAGTGTCTTGGAACACAATTAGACATCTGATTCCAAACATCAGACAAAATGAACTCAAAAAACAAAAATTAATTCTCAAAGACTACCAGGGAAATAGGATTTCCGTGGTAGGTCTGGGGCACTTCAAAGTAACTTACAAGCAACACGCTGAAGTCCTGCCACTAACTATAGTCGACTGAGACTGTCCCAGCCTTCTGGGCATCAAATGGTTCATGCCATTGGGCATCAGGATGACTGGAGTGAGCCAAATAGTCACGAGTGATTGGGAAGAGAACCTGCTACATGAGTTCCAAGACGTCTTTGACGGAACTCTAGGCAGGTACCGGGGAACCCCAATATCCTTTAGCATAGATCCCCAAATAGCACCGAGAAGACTAAAAGCCAGATGGGTCCCCTTTGCATTAAAACCCAAAATAGATAAGTAATTAAATAAATTGATTGCACAAAGGGTCATAGAATCAACTGACCACGCCAGGTGGGAGACACCAAGAGTAACACTTGTAAAACCAGATGGGTCTGTGTGCATCTGTGGAGACTACAAGGCTACCCTGAACCATGCGCTACAGCAAAGCGCATACTCGGTACCAGCACTTACTGCACTCACTTGGGGGAGGAAATTTTTTTGCCAAACTCGATTTGGCCCAGGCGTATCAGCAACTTCCAGTAGACCACATAACGGCCGAGGCACAAACAATAGTAATGCATAGAGGGGCGTTCAAATGTAACAGACTTCAATTTGGAGTGAACGTTGCCCCAGGCGTTTTCCAAAGCCTCATGGAATGCCTATTAAACGGAATAAAAGGGGTCGTTCCATACTTTGATGACGTCCTAATTTCAGCAAAAAACACGACCCAATCAGAAACTAGACTAAGGGAAATGCTAACGAAATTCAGAAAATCTGGCCTGAAAGTTAAAAAAGAAAAATGCTGCCTGGCCACTGACCGCATCGAATTTTTAGGATATTTGATTGATGAACAAGGTATTCACCCAACAGAAAAAAAAGTCAAAGCAATTAAAGACGCACCCAGACCTAAAAATAAAATGGACTTACAGGCATTCTTGGGTCTGATCAATTTTTATAATGTATTCCTCCCCCACAAAGCAACGATAGCAGAACCGTTGCACCGGTTGCTAGATAAAAAAACTGTCTGGACTTGGGGTCACAAAGAACAAAAAGCCTTTCAAAATATAAAAGATTTGTTAACCTCAGACACCATTCTTATTCAGTTTAGTAATACTCTACCCTTGACGGTCACCTGCAATGCCTCACCATTCGGAGTCAGTGCTATCCTGAGCCACCAATTACCTGACGGGAGAGAGGCACCCGTCGCTTTTTATTCGAAAACGCTCTCCAAAGCGGAACGCAACTATAGCCAACTAGACAGAGAGGCCCTGGCAATCATCGCCGGAGTAAAACGCTTTCATGAATACCTATATGGTAGAACATTCTCCATTGTTACTGACCATAAACCATTACTAGAGATTTTGGCTGGGAATAAACCCACATCGAACATTCTATCCCCACAGATAACTAGGTGGTCAGAATTCCTGGCTGTCAATTCATATACATTGCTGCATCGACCCAGGAAACAAATCGCCCATGCAGACACATTAAGCCAAACACCATTACCGATCTTAGAGGACGACCCGGCTCCAGCCACCACCACCCTACAACTAGAAACCTGCCCTGAACTTCCATTGACTGCGGATGATGTCGCCAGAGCCACGGCAAAAGACTCATTGACTGCCCGCGTTTTTTGACTTGGGTAGGTAAAGGCTGGCCGGAAGGCCAAGAGACTGAAAACTTTAAACCTTTCCGGACTAGACAAACTGAACTGTCAATACAAAAGGGGTGTTTGTTGTGGGGAGATCGGGTGGTGATTCCATCCAAACTACAAGAAGAGGTGTTAGGCATGTTACATGAGGGCCACCCAGGCATAGTTAAAATGAAAAGCCTGCCCAGGAGCTATGTCTGACATTGAACGCTGGGTTGCAACATGCCACAAGTGTCAGAGAGCTAGACCCACACCACCACAAGCCCCCATACGGGACTGGGAGACCCCACGAGGACTCGGTGTCAAATCCATATTGATTTTGGGGGACAAACTAGGGGCAATACATTTCTAATAGTTGTGGATGCATATTCAAATTGGCTTGAAGTCATCTTAATGTCATCCACAACAACTGACGCTGTTATAAAACAGCTAAACTAATTATTTGCAACTCATGGGTTACCTGATTTGTTGGTATCTGACAATGGGCCACAACTAACAGCAATACAATTTGAACAATACTTAGCCTCTTTGGGTATACGCCATGCACTAACCGCGCCAGCTCACCCAGTGGAGAATGGTAGGGGCGAGCGAATGATCTGGTTCACAAAAGAAGGCCTTGAGAAAATGGACCATGGGGATGTCCAAGACAAGCTAAACCGCTTACTTACACTAAAACACATCACTCCCAGTAGCACAACAAACAGGAGCCCAGCAGAATTATTAATGGGGAGAAAACTCAGATCCCATTTCGATAGGTTGCACCCCAATTATACTTGTGACGAACCCCCCGACTCTTCCAGCCGATACCGCACTTTTGAAATCGGCGACCTGGTCTATGCAAAGAATTTTACCGGGGACCCTCTTTGGCTTCCAGCCACGATCACACAAGTAACAGGGCCCCAGTCCTACTGACTAACCATGGACGATGGAAGAGAGTGGAAGCAGCACATAGACCAGCTTCGTTCCCACAACATCGAGTGCAAAACAACTGTGCAACCTCAAATAATAAATTTCGATGAAAACAAAACCAAGGAGGTGGGGGGAATACAAATAAATATAAAAGGGTGTGAAAATGAACCATTAAAATCACAACCAGAAAATCTAACCAGCCAAAAAGAGCACTTATGGTTAGATGAGACCATCGGAAGAAGTCCTGGCCAAAGGGAAACCGACCTGGAAGGTACCAGCCAGGCCAGCTCAACCAGCCTGGTTGAACCGGGAGGGAGCGGCAGAACCACTTCGACCAGCCTGAGAAACTCAGGTGGGAGCGGCAGTGCTGACTCACCCTTCCAGGCGGTTCCATGGAAAAAAGCTGGAGAGACAACGATCCTGACCGGACTGCTTGAAGTTCTTGGCGTGAATGAGCCCCACAGGTCAACTAGGACCAGAAAAAGGCCCACCTACCTGCGCGACTACGTCACTCACATAGGACTGACTAAAGGGGGAGGGGTGTTCTGTATAACTTGGAAGGTTCCAAGTAGTCAATTCTGATTGGCCAAAAAGGCCAGTAGTAGATTGGTTCATTAGGAACCAATCCAAGAAGCCACTCAAAGGCAGCAAGATTAAATTAATGTCATTGGCCACAAGCCGGCAGGCAAGCCTCTATATAAAGGGCTGCCGCGGCTTGAGCTAATGTTCCATTACTGTTGCTGTTAACCGAATAAAGAGTTGTTAGTTGGAACCCGGTCTCACGCGCTTCTTTTCCAGACGGAACAACCTCATATTTTAGAAATGACAATTTGAGTTTCAGTAGCAACAATATTATATTTCATATGTGTGCTGGATATTGTCGTCTTGTCTTTCTAGCCTTTACAGTAAGAAATGGGAGCTTTAATTTAATTCTTGACATTTTCATTAAATAAGCAAACATATACAAATAGCATTAACAGCTAACTAAAAATGATAGGTAATGACATTTGTGGGGTTTGTTTTTCTTTTTTAAAGGTGGGGGGGGGGGAAACCATGTTAGAAAAGTAGTTTTGCAGCAACAATGAAAACTATGTTTTAATTCATAGAAAAACCTACTGTGAAAGAGACAAATGACCTTCCCATTTTATAACTAATGTTTTTAAAAACATCACTCCTGTTTTCTCACAACAACTTTCAGCTTCTATTGTTTGTCCTCATTATTTTTGTTTTAACTTCCAAAGCAAGTTCAAAGGGCTTTTTATTCAATTGAATGGTATGTCTCCAAAGATATCCTGAAAAACAATTCACGTTACTGTTTTCTGTTTCTATTCCTATTCTGTCTCAGAATTTACAGTGGTAACATAAATCCTCACTTTCCAGAATAAAAGAACAATGGAGACACATGGACTTATTTTAAAAGACTACAGGTCATCATCAGGTACTTACAGTTAGTAATACAGGGGAAAAGGTTTACACACAGCCCTGTAGGGTTAAGCAGGCTCTCTATATGCAACAGAAGAGTATTTGCTTGTTAAAAGTTAATAGCATTTTTAAAAGCTGAGAGAAAGGGGACAAAGTCAGGAATGTTATGACCCTCAACATGAAAAAAAAGAGAGCTGAAGAATCCCAAATACTGCTTAATACAACATTATTTTCTTTGGCAAAGCATAGCATAATTAACATAAACACATCAAACATGTTGGTCATTCCAAAGAAAGCAATCTTCTATGTTTAATAGTCTGGGTTATCTATGTGCTTGTGACAGGAGGCTGAAGCAGAAGTCAAAAATAATCTCAAAGACTTTGAAAATAGGATTCTATTGTGGCTGTGAGTGAGTATGTGTGTGTGTGGGGGGGGGGTATTCCTAACAGTGCAGATCACCAGATCATTAAATGTAGTGCTTCTACTAGCTTGTGACCCTTAAGAACAAAAGACTTGGTGCAGATTAGATTGGGTGCTGTAGTGGCAAAGTTGAGGGCAATTGGCAGGTGGGTAGAGTTGGAACATATGTTGCAGTCATAAATGTAGGCACACTATCAAGTGCTCAAATCTTGATCATATGACCATCAGGGCACTGCAATGATTGTAATTTCAAGGACTTATTATTTTGAATGAACTTCTATTCAGAGCTTTCATAACTTCAGCCATTGAATGAAGGCAGGGCTGGTGCTATCATTATATCAGTGTTTCTCAGCCTTAGCAACTTTAACATGTGTGGATTTCAACTCCCAGAATTCCCCTGCCAGCATATGTGTGTGTGTGTGTGTGTGTGTGTGTGTGTGTGTGTGTGTGTGAGAGAGAGAGAGAGAGAGAGAGAGAGAGAGAGAGAGAGATTATCTGGCATAAATATCGAGTTTGATGTTGGCTGGGGGAAGACAGCAAAATGTTTCTGATAAACACTTTGGCTCTGTCTGAAAACAGCTACAAGGGGAAAAATCATTTTCTTACAAACAGCCCACTTTCTTTCCACCTTCTAAAAAAATTTAAGGTTGCTTTATAAAGGGATCCCTCTTCCCCTCCCCCAAGGACTGGCTTTGGCTGTAGGGTTTTGCTGAACAATGTAGAAATCCTATGAATATCTGCCTGTTGGCAAATATGTTGATAATTTGCAAATAACTTTACAAACTTTCCCTGTTTAAGATGGAAACAGGTGGGGGAGCAATGGAATCTCAAAGTGATTGTACACAATAGCTAGTCTTGGTTGTTTTTTGCAACATATTTAAGTTAAATGCCTTACAACCTGGAAAGCTTTGGCTTTGTGAATTGAAGGGATCACAAAGCTTGGAGAAAAAAAACCCAATATCTGAAGGCTGGGCCCTAGATAAAATCAGAAGCAGCATAGTTTAGTGCTTAGGTTATTGAATTAACATGAGGTAGTAGACCCAGATTCAAGTCCCCTTTTAGCCATGGAAATTCAATGTTGCTTTTTCACAACCCAACCTTTCTCATAGGATGCTATTGTTTTTGTTATAAGAACCAAAGAAAGACAAAATGCCCATGAAAGAACTTTGAACTGATACTTTGAAGTCTTGGAGAAAAAGTTAGATATGAATATCATCGATTATAAAATAAATGGATTATAAAATAAATGGATATAAATGGATACATGCATGCATACATATATATATACATACATGTACAACTGTGTTGAAGAGAACATGAAACTCACTTTTCTTTTACACCTGGAAAAAGTAAATGGAGATTAGGTACAGCAAAAGATAGCTTTGTGTATTGGAAAGTCAGCAGGTTATGATTCCTCTTGAGCAAGAACTTTAGAAATTATTCTCTTAATCAATGTGTGGACTTCAATTCCCAGAATTCCCAAGTCATTTCCAGTCCTGGAATATTAAACTATAATTCATGCCATTTGGCATCCAAGGGAAAGGTGGTGATTAGTGATTTCACCATGATCAATCAGAATACTGGGAGTGGTAGTTCAAGGCATCTAGAAGCTAAGAAGATTAAATTATATTACCTTCAGATAAATTTATTTACCTTTATTACCTGAAGCTATTACTTTTTCCCTTGATGAAAGGCAATCAAGTTGGATAAAGTGATGAAGTGCAATGAAGGTTGATATAGAACAAGAGAAACACATTTTCTGTAAGGATACTATTAGAAATCACTCTGATTTTTACTTTGACTAATAAGATAGCTGAGGCCCAAGGCCAACCTAAAGATAATACAGGAAGTTCATTAGCTATATCTCTTGTGTTATGATGTGATGATGAGCTTGCCCTGCCTCGATAAGAGGAGGATATTGCAATCCGGAGGAATGGGAGTTTAATCCTTCTTTGGTGTTTTCTTTCTTGTTTTATCTTATCCGATTAATGGTTTGGGGAATTCAAGAAATTAGTGACAGAATATCAGCAGAAGGAAAGTTGTTGGGTGGGTTTGCTATCATGAGTGTCCATTGCAACTGTAGATCTCATCAAGATGACAATACATACATCATAATTCATTTTCACCCTCTAATCACAATCATCACTACCATCATTTAAAGACAGTTCAATAATAAATTTGCACAAAATAAAAATGCAGATATGTTGGTTAATCAAATTCTTGAACCTGTATTTTTCTTTGACAGCAGCATCCATCTTCCTTCCACCTGGCTATATTTCCCCAATCCAGCTGATGTGGCTGTTAAAATAAACTCCCTGGCTATCATTTAATAAGTACAATTAAAATCTTGACTAAGGTGATACCAGTCACTTTCTCCTCAGTGTGCTAGCTTTCAGGCAGTTCCTTTATCTGAAAGAGGAAAAGCAATTTAAGAGCTAATTCTCAAGTAAACCTTAACATGTTCTTTAGCAGTTTTCTCTTAAGTCTCTGGCTTTATTTGAATAGATTCTTACCAAATCTTTTTGTTGCTCCTGTATACATCACCTCTAATCTTGTTTTCAAATTTACAACTTTCAGCAAATTGAAAAGACTTAGGATGGCAGAAACAATTCCATTTATCTTCAGCCTTCATTCTTATTTGAGAGCAGTAAATAGCTAAATTGCCTTTTTTTAAAAAGGTTTTTATTTAGTTTTAGATTTAGTTTCCTTCCTTTGTCTCCTTCCTTGCCTTTCATTCAGCCCATTGGGGAATTTAATGTTCTTGGGCTCTGCTTAAAGCCCATTGAAATCATTTCATCTCCCAAGCCATGTTATTTTATTGGTGGAAAAAAACAAAATTAAAATCACCAAAGAACTTAAAACTACACCAAATTTTTAAATATTTTATTCTACTTCCAATTTTTTTGGAAACAGATTCTGAATTATATAGTCCTGTACCATATAATGGTATTATGATTTACTGATCACATTTGAGCCCAAGTTTGCAACATCATAATCCCTCATCACTGATTATGCTGGGTAGGACTACTGACAATTATTTATGTCTGGAGGACCAAAAATTTCCTATGCCTGGTGAAAGTTGACATGGGAGATTCCTTTTGATAATAATTGCACTGCAGATCAACATTAATAGTGTTCAAAGATTCATTCAACAAATATAAATTGTACCTTTGATTTTTTTCATCAGGCATTCTTGAGGTCCATTAAGTTATTGCCAAACAAAGGGGAATGACATTTTCCCTTCTTAAACATTGCCATGGTCTTCTGTTGAAAACAGAATGACATTTTTAGGGTCAGTTCTGAGTTGAGTTCCCAATCTTATCTTGTTTAGGAGGACTGATAAAAGTGAAGGATGAAAAAAGGGCATATCATTATGGTGCTGGTCAGCTTTGGGGCCTGTAGTGTTGTTTCCTGATTGACTTTTCTTGACATCAAACATTGGAGGCTGTTCAGTATTTCTAATGACAAACTCCTTCCAGGTCAGAGAAAGAAAACAGCAGTAACAGATCTGTAGCCATATTGCCTATTCCTTCTTTCTGGCAGAAGCAGAGGAAGACACATGACAAGAGGGTGAGAAATATTTCTCAGTTGATTTACAGTGGTCTGAACTATTAGATCTTTCACTTAAGACAAACTTCTGATCTTAAGCAAATGGCATGAGGTGTGACATGTCATTCATATTTCTAACATTACTGCTCTCTGCTTCTGAGGTCTGCATTAGAAATATATCCATTTCAGAAATGGCATTTAAAGAAAGATTACATTTCTGAAAACGAATAAGTATTCTAACTCGGTATTTGCTTTGCCTCTTCAATTTTATGCTGATGCATATCTTGAATGTTGAAGAGGGTTCAGTTCTCATATTTCTTAAAATGGTAGCAAAATAACAGGCGCTATCTACAGGCATTAAGTAGCACGGATAGACGGACCTAGCCAAACTTTCCTCAACAATCCTTAGATTATATTCTGCTTGTTATCAGTTGTGGAGAAGGATGATCAATGTATCATCAATTTATTTCAATGAGCAGCAATTACAAAGATTGTGAAAGTTTAAGCAGACTGTAATCTAAGAATTGTGCATTAATCATATACATGTTTATTCATGAATTTATTTTTCTACTTTATATAAATTATACATGCCAGCCCTATGAATGCTTTAGATACTTGACCCACAATTTAAAAGGATTCATTCTCAAAATAATGTACATAAGAATATATTAATTCTTTTCTTAAATCCCTTTTAATAAATTCCATGGTATTATATTCTATAAGAGATGTCAAAAGATATGGGAGCAGACAGAATGCATTTGTAATTATTTTAAAAAATGTGCTATTAAGATTTTGCTATTATTATATCCCCACATTATAAGGAAAGTACAGTATATTGCTGAATAGAATCAAGAATAACAGAGTTGGAAGGAACCTAGGAGGTCCAGAAATCCAACCTCCTGCTCAAGCAGGATCCTATACTATTTCAGATAAGTGGCTACCAATCTCTTCTTAAACAGCTTCCAGTGATGAAACACCTACAACTTCTGAAGGCAAGTTATTCCTATGGTTAATTGTTCTCACTGTTAGGAAGTTTCTCTTTTGTTCTAGGTTGCTCCTCTCCTTGATTAGTTTCCATCCATTGGTTCATGTCTTGCCTTCTGGTGCTTTGGAAAATGTTACTAAGGTAATATATAATTAACTCAAAGTTCACTTAAGGTCCTGTCACACTGCCCAATGGATGCAAAATGTTTGTAAAAAGGACACAGCGGACAAGAAAAATGTTCCATCTATTGTTATCCGCTCTCAAAAGGGGCAAAAATTTGCATAAACAGAGCGGATAACATGGAAAGGAACAGACAGGGGGAGGACACAGAGCGGATGGAAAATGGATGCGGAACGGAAGCCTAGCGGATGGAAGCAGATGAGAGTGGATGGCACATCCGCTAGGCTTCCGGGGGACCTCAGCAAAGCGGACGCGGAACGGAAAGAGCGGATGCAGAGCAGACGCCGAGCGGATGAAGTGGATGCACAGCAGATGCACAGCGGATGAAACGGATGCACAGCGGAAGCCTAGCGGGTGCCTAGCGTTCACTGTGCATGCGTGGGGGATGTATTGCGTCAGCCCCGTGGATATAAAGGGAAGCAGCTCGGAAGCAGGTCACCATTCAGAGGAAAGACCTGCATCCAGACAAATCGAGTGCCTTGCCAGCCTGCCCTGCCTGTATGCCTTGCTGCCAGCCTTGCTGCCTGCCTTGCTGCCTGCCTGCCTGCCAGCCTCCCTGCCAGCCTTGCTGTCTGCCAGCCTTGCTGTCTGCCATCCTGCCAGCCTCCCTGCCAGCCTTGCTGTCTGCCTGCCTGCCAGCCTCCCTGCCAGCCTTGCTGTCTGCCTGCCTTGCTGCCTGCCTGCCTGCCAGCCTCCCTGCCAGCCTTGCTGCCTGCCATCCTGCCAGCCTCCCTGCCAGCCTTGCTGTCTGCCTGCCTGCCAGCCTCCCTGCCAGCCTTCCTGCCTGCCAGCCTTGGTGCCTGCCTGCCTGCCAGTCAGCAGCCCCACAACCTTGGGGAAGAAGAGAAAGCCTCAGCCATCTCTCTCAGCTGGTCCACACCGACCCCTCATCCTCCAACCGCAAGCCCTTCCTCACCTATGTGAACCAGACCCTCACGGACATGGCGGAACCCCAGTACCAGGTGGTGAAGGACCGGATCACCGAGCTGCTTCACAACCCTCCAGACCCAGAGGAACCTGCTCCCACCCAGTCCAGGTCTGCTCCTCCACCCCAGGTGATGTCCCTCCCATTCCAAGGCTTTCCACAGGCCCTCACCTACCAAGGCTACGGCTACTAGGAGGTCCAGCAGTACAGGCAGCAGCCCTTCCCAGTCCAGGCACAGAGTCATCGGACGACACCGTTGCCACCGGTTCCACTGATGCCACCAATGCCACCCACGACACTGATGCCACCAACACCACAGATGCCACCCACGCCACAGATGCCATCCACGCCACAGATGCCATCCACGCCAGTCCTCACCCAGCTGCAGACCAGACAGCCCCACTACACTGCTCCTTCCTCCACCCCACAGCCAAGCCCGGCCTCAGTACATCTGTCATCGGTACCGGGGCTGATACCCCATGGCATGGAGGAAGGAGCTCTCAATATCATGGGGCTCAGCCAGCTGTCTGAGAGCTTCCTCAACACACCGTCACCTGTTGTCCTCTCGGGGACAGGCGCCCCAATGACGTTTCAGACCAGCACTCGAGCACCAGCCACCTCCCCAAAACCTGGACCCTTCACCCCTGAGACTGGGCACACCTCCGAGTGACGGATAAGAGTGCCAGAGACTAGGTGGCTACCTGTAGACTTTATTTGGACACTTGACTTGGGTCATTTTTCTTTTACAGCTTGCTATTAATAAAGTTTATCTTTGCTTCACACACTTGCTTCATTTTTTTTTTAAATAAAGTCTTGGTGGAAACTTTTAGAAATGGTTTAAGCCTTTTCATACTTGTGGGATGGGTTAAGATAGCAGTGGGATGGGCAGGGATACCTTTGGGATGGGTAAGGATAGCAATGGGATGGGTTAAGATAGCTGTGGGATAGATAAACCTCCAGTGCAAGCATAGTGGGACTGTATGGTCCACCCTCCCAGGTGCCACACCTATGGCCCTTCATTATCAATAACAATGTAAGCATTGATCCACACATTTGAACATAAACACAACTCTTTATTAAATGCCCTGTTCATTGTAGGCCCTCCCAACATACATGGCCCAATCTCATCCATGTGATGAGACAGGCTGAAGGAAGCATCCATTAATCATCTATCATCCTGTCTTGCCACTCCACTGCTCCAGCTGGGGAGTTGTACCAGTGTTTCAGGAGGTTGCACTGCTTCTTCCCTTCACGTGAGTCTCTGTTGGGGCCTTGCACATCCTCAGTGTCTATCAGGTTTTGCCCTTGCCTCCATTCCCCAGGCTCCATGTCCCCATTGCCTTTTTGGAGGTCCATGAGACTGTTCTGCAACACTGGGTAGCAGGTGTGCATGAGATTGTGCAGGATGCAGCAAGCTTCCATGATCCTTCTCACGGTCTCTGGGTGATGCTGCATGGTGGTGAGAAGTACCTGGAACCTGTTGGACAGGATGCCAAAGGCGTTCTCCACCACCCACCTTGCCCTGGACAGCCTCTCGTTGAAGATCCTCTCTTCACGGGTGAGGAGTCTGGAAGTGTAGGGCTTCATGAGGTAGGTTCTGAGGGAGAAGGCATCATCCCCCATGATGAAGTAGGGCACATCTTGCGTGTCGTTGGGCAGGGGTTCTGGATCTGGGAAGACCATGATGAGGTTGCGTTCCAGCCCCTCCTTGAGATGACTGGCGTTGTATACCTAGGCATCTGAACATGAACTTTTGCCTGAAGCATCGATGTACATGATCTTGTAGTCAGCATCGACCATGGCGAAGAGGACGATACTGAAGAAGCCCTTGTAGTTGAAATAAGTGGACCCCGACTTGGCTGGTGCTTTGCAGGCCACGTGCTTTCCATCTATGGCTCCAACGGTGTGGGGGAAGTTCCACCTCTGATACCACTGCTCTGCAACTTTCTTCCATCCTTCTTCAGTGGAGGGGCACTGGAGGAGCTCCTCCAGGTATTCTTCGATGATGGCCTGCACCACTTCTCTGACCACAATGCTGATGGTGTTGTGTGGCACTCTCCAGCCGTACTGCATGCTCCTGTAGGTGGTCCCTGAGGCCAGGTGGTGCAGAGTGAGTGCCACCTTGAGCCCAGGGTTCAGGCTGGGGTGGAATTTGGTGATCTGCTTGGTCAACCTAGGTGTCAGCCGCTGCACAACTTCGTCAAACATGGCTGGAGGCATCCTCATGAAGTTCTGGAATGCACGAGTGTCTTCGTTCCTCAGCTCCACCATCAGCTTGTTGTACAGCCCGTACTCTGCTCTTCTCCCAATCCATCTTCGGACCCAGACGCTTCTTGGCCACCTCCTTTTCTTCCCGTAGTAGAGTTGAAAGAGCCTGTAGATGGCTTCGCACTGTTGCAGAATGATGGTGGCTACCAAAAGGAGTTTGTTACGATCCATGGTGGAGATGACTGGATGCTGTGGAAGAGCAAGAGCCAGATGAAGGCTGCAGAGGTCTGCACAGCTGGGCTGCTGGTCTGAAAGTGAGATCCAGGTGAATTGCTCCCCCTTTTTATAGGCAATATAGGTTTTCCACTATGTGTCCCTTTGCATCCTCTAGGCATCCTGTAGACATCCTTAATATCCGAGATAGGTCCCCTCTGCAAATGTTTTTTCCATTTTAAATGCTTTCTTTGCGTGCTGCATCCGCTTTCATCCTTTCTCCGTCCGTGCTACTAATGCTGCGCGTCCGTTCCGCTTCCTCCCTGCGTCTGTTTACTGCTGGAATGGATGCGAGTTGCGCGGATGCACAGCGGATGCCTAGCGGATATAGCGGATGCGTAACGGATGCAGAACGGATGTCCCCCGTATGCCTAGCGGATGCAGAACGGACGCGTTGGATACATTTTCCGCTCAAAAGTTTTGAGCAGCTCAAAACCTTCTGAGCGGATGAAATGTCAATAGACGGATGCTCGACGGATAGAGAGGAAGCAAAACGGAAGCAGTGAGTACAGAACGGAAGCATTGCGTTAACCAACAGATGGCAAGTGTTTTTCTCCGTTTTACATCCTCTTTCCATCCGTTGGTGCAGTGTGACAGGGGCTTTAGGCTCAGTAGGTTTTTTTACAAGTAGAATCACATAAACTGTCTTTTTTTAAAACTTCTAACAATGTAAAAAAATACCTACCTTTTGCTCTTCAAAGATTAAAATAAAAATATAATTGTAGATTTATTTAAAGAGTAAGCAATGATGTCAAATTCACAGTCCATGGCTCCTGATCATATAGAAAATAGTCCTTTATCAGTCATATACTGTATATCTAACTAATGATCATAATGATATCATCATGTATCTTGCAAGATTTGACAGTTTAAAAACATGTTGGTCATTTTTAATATTCTTGGTTTGTTTTGTGTTTTTTAAAGTAATATTGTGGTCTTGTAATTGACAACTGAGGAGCTGTCAAATACTGTCCATTAAGGGTGTCAAACTCGATTTCATCAGGGTTCTCTTTGACCTCGGTGACGGGGTGTATGGCTAGTGTGGGCATGGCCACCTTAATATCACTCGTGTTGAGGGAGCTTCATTTTTGTTCATAAAGGATTGCAGGAGTCCTTTGCAGCCGAAAACTGGGCCTTGGAGTGCTGTTCTCAGCCATTCCAAGCTCCATTGGGCCAGTCCTTCACTGTTTCCAGGGTGGCCCTGCAGGCCAGATCTAAACATCCCATGAGCTGGATCTGGTCTGCGGGCCTTGAATCTGACACCCCTTCTGTACATCATAGCAGCATATTTGAACTCCAAATTACCATCATCTGGCTTATGTGGTTCTCCTCATGAGTTTTCAGTAACACAAGAGTGGTCCATGAAATGGAAAAGACTAGGAATCTTTAGACTATAGTCCATTTCATTAGTTCATGATTTGGCTGATTAATTTGCAGATGCATGTAGCTAGGAAAGTGTGGGCATTCAAATGATCATTATTTACAAAATGTTGGTGCTTCTAGCACTGTCTCCTAAGTACAATAGGCTTCTTTATGCATTCTATTGCCATCTGATCCCACTGGTGATTGTTATTCCACTTACTGAATATTTAGTTGCCAATTGAGCATAAAATTCTCCTGGAAAATGAGGGAACCCAGGGGAATATATGTCATATTCATTAACCTTCAAACTGTTGCAAGATTTAGTTGTTTTGTTGCAAAAAGCTTACATGATTTGCTCTCTATAAATGAAATTGTGCCAATTATCTTATCCAATTCTCACAAATTCAAAATAAAGTGATTCAATCTTATTTTTATTTCAAAGAGAAGCATCTGAGGATAGAATGGTTTATTAAATAAAACTAAAATAGATTTAAACTTATCACAGCAACCAAAACCCGAGATCCTCAAAGAACTGAACAAAGATTTAACTGTATTTACATTACCAAATTATAGGAAAAAAATAAAATATCTGAACTAAGGAGATCTGCATCTTTCCTTAAGTATCCAGTTTGCATTCATACAGTAAAAATCTATTACAAAGTAAAATACATAAAAAATAACTGCCTCCTACCCCAAGCTGACTGTATCTTTTTACATTTAAAGCATTTAAGAACGTGAGCTATGTTGGGATACAACTTTTTATAGCTTGCAGGGTTTTTTTCCCCCTTAACAATGCTTTTTATTCCTTTTATTGTTGTTGTTTTTTGTAGGTGTATTACAATCTGGGCTCCAAGATCACTGCAGATGGAGACTACACCCAAGAAATTTAAAGACACTTGCGCCTGGGGAGGAAAACTATGGCAAATCTAGACAGCATACTAAAAGCAGAGACATCACCTTGCCAACAAAAGTGTGTATAGTCAAGGCTATAGTTTTCCCGGTTGTAATGTATGAATGTAAAAGTTGCACCATAAGGAAGGCTAAATGCCAAAGAATTTAGGCCTTTGAACTATGGTGCTGGAGAAGACTCCTGTGTGTCCCTTGGACTGCAAGACAATCAAACCAGTCAGTCCTAGAGGATATCAGTCGAGACTGCTCTTTAGAAGGCCAGATCCTGAAGATGAAACTCAAATACTTTGGCCACCTAATGAGAAGGAAAAATTCACTGGAGAAGAGCCTAGTGCTGGGAACAATTGAGGTCAAAAGAAGAACAGGATGATAGAGAATGAGGTGGCTTGATGGAGTCATGGAAGCAGTCAGCATGACCTTAAATGGACTCTGGGGGATGATAAAGGACAGGAAGGCCTGGAGGAATGTTGTCCATGAGGTCACGATGGGTCAGACACAACTTCACAACTAACAACAATTACAATCTAAATTGTGTTGATATGGAGAATATTTTCTTTGAATGCAGGAGACTTGGAAGCACATAACTATACATTCTGGGTGAATCAATGCCATGTTTTCTGTCTCTTAATCATTGCTATACTCTGAATGTTGGACACTAAGCTCCTGACTGTGGAATATAAATTTAATAGTTTTTAATAAAAATGTAATATTTTTTTAAAAAAATATGTGGGCAGTTCCCATTTAGTTCTTTATCCCTGAATGCATTGGGTCTAACCACCAACTCTTTAGGGTAGGGGTTGCCAACCTTTTGGACCTCAGGGACCAGACCACCAAACACCAAATTTTAGATCTCAGGGACCACTAACTGGTTCTGTGGGTGTGGCCTAATGTGTGGGTGTGGCTTGGTGGTCATGTGACTGGCTGGGCATGGCTTGTATGTAAATATTATGAATATTTATATAAATATTGATTTTTTTATTAAAAAAAGCAACTTTTACCCAAAATCAGCCATGCAAGCAGATTGAGTTGCTCACAGAATCATTCAGTGATCTATATATCTGTCATTGGTTAGCTCAGTCTCTCAAATTTGCTTGCCTTGAGTCTGCACTGAATTTGCTTGAAGCAAAACTTCAGTCCTAAAGGCTAGGTCACATCGCCCGACGGATGCAAAACGTATGTAAAAGGACACAGCGGATGGCCAAAAATCCGGGGGTGGCTCCATCCATTCTTATCCGCTCTCAAAAGGGGCAAAAATTTGCATAAAAGAATGGAAAAGAATGGATGGGGGGAGGACGTATCATGAATGTAAAATGGATGCTCAACGGAAGCCTAGCGGATGAAAGCGGATGGAAGCGGATGGCACATCCGCAGGGCTGCCGGGGGAGCATAGCAAAGAGGACGCGTAGCAGAAAGAGCAGATGCATAGCGGATGCAGAGCGGATGCGTAGCGGATGACGCAGATGCACAGCTGCATCCGCTTTCATCCTTTCTATGTCCGTGCTACTAATGCTGTGTGTCCATTCTGCATCCATTTCACTTCCTCCCTGTGTCTGTTTTCCACTGGAGCAGATTTGAGTTGCAGGGATGTGCAGTGGATGCCTAGCGGATATAGCGGACACATAACGGATGACGACAGATGTATAATGGATGTTCCCCGTATGCGTAGTGGATGTATAACGGATGCGTTGGATACTTCATCCGCTCAAAATGTTTTGTGCAGCTCAAAACTTTTTGAGCGGATGAAATCACAGTAGACAGATGCTGGACGGATAGAGAGTATGAATCATGGACGCAGTGAGTACACAATGGATGCATCGCGTTTTCCAACGGATGGCAAGCGTTTCTCTCTGTTTTACATCCTCTTTGCATCCATTGGTGCAGTGTGACATGGGCTTAAGGGAGGTTCGGCTGTACTTAAAAGCAGAGCCGAAGATCTAAAGACTAGCTGGAAAGCAAGAAATGCTTTGGGGGGGTGCTCTTGGGGTGAGATTTCTCTGCGGCCCACCAAAATTTTCTCATAACCCACCAGTGATTGGCGACTGCTGCTTTAGGGGATCTAACCAGAATAAAATCTTTCAGATGGTGACTATTTTAGGAATTTGGGGAAATGCACTATGCCATGTACACAGGTAGTCCTTATCTTAATACCTCAACTGAGCCCAAAATTTTTGTTGTTAAGTGACACATTTGCAAAGTGAATTTTGCCCCATTGTATGACCATTCTTGCCACAGTTAAGTGAATCAGTGTAGTTGTTCAGTTAGTAACACCGTTGTTAAGTGAATCTGGCTTCCCCATTGACTTTATCAGAAACTTACAAAAAGTGACCACGTGACCCTAGGACACTGCAACAGTCATAGATATGAGCCAGTTGCCAAACCTTCTAATTTAAATCGTGACCACAGGGATGGTGCAACAGTCATATGAAAAATGGTCATGTCATTTTTTTTCAGTACCATGGTAACTTTGAACGGTCACTAAACAAACTGTTCTGGGTCAAGGATTACCTGTAGATGCATCAAGTATAATTCATCAGACAGAACTTTACCATGGAAAAAGATGCCCAGATTCTGAGTCCCAGGTTTCCCAAGTTAAACTGGGGATACATTGAATTTTAAAAGCTATTGAAATACAGAGGTTGAACTGTATCTGTTTATTAAATGGCAGCTTGTTTTTTTCGGTCACAAGCAGAATACAGTCTTTGAGCATTTCCACACCTGTAACTACACACAGCACAAACATGCTCTGCTGTTTTTCCACGACTTGGTTAAATTTTGACCCTACACTTTCTCTAGGAGTTCAAGATAGTTTATATGGGAAACCTGAGAGGTAGTTCTCCAAATCATCCAGTAAGCTTCCATAGCTGAGGGACAACTTGAACTTCAGTCTCTCCAGTGCTAATCCCACATTCTCTGCATATTTTAAGTCTTCTTTAACTGTTTTTCCCTTATTTTGGCATGATCCATGGGAAAATCTCAAAATGTCAGAGGGCTCAGGGATTTGAAATAGAAACAAAAGAGGCAGGACAGTAAATTTCATGTCCATTTTTTTCTATTATAGAACAGGATCAGTTCAATTTCTAGTGTGTTTTTCTTAAGTGCAGCAAAATTATGAGTGCATAATTTATATTCTGTGCAACTATTTTCAAAAGACAAGCCACAAGCACTTCCAAAACCCTTTATACGTATTAAAAAAAAAACCAGATGGCTAAATAATCAAGCTTTGAGCCATTGTTTTCTTTGATGAAAAGCATGTCAACTTTTTCAGATCTATGACCAAACAATGGCCATATTTTATTATCATATCTGGAATAAATTTCTGGGGTAACTTTCTGAATCTCTATGATAACCAGTGGCAAAGAGTCTTTTACAAGGACACTGAAAAGAACATTTTCTTCTCTGTTACATGGTAAGCTTCATCTGCCTCTCAAATATTCCGCAATTTAAAAGTGCAGAATGCTCCTTTGTCACTGACTGTCTCTCCCATTCTTAAAAACTCAATGCAAACAAGAATGAAGTATTATTGACACAGGTAGTGGCCCATTCTTTTTTTTTACTATAAAATAGGGCAATTTATCAGCACCAACCTACTAGTTGAAGACCAATGCTAGAAGACTCCTTGGGAAGGAGAAGCTGTACCTCCTGCTGTGTGTGTGAAAGATTGCTCCTCCCCCAGCAAGATGTGTTTATGGAGGGGAAGGGTAGGAACTAACTCACTTTAGAATGGACTATACCTCTCTGAATATCTAACCACAGAAGAACTTCTAGAAGGCATGTGCCCCTGGAGGAAATGAGAAACAGCTAAAAAAAGTTCTTCTGCTTTAATTAGTCCATCTAATCACGTGAAACAGCTGCTCCTGTTTGGGGTGAGGCATCTGGACCACACTTACTTAGAAGCAGCATTGGAACTAAAGTGGGCTTGAAGGAGAAAAACGTCTTAAGAAAATGTGTTGGAGGCAAAATACTAAGTAAGTTTGAATTTTTAAACCCTTATAATCAAGTTGTATTCAGCCCTGTGTCTTCTATTCTTTATATACACAAAGGCAAAATTGTAATCCACGTAGAAGCAAGAGATATAACATATTGCAAATTCTGGCTCCAGTGAGAGTAAAATATAATTTCCAAAACTATTGCCTTTTTATAATACAGTGCTTTGCTTTGGTAACAGGGCTACAAATGTGATTTTGAAGCAATTATCTCAGTAACAAAGAAAAGAATAGAACTATCTAGCTGGGATCGTATAACTATGTATAATAATGTTTTGTGCTGTAGTGGCTTATCCATACCCTAGGATTGTGTTGCTCTTAGAAAGAAGTCTCAGACAATTCAATTTGACTTTACTTTTTCCTAAGCATGTTTAGTATCAGATTGCTTTGTCTGTAATTTAAGTCTGCCTTCCTAAATATAATTATCCATTTTTCAAATTCAATGTATTTTAATAGTACTAGTTTTTGGGGTGGACTGAATGCCCTGTTCTCACACCTAACTTTTTCATACTGTACTAATGTCTGTGCATACTTTGCCTCTCCAGGTTTATTTTAACAATAACTCTGGTTTTGTGGAATATTAATTTTGCAGAAGGTGAGGAATTTTCTCATAATTTGGTTCCAATTTTCTTTCTGTAAAATAGTGCGTTCTCTTATGTTATTTTTTCTTTGCACAAGGCTTTAGAAAAGAAGGTGATACTCATGACCCTGAAGGAAATGTGGATGTCATTATTCAAAAGCACAGTGCAAAAGAGCGAGCCACCACATTAAAAGTCTACAGTGTTATGAATCAGAGCTCTGAGTATAAAAAGCAGATCAACTCTAGACCAATTGTACCTTTCACTGGGCTAACAGAGAGTAAGTTACTTTCTTTATGCTTACATGCTCCCTAAATCATGATATCTGAATCTATTATAGCAATGGATTTCTCCAATCTAGTGCCTGTAACACCAGTGAACCGACATAGTACTAACATGAACTTAGCAGAGAGGCCTGGGTTCAAATGTTCTGCCATTAAATTTATTAGCCAGTCCTATCCATAGTCATTGTTTACTAATTTTAATTCAAGGCATGAGGTCTTTAGAGCAAGCATTCAGTTTTACTTTTTCCCACCTCTGAGAAATGTGGTAAGGATAAAATATATGTTTTACAATAAAAATGCAATAAATATACATGAACAAATGGACATACAGTATGTCCATTGGAAAATCTGTTTCTCCAAAATAACTTCTTATGCGCCCTGGAGAATAGGCAAGGTAGAATTAGATTTTCTAAATCATTTTTTATTCAATTTATGCATTGCCCTCCTCCCAATAAGATGGGATTCTGCACTGTCTTTTGGTTAGTATAATTTCTGCAACGGCAAGCCAGTGTAGCCTATCTTTACACTGCATTGGTGGGCTGACCAAAATGTTATGAAACCTTTGAAAATAACATTACTAAGACTTGTGCTATAAGCTATATATATATATATAAGTATATCTTATATATACTAAATTATATTCTATTGAGTCAGTGGTGTATTTTTTAAATAAATGCCCAGAAGCTACTCTGCTCTGTAGGCAGTTAATCATCTATGTGTTTGGAGACGCTAAGACTTTTGGAAGTTTAGGATTATAATCTACATGTTTCTTCCCTTGAAAATGGGGATGACAAATTATTGTACTTTTCTGGCACCTTTCTGGCACTGTTTCTGTAATGAGCTGTGGCAAAAAGTAAGATCCAGTTGCTTTATTTCTGGTTGATCTCCCTTTATCGAGGACTAGCTAAAGGGAGTTGATCTCCCTTTATCCAGGACTGACCTTAAAGAAAATATTCATCAGCTCTACAGTTCCATTTGCAATAACTCTTTCTGCCAAGCAAATGAGGAGATATGCATATTGCAGCATAATGATTTTATTATAGTTAAATAGATATAGAATATATATATATACATGATTATAATATATATATATATATACATATACATGATTATAATATATATATATATATATATATATGATTTTCTTTGAAGGCACAGTTTAGCTAAAAAGATGATAAATGTTTGCACATTTGGCAAAAGATAATATTTCTTTTCTTTTTGGGGGTAAATATCAATAGTGCTATTTTCAAAAGCGAGTATGATTATTACCTTCTGCTGGAGTGAAATCTGCAATTTGACATGAAGCTTCTGCAGTAGAACAAGTCATGGGGTGATGCTTGGCCATGCAGTAATCTCTAGAAGTTTGCTTTTAATCCTTATCTAAACAATCTGGGCTTAGCTGAACAAACAGCTTTAACAGGCAGCTAATTTTATGGTCCCCTTAAGGCGAGTAGAACCAGGCCTTTGGCAGCTAGGAAGACTGGGCAGAAGTAAGTGAAAAAGAAGGTTCAAAGAAGTCTGTTTCTTTGTCAACTATGGGCTATTCATTTTTCAGGTCGGACCCTTAACCGGCACTGTTGTAAAAATGGAGGAACTTGCATCCTTGGCAGTTTCTGTGCATGCCCCCAATACTTTGTTGGCAGATACTGTGAGCACGACGAACGGAAAAGGTAAAGAAAGTACATATATTTGGGGGTGATTGTGGCTTGTCTATGAAACCTGGAAATAAGGTTGCATCTTCTGATTTGTCATTGGCAGCAACTGTGGCCCATTTGTGCATGGAGAATGGATATGGAAGGGTTGCCAACTTTGTCGATGTGCTTATGGTGTTCTTCAGTGTTTATCTGAACAAAGACAAAACTGTGGTAAGAACATATATAACTGAGGGAAAATCCACCTGTAGTTAATGCAAAAAGAAAAAGAAATCAAGAGTCCTTTATCTGAAACATAAACACATTTATAAGGCGCAAATTATTCTGCAGTGAAGCTTAGGTTATTTGTCAGCCTTTAAGATATCAGTAGTCAGTCAGTTTTGTACTTCTCATTGCAAAAGACTAAAGGAGAAGCTATACATGAACTCTTATGTGCTACTCTGAATTTTTGAATTTGTCTCATCGAGTTAAAATCCAAATATGATTTCTGTGAGCTTGATGAGGTAGCACTTTGTTCTATATATTCACTTTGTGTGAAACACTTTCTAAAATGTCAATCATTTGTCTATATAAATTATTTTTTCTTCTTCTCAGGGGGGTTTAGTGTAGCCAGGCCTTCTATATCAGGTTTAGGCAAGAAAGGGCTTCTCAGATATTGTAGTCACTGATTCATATTGGTGGCCTAGGGCTGAATTTTTAAAGGCACCCCTCTCAATGGCCCTAATAGGAGCCTCTGTGGCGCAGTGGTTAGAGTGCAGTACTGCAAGCTACTTCTGCAGTAAGCTGCCTACAATTTGGCAGTTCAAATCCCACCAGGCTCAAGGTTGTCTCAGCCTTCCATCCTTCCGAGATGGGTAAAACGAGGACCCAAATTGTTGGGGCCAATATGCTGACTCTGTAAACAGCTTAAAGAGGGCTATAAAGCACTATAAAGTGGTATATAAGTCAAAGTGCTATTGCTTGCTATTGCTAAGCCTCCACCTGCTTTACATAAATACAGGTAGTCCTTGTCTTATGACTACAAGTGAGCCCAAAATTTATGTTGTTAAGTGAGACATTTGTTAAGGGAGTTTTCTCCCATTTTATGACCATTCTTGCCACAGTTAAGTGAATCAAAGCAGTTGTTAAGTCAGTTACATGTTTCTTAAGTGAAACTGGTTTACTCATTGACTTTGCTTGTCAAAAGATCACAGGACACTACCACCATCATAAATGTGAGTCAGTTGCCAACTATCTCAATTTTGATCATGTCACCATAGGGATGTTGTGACAGTTATAAGTGTGAAATATGGTCATAAGTCACTTTTTCAGTGATGTAACTTCAAACTGTCAAGAGCTACCTGTACATGAGAGAAGCAATTATAATAATCCCTTCAGGTCTTAAGTACTCATTGTTTTTTAAATGTAGTTATACAGTATATCTCCCAAATTCAAATATCTTATTGCTTTTGTTCACTATATACTGGGCAATTAGGTTTGAAAAGGAGCTATCACTACTCATGCCTACCTTCTATTTATATGTAAAAAGTGCAGTGGGTTTTTTTTTTGGTTTTTTTTGTTTTCCCAAACCTGGGTGGAGATGGGGAAAAGTATTTTTTTAATACCCTCAAGTCAGTTTTGTAACTTCCTAGAAACATCCCTGCAGTTTTCTTGGGAGATTCCAGAAGTGGTTTGTCATTACCTGCTTCCCTTTGCCTGTCTGCAAAACCCACTTAAGAATTTTTTTTTTCTATATAACTGAGGTGACAGAGCTATGTTTCTAAATCAGGGGTCTCCAACCTTGGCAACTTTTAAGACTTGTGGACTTCAACTCCCAGAAGTTCCTCCTCCAGTCATGTTAGCTCAGGAATTCTGGGAGTTGAAGTCCTCAAGTCTTAAACTTGCCAAATTTGAAGACCCTTGGTCCAAGGTCATCCAATTAGCTTTCTGCCTAAAGCAAGACTAGAACCAACTTTCTTTCCACACCACCAAACTGGCTGTCTCAAATCAGCTTATACAAAACAAAATCTGTTGGAATCTCTAGTCAACAATGTGTTATCATTGTTAAATAAAAGCAAAAAATACGATTATGATGTAACATTTTTGTAAGCCATTTATCTAGCACTTCTCTTAATCTAAATCTTGCTTCCAGTAATCCTGTTAGGAATGTGTGTGATTGCTGCTGAGTTCCAGTATAATATTTGATGGAGTCTTGTCAACAAGTTATAAGTGTTAATCTCATCTTTTCTGTTTTCCTTACCTGGGCCAAGAAGTACAATTCTCTTTATTAGCAATGCTTCTTAATTAGTGATTTGTATTTACTTTTGATTGTGATGTGATTAATGCTGATAAGTTACTATTAATTGGTTTCAAAAGCTCCTATGGATCCCATTTGCACTCTCCAATGAGAATTCAACAACCATTGATTTATATACTGTCTTATTTAGTATTTTACTTAAGTACTTCCAGAGGAGTTTAGAGGAAATTACTAAGTATTGTTGAAACAATTTGAATGCAGATTTCCTTAACTAGCCTTCCCCTTTTTTTTCTCAGCTTTAAATAAGGAAGAGGAATTCATCTATTTAACTTCAAATTGTCCAAGATTACAGCAAACAATGTGCTTTCTTATTCTTCTGCTAGGCTGCTTTTTCACTTGGTTCAGCACAAAGTTTTTTTATCAACTTTGAAGCTCTCACTTATTTGGACTAGAAATTCTGTAGATGGATCTACAGAATGCAAGAAAGCTAGAAACAAAGACTGTTGTTGCATTTCTACTATTTATTTACCTGTTTAACAGGAATGCTTTAGGCTATTTACTTCTTTTCATAAAATTCCAGTTACATTTTTATGGTGAAATCACCCTTAATTACCTCATTCCAATAGTATTTTCTATGTCATATCAAGGAGAAAATATGCAGTTGTTTTGCTGTTAAGGATTTGTATAAGACCTAATTCAATCCTGCCATTTCTGCTGCCCTTCAAACAGTTGAATTTCAGCTCCCATGTTAAAAATCAAGATATTTCAAGAGCACCACACTGAGAATGCTTCTATACCTAATTGTAAACAAATCTGCATCAATGAAAAGTAAAACCAAAATATTTCAGTGAGCTCAGTTCCTAGTGACCCGAGAGATATAATCTTTTTTTGTGTGGCATTATGAAAATAATTTTTGATTGCTACCTTGATATCTTTTCCCCCAACTTCCCATTTTATCTTCCCTACATGCTGAAGATTTCTTAGTATTCTCTCATCCAATTATTAACCCAAAACACCACTGGTGTTTCACATATTGGCTCCACAATAAACCAAAGGTTAAGTTATTGTTAATCAAAACTAACTAACAAAGTGATGTTGCACAAATACTACTTCTGTTTGAATCAGATTTAAGCAGTAAAAAACTTTTATCTGTTGCAATAATGACTCTTCCAGTGGAAGATATCTTAGGTATTCTATGACATTAAAATGTTTTCAAATAGTGTGTCTGCTAGCTCTCTTTAAGAGTGTATATGCAAACTGTAAATACAACAATTTATTAGAGATTCAACTTTTTCAACTTCATATCATTACATTACATCCCTATTACATTGTTAGGAATGTGTACATTGGTCTGTTTCTGATTCAGGTAACATACGTTCATTGATACATCAGCTCTATTCTCTGCCTTAATCTGTAAAATTAAAGACAAACCATTTCTTTTCAAAATATCTGCATGGAAGTGTGCATTTAATGTAATTTACACATAATATAAATTACACGTTTATAATTGCTTTTTCTAAACATGAATTTTAAATTAAATGTATTTTAATGCATCTTTGGAGTCAAGAGTTGGTATATGTGGCAAATATAAAGGCTTGTAAATCAAGATTAATATGTTGTGATCTGTTAGGTTTACATCAGAATTCATAACAGGCAAATGTTTCAGTTCTCTCTAGCTGAGGTAAAAATTTCCTATTCTGGAAGTTTGTTTCAACCCATTCTATTCCAAACCACCATATGGATGGTCATGTTCACATAACATGTTTGACTACATTTGGTTTTCTTGTCTACATACTAAAAGTAATCCAGAGGACCAGCACAGATCCTTGTGGACCATGAAGCCTGAATAACTTATTGGAGCTTTAACGGCCTCTTGCAAGACTGATCTCTAAAGGCCTGCTAAAATGAGGCCTTAACAAATATCTAATTGTGTAAAAAGAAAAGAAAAATAATAGTCTCCTACCTATTTTTGTAAAAAAAAAAAAAACACTCCTAATTGATTTGAGGGTACCAAAGGTCACATGTTGCTAATACAAGAGGAGAGCCTTTAATTTTGGGGTAGTGAAAATATGAAAATCATGTAACAATCCAGTTGACTGCATTGGTTTCTTCGGTGTCAGAAATCTTTGGTGTAAGTTAATTTGATCTATATTTGATATATGGTTCCATTTAATATAATCTTAGCCTCTATTACATGATGAGAAATGTCAAAGTTAACAAATCAATATGTTATACATTCAGTTCCTCAAGCATGTCTTTTTAAAAAAACAATGCCCCCAAGTTGAAAAATTAGAACAATGTTGTGCTTGCTTTGTTTCCATGGTCCTAGCTGTAATGTTTCTTACATGCATCTGATTTTCCCTGGAACTATAACACTATACCTCACATACACACACCCCAAAAGAAAATGTTTTGCAAATGTATTCATCAAATTTGGAGTGACTTTAATGCATTTGAATAAACATGAATAGGTCAGTGGAATCCTCAGTAAGCACTGTGTATTAAACTATCCACATGACTGGAGTGATCAAGTTCAGTTTTTAATGTTTTATTTTATATAACATAAAAATTCAATTTCAATCAAACAGTGGGTTGTCTGGGTACAATTGTTTTTAGACAATCAATCAAAATGTCTACAATAGTATTCATCACAATATTAATACTATAAACAAATAATAAGTAATCATATAACATTTGTGTTCAATTATTTTTTAAAGATGCCATCAAAGACCCTGCCACCCATGCCAGTCCAAGAAGCCTAGATTTGATTTAAAAAGTAGAAGACTGAGTTGCAAGGAGGGGCGATAAACCTGAGGAGTTTTTTAAAAAAAGAACACTGCTTTTTCAGAAAGATTTTGACAAAACTTCCTATATAGATACAGTCATACAGAATGTATCTGCCCAGAAATACATCTTGAGTGATTTTTACTGCATGTGCGATAATGCTTAGATGAGAAATTACTTCAACAGCAAGACAATGATACATCAGATCAAGAGCTGTATAGTTAGTTGCCAGGGTGTTCAATAGTTGTTTTGATACTGAAATGCATAGGTGAAATTTATGTACTGAACCTTAAGAACAGTTTTGTCTGTTCTTGAACATGTATCTTGATCTGTTACACAAAAGGCACATGCACATTACAAATGTACAAAGGTTTGCTGGCAAATGATTCTGTGGCAGAGCAATACTAATCACGGGCTTAGTTGCCACCTAAAAACATGTCTTAAAATGTAATTATTGCACATAACAAATGCATGTAGAACAAGCATGGTTTTGATTCCTTGTTTCTTACTGAGAAAATGAGGAATGACTGAGGTTAAAAAAAACAGAAAAATGTCCCTGTGATGGTGATTGATTTCGCTTATTCTTTATCTACTTTCCAGCAGTGCATGAGGATAAAATGAATGGGGGGTTTTGTTTTGTAATAACAGAGCAATAGTTTCACCAGATCCAGAGCAACTTTCTCTGAACTTATTTTATTTTATTCATTAAATTTCTACACCACCCATCTCTCCTAAGTGATTCTAATTTCCTCTAAATATAAGCAGGAGGTACTGCTGTATTCATGTCTTTTAACAGGCATCTGGTTAGTCAGGACCAGGACCAGGACCAGGAGGGGAGTCTTTAGCTGGTCCACCAGTTGGTCTTTCCATCAATACTTCTCAATCTCAGCAATTTTTAAGTTGTGTAGAATTTATCTCCCATAATTCCGCATTCTGGGACTTGTGAGGAAATTATGGGAACTGAAGTCCTCACAACTAAAGTTGCTGAACTTGAGAAATACTGTTCTAGAGGCTGGGTAAAACAAATGACAATGAAGACCAACAGCTAAATAAAGACTGCCTTTAAATTCCTTACTTTAAAATATTACAATATGATTCTGTATAAATTCAAATGATCAGATCTTTATTGATCTAATAAATTTGTCATTAGTTCAAGCCAGTAACATAAAGACTACTGTTAAATTGTAATTATTCCTTTTAAATATTACCTCTTATTCACTAGAGTTCATTTGATTGGTATCCTCTTTTCCTCTGCCATGAAATGGCACAGCCTTTAGGCAGCCAACATTTAGTTTTGATGTTTCTGTTGTGTACTGAGTGACCCTGTTAACATCATGTTGTGAAATTCAGTGCTTTTGGCTATAAATGGGCCATTCCCAAAGTAGAAAAAAGTCAAAATAAAATGAGTTCTGCTGGCATAGAATGGAAATGAAAGCCCTTATTTAATAGTGACTTGAAATAAATCCTGACCCTTTTCTCTGTTTGTCTCAGTTCTCTTTTTAAAACTGATAGACAGAGATGAGATGCACAGAATGTTTTGCCCAAACCTTGCTACAGTTTGAAACACCCCCCTCAAAAAAAAAAACCCTTCTATCTGTAATTGATCGGTCATGGGATTTATTATTTGAGATTTGTCTCAGGATAGGATCTTTTTTTGCTCTGGGACAGCAGCCAGACCAATTGATAAAATCTTTCCTCATGAAATTTGCTAGATTAGACTACCTACTTTAGTAGAAACAAATCTTCACCCACCCGCCCCCAACTCTCTGTCCTGTGTCACTGTTTACAGAGAAGCAGACATGTTGACTCCAATGCCCCCAGCAGGGGCCTAATTATTCAGGCCTCTGTTGAGGAATTTATATTCCAGGGTTATGAATGCATGGCTGGTATCTACAGGAGAGGACAGAGATTACATTTTGACCCAATTAAATTAATTCTTTCCTGACCCTGAAGCTTTTCCTCAGGAGCACAATGACTGTGCAATGATTATTTTTTGGCATGATGACAGAACATTTATTTTTTGCATATAATCTGCACAACTTCTTCCAAGGTTGCTTTTTTGCTATTCAGATATTTCCCTTTATGGATATAATAAATGCACAATTTATTTTGTAACTGGGAAAATGCAATCCTAGTCCAGTAAGAATCTGAGTGGGAAATAATGCCCTATGCAATGAAGCACCCTTGTTTCATCTACAGAATTTAAAACAACCCTTTTAAAAGGAATTGTACCATCTTTCCATGCTCACTTAGGAGTGAGTAAAGTTGGAATATAGATTATTATTAAATTGTGGCAGATTCAATAAGACGATCTTATTGAATAAGGCGTGTGCATAGATAATTTGTCCAGGTAAAATCTGAACAATTATAACATTTACCATGTACAGATCATAGCTTGTTAAATAAAAATTGAATCGCAGATTAGATACATACAACATACAAATCTAGAAATTTCTTAAAACAAGCCATAGAATGTAAACAGCTGTCATTGCTTAAATAAATGTTAAGTTCTATGTTGAGCTCATGATGGAAAATCGGATCAAGTTAGAGGTCATCTCCTATTGTACTAAGCAAATTAAATACAAAGTAATATTTAAGTAATAATATAGTTATGTGTCCAGGAAGTTGTTCATGTCCTATCTATCACATGCCACTCATGCTCAACCAAGAAAATTCCAGAATAACTCACTCTTTAGATTTCAATGTTCAACAACATCTGTATACAAAGATAACAGTTGCTCACTATAGGCTCCTTTGCAAATTATCTGTATTTAACATGGGTTTATTGAAAGCTTTTTATTGGTTGCATTTCTATTTACATGTAAACTAATAGAATGACAAATATGCAGGTATTTACTCAAGTAAATATGCAAATGTTTAAACTATCTCCATCTCCTTTCCCATAGGGATAAAATATTTGACCACTAGAAGGTGAATCATGACATCTGTCACAGATGGTCATTATAAATCAGCTATTTGGTACAGCCTAGCTCAGTATGTGTATACACACACACATACACAGTTCACACTCACACACACACAGGGAGAGAGTATATATTATATATATATTATATATGTGCTGTTTAGCTTCCTTCGGGTATTATCCCACGTCA
>BLBF01000004.1:59485273-59687493 GCA_015471245.1 Laticauda colubrina | reverse complement strand
CATTACAAATATGCACAATATATACACTGTATATATAAATATATGTTGAAAAAAACCTGCATCTCTGGTTCAAAAACCAGCCTGCTCCAGGATTAAACCCACACCAATTCAATTTCATTAAAAAAGAAAAGAAAAGAAATAGCTGTGCATTTTAATAGAAGTAAGGACACAAGGTGAAGAAAACTATACCAGCTCTCCAAAAAGGTCTGCCTTTATGCATCCAATTGGAAAGCAGCAAAGTCAAAGGAATTCTAGCAGTCTGACTAGGTAGGCATGTCTCCACTCTTATCTCTTTCCAACTGTTCAGGAGTGTAGATAAAAGGAAAGACTTCTTTACTCCAGAACCCAAGTCCCCTTCTCTTCACAAAGCAAATTGCAAGCACTTGAGTGAGGGTTATTTAAAGCAAACAGAAACGTTTGCTCTACAGTTCTGCGCAACCTTACTTAGCTCAGTTAAATTCGGGTTGCAGTCAGTCCTGCCTTGGTTTTCTCACATTCATCATATCCACTTCCTTGCCATGTAACTGTGCTCTGGGGAAACTGATGGCAAAGAGAAATATTTGTCAAGTACTTCACAGGTCCTTGAACGATTCGTTCTTTCACTCCTCACAAGTTACTACAGAGCTAAAACAAATGGCATACCATGTGATCAGCCTTCTAAGTTGGAGCCACCCATTAATAGTCTTTCCTTTCCATTCATGTATTATTGCTATTGTTCTTGCTGCTAGAGGCATGCAACTATTCCTAAAGAACATCAAGTCCAAGAAGAACAGGATAATTTGGTTAGCAGAAGAAAATATATCAATTCTAAATATTGGATGTAGTTTCTGCATCTAAGCTTTATATCTGATTCACAGAAGGGGTTCTTCCAATATTATTAATTTACTGGTATATGTACACAGTGAAAACACTGTGAATTTTGTTCAGAGTTTCAGTGATGGCATTATAAGCTAGCATTTATAAATTTATACTACTTTTTTACTTACAATTATTTTAGTCTGGGGGAAAGTATCTTTTCCTATCAATGGCACTGCCATAAATACTCATCTGACCTCATTTTTCTGTACCATTATATGATCCCATTGTTGTTTTCTTGTTTTAATGTTCAGAGATGGAAAAGTACCCAAAGTATCTAACATGACAAATACATACAAGCCCTATTGTTGGGTTCTGGTTATCATAGAGAGAAACCAAGAAAGGGGCATATATATATGAAAGTAAGGAATAAAAATTTAAGTCACTTGAGTTATTTATGGACTAAAATTAACATATGAATGATGGGACAGATTTGACTCTCAACATATATTAGAAAGTTTCTTATGTGAAGTCACAATAGAAGATTGAAACATCTCCAAATGTTTTGTATTTTCCTTCTTAAATGTTTGGACGTGATCAAAACAATCTTTATGGAAAAGGCAGAATGGAAGTTGCTCATATTTATAAAATTTGATGCAAAGGTGTATTTCTTTTTAGGATAGGCTTTTAAGAGTAGACCATTAAAAGCTATTAACAGTATACAATATATAGTTCTGTCTATCCTTTTATGAAAGGTTTCTTGAGTTAATGTCTGTTATATATATTAGCCATTAGAAAGATTCTTCTGATCAGTGCCCTCAATTTGTCTACCCTCAGGGAATATTTCTTCACACTGACATCTGCAGAGAAAACTGCCTCTATGGCAGAATTCCTAGAATTATGCTTTAAAGGAGGAAGACTGATAGCACTTTGAAGAAACCTTGTCCACCATCACTTATCTTTCTCTGAGATACTTCACATGCAGTTCTTTAGGAGCCCCAGGCTTACTGCTACTGAGAAAGGAATTAAATCTATCAAATGAAATTCCAGTCTCCAGGAAAGATCGATCATTCCTTCCACCCTTGTGTAAAAAGGAAATTGTTTTTGCAGATAATATGGAAGTCAGAAACTGAGTTCATAGCTGTTACTGGACTTTAGGTCTTGTTAACTGAGGATTAAAATAAAACTACCATAATATAAAATATTATATTAATATGGTCTGAGAATCACCTCTTTCTGTACTTATGTGATTGCATTTCATTTATGAAATCTGTTCTCATTAATGACAGTCTCTCTGTATTATCAGCAGACTGAAACTCCAAAGTAGCTTAATTTCCTTATATGGAATGCTAAATGCAGGAACCAATTTAAATCATAAAGACTGAAATAAATTGAGAAAGTGATATGAGGCCATTGACTAAGAGCACATACATTTTTTCTATTTCAAGTTCATGTGGGATGTTCACGCCTCACATCAACACTTAAGGAAAATATTTGTTGATACCCAACTCTGTTTTCCATTTGTGATAGGTCCCTAAGGGGTTTCTTCTCGGTATTCTTGATACAGTTGATCCATCTGATGAAATCATAGGAAATCATTCAAATGGCCTGAAATGACCTTCCAATGACACTCCCTGAAAGACAAAGTTTTTTTTAAAAAAGAGTAAAAATTAAACTATGTCCACATAAATTATAATTTAGTGCTTTAGATAACCCCTATTAAAGTCTCAATGAAGACTAGTTATGTAATTTATGCAAAGATAGAGAGTGAAGAAAGAGAATTTTAAGCATTTGAATAGGTCCTGAGGCTGTAAAAAGGAAGGAAAATGGGAAGGCCCATGACACTGGCAGAAGGTACAAAGATGGAGGATAAGCCCCTATGGCATCTAACTATTTTAAATATAGGATAACGATTATCCAGAATGCTGTATTAAATGCCAGTAGCTATACTCATAAAAACGGGTTGGAATAAAATGAACTGCCTAGTTAATAAAGATGTACAAAGCTTTGAAGTGGTAATTTGTTTCAATAATGCTTCAAGCAAAATAATTGCACTGAAATGTAAGGCACAGATGTACACCATTTTATGGAGCAAAAGGAAGCCCCCACTTTGCTTCACTTTGAGACTTATATTTAGCTGTGCCACAAACATGTGCTGCAACTGTTTTTTGCCACAGCTTCATAACACTGACTTAACCCTTGGTGACAGTGGTTAGAATAGAGTATTGCAGGCTAATTCTGCTGATTGCTGACTGCCAGCAGTCTCACCAGCTCAAGGTTGACTCAGCCTTCCATCTTTCCAAGGTCAGTAAAATGAGGAGCCAAATTTTGGGGGGCAATATGCTGACTCTGTAAACCACTTTACAGAGTAAAGTACTATTGCTATAGTAGGCACATAAAATTTGCCTTTAGAATTTACCTGTATAGAATTGGTATATTCTAAAATAGGGGAGGTCACAAAAATAAATAAAAATAATGCTCACCTAGATACTCCCTTACATGTAGAAGTGAAGGTATCAGATAATGGCTAGAGAAACTCAGATTTAGATCTACCATCAGTCATGGAAGCTCATTGAGTGACTTGACCACTAGTCTCGTTCAGACCCACCTACCCCATAAAATACTTGTTTTGGGAAAAATAGGTGATAGGTGTAAAATATATCTTCTGGGACTTGAGCTCCCAGAAGAAAGACAAGATATAAATATAAGCTAATGGAGAAAACGGGGTTCAAATCTATTGAGAAAATAGGTATAATAGCTCACCAAATTAAGACCTCTGTAATTCACATTATTGCATCAAAGTTCATCTGATGAACTTTGCTTTTTGTTTCTGTTCATCAAAGTTCATCTAATGAACACCCCTCCTTAAAATTAACAAAAATGAAAGATGTATCAGCACTTGCTATTTCTTATGTAATATTGTTAGCAAATGTGGACATCTGTGCATCAATTTAACAGTTAAGACTTCGGCTTTTTAGTAAAGATGATGCTCTTATATGTTCCATTTCACATCTGGTTTTCTGTTCCAAGGGCAGCTCACATCAAAGACATTTTAACAAAGACTTCTAAGGCTTGATATCCCCTTGTTTACAAAAAAAATACTTGCTGGCAAAGGTCCACTTCATGCCATATCTCTTTTCATCTTTAAGCAAGCACAGTGCAGGATTTCAACTATATTCATCAGCTCCTAAATTAGCATACACTGATTTAAAGGAAAGCTTATTAATATCTTATGCCGATTGAACTTTATAATGTTGGAGAAAATATTAAAGAGATCTCATTAATCTTAAGTTATTGAGTGAAAGCAAAGGAACAAATGTGCCTTCTCTGAAATTCAGTGCCATTCTGGAAAGTCTGAGAGATCATGTTGTAAATAACTGTGGGTCTAATCATGGATGCCAAGGAGAGCCTGTCTTTAGTATCTGTTCAGTTTCTCTTTGTTATTATAATAAAATCTGATGAAAAGAATTCTTTTCTTTTAACTTTGCTGTAATGTTCTTGATTCTGCCAACCCATAAATACTTCAATTTGTAATCCTCCAAAATTTACAGCAGCAGAATACTACACTATAGGATACTGCAGCTTTGACTGTGATGCTTTACTGTGACATTAAGACAACACAACTATGATTTTTTTGAGTGCTATTGCAGAAAAACACCACAAATTTCTGCATTATTCTAGTGTGCAAACATATTTGGGCCAAACTAGGTAAATAATAATTAGAACATGGATTCTTTCTTCCTCCCTCCCTCCCTCCCTTCCTTCCTTCCTTCCCTCCCTCCAATTAACTCTGGAAAAAAGTCAAATCTATTTAATATAGGCAAAGAAAAACCCTTATCATGCAGTTTACATGAGGGTTCCCTTGAAGAATTTGAGAAGTGTCAGTGGATCTTAAATGGAGTATTTATGCTGTTGTACAATGCTGGAGTAATATTATTCCCATGTGAAAGGACCGCATTGCTATCAGTTGGCTGACTGAAGAAAGTCTGTCTTCATATGACTGGAACTATCATCAGCATCAAAACAGGTCCCCTAAATCAGCAATCCCCGACCTTTCTGATTCCACAAACTGGCATCACTAGTGGTGGGGGAGAGGACAGGACATAGTTTTGCATGCTTGCATGCTGCATGCGTGACCCATTTCCCAATGGGCCACAGACAAGTACTGGGCCACAGACTAGGAGTTGGAGACCTTTACTCTAAACAATGTATCCAATTTCAATTGTTTTCTTGACTTTTCTTGTATTGCTCCATCCAGGGAATTTCCTTTCTTTCCTTTGATTTGCTTTTTTCACACTCATTTTTTACCCCATGTGGATTAAAATACATTAACACTTAAATAATTAAAATGTGTGATAAAATAAACCCATTGTTTCAATGATACAGTCACACAAACAATAAAAGCAACAGTTCCATTTCAATGCATTTAAAATTAATGCATGAATATATTGAGATAATAACTTTATTAAGCTGAAAAATCAGTAACATTGGTGCCAACACTTTGTTGGGCAGAATGTTTCAAATTCTGGGGGGTAGTGTGACCATGGTAGCCATTTCCTAAGTGTCTGCATGGTGGAAAAAAGAAAATAGAACAATGGAGAAATTGATTGATTGATTTGATTTGTCAGTCACTTACAAGATAATCGGTATAAGGATAAACATAGTTATGAATACAAGAAATGAGTACATATAAGAAAAAAAAAAAGAAATAATAGGACAGAGACGGGAGCAGAGGTGGTATTCAGCAGGTTCTGACCAGTTCTGGAACGGAAATTTTGAGTAGTTCAGAGAACCAGCAAATACTACCTCTGACTGGAGATTTTACAGTATCCTTCCCCTGCCATGCCCACCAAGCCATGCCCACAGAACTGGTAGTAAAAAGATTTGAATTCCACCACTGGACAGAAATTACTTTGGTGCGCTTATGCATATCTCCTACAGACCTCTTAGGAAAGAGGTGAGGTAAGATCAATAGTAGAAAGTCTAAGGTTAAAGTTTTTGGGATTTGGGGAAGAAACCACAGAGTCAGGCAGAGTATTCCAGACGTTGACCACTCTGTTGCTGAAGTTGAATTTCAATCAAGTTTGCAATCAAGTTTGGTGTGGTTAACCTTGAGTTTGTATCTATTGTTTGCTCTTGTATTGTTATGGTTGAAGCTGAAGTATTCATTGACCGGTAGGACATTGCAAAGTATGATTTTCTATACGATACTTAGATCAGACCGAAAATGGCGTAGTTCTAGGTTTTTTAGGTTTAAAATTTTGAGTCTGGTGGCATAAGGTATTCTGCAACAAGTAGAGGAGTGGAGAACTTTTCTTGTGAAATATTTCTGGACTTTCTTAACTGTGTTAATATCAGATACATAATGTGGGTTCCAGAATGATGAGCTGTATTCGAGTATTGGTCTGGCAAATGTTTTGTATGCCCTAGTTAGTAGTGTGATATTACCAGAGAAAAAGCTACGTAGGATTAGGTGAACAACTCTTAATGCCTTTTTGGCTGTGGAGTTACAGTGGGCTCTAGCACTTAGATCATTAGAGATGAGTACTCCAAATCCTTGACAGAGTTTGGATCATCAACAAGGTCTTGATTATTCAACTTGTATTTTATTTTCTAATTTTTTTTTTTGCCAATATGTAAGACAGAGCATTTATTTTTTGAGATTTGAAGTTGCTATTTGTTTGACCATTCTGATACATAATCAAGGTCTTTTTGAAGGGTAGCAGTATCATCTGTGGTGTTGAATAGCTTTACATCATCAGCGAAGAGTACGCAGTTGCTCTTAATATGATCACAGAGGTTATTTATGTAAAGTATGAAGAGAGTTGGTCCCAGAACACTGCCTTGGGGGACACCACTTTTGATAGGTACAGAATTTGATAAGACGCTCCCAATTTTGACAATTTGTTGTCTGTTTGATAGGAATGCTTCTATCCAGTTATGCAGGTGTCCAGAGATACCATAAGATTTTGGTTTTAGTAGTACTTTGTCATGTACCACTGAATCAAAGGCTTTACAGAAGTCTATGTAGATTGCGTCTGTTGCTTTGCCCTGATCGAGTTGTGTAGTCCATATGTTTTTGCAGTGTAAGAGTTGCAGATTACAGGATAGTTTTTTTCTGAACCCAAATTGTTTATTAGAGAGGAGGTTGTTTGTCTCTCAGTGGAGGATAATGGATTGGTTAATAATTGATTCCATGACTTTACAGGTAATGCAGCATAAAGAGATTGGTTTGCAATTTTCAACTAGACCGGGGTCTCCCTTTTTGAAGATGGGGATGACCATAGCTTGTGACCATAGGTTTGGCAAGGAGCTGGTCCTACAAGATTTTCCAAAAATGATGCTTAGAGGTTCGGCTATGGCAGTGGATAGCTTTTTAAAGAAACAGGTACATATTCCGTCCAGTCTAGTAGATAGAGAAAGTTTTAGATTGTACATCCTTCTTTATTTTGATGTGCTTTCAATTTTCTGAAGTACAATATGTGGGCATTTTCCTATTTATGGATTTTTGTCAATCAAAGAAAATGTGTAGATGACACCACTTCGTACACTGAGATTGCAATGAATAATTGCAGTTGCACAGATTTTCAGAGAACTGGCCTGGGTGGTGGTGGGGGGAATGACACCTTAATATCTAGCCCAAGGGTGTCCAACTTTTTTAACTTTAAGACCTTTGGACTTCAACTCCCAGAATTCTCCCTCATTAGTTCAAGACCAAGTGCAGACCCAATTGGTTCAAGACCCAAGTGTCGCAACACCATCTAGAATGAACATCAGATACAACAATATCAAGAAGACATTGAGAAACATCTTACGTGATTTCAGCAGATTCCTAATTATATTGAAAGGCTCTTTGTTCTTCATTCCCTACATATCTTCTTTAAAAAATGCTCTGGAGAATTCCCCAATCCTTTTGAGACAAATGTGTGCCAGATATATAGCTGGCAGTGAGGAGGAAGAATTAGTTTCACCAATAGTGTCCATTCTCCTCCCTCTAATGTGTTCATTCACACATATTTGGAATTCAACCCTTGTCCTCTTCAATGGCCAAGTAATGAATACTTGTGCTGCCCTACTCATTCACTCACACATATAAGTGTAGGTTAGAGAGTTTATTAATGTTCCCCAACAATTCCTTCACCCAGCCTCAGAACTGTCCCAAATAAATCCAGCCACAAGCAGGCCAAGTTTAGTCCACAAGGCAATGTCCAATAATCCATAAAACAATGGAAAGCTGCTCCAACAAATAAGTCCACCAAACAAACTTAAATCCACTAGGCAAAACTGAAATACACTCACCAGAGCACACTCAGCAAGAGTTCAGTCTTCAAGGCACAAAGTCAAGCAGGAAGCACAAGGAACAAACACACACATCCAGAAACCAAACATGTTGTTCCTAGCAATGCCTTCCTCTGCCTGCTGTGATAAATAGCTTTCCAGTGCAGCCCATCAAGATGGGTGGGGCCTTCTCCTGAGTAATCTGGCAGATCTCCACTGCTTTATCTTTTCTCTGCCCTGTGTGTTCTTGGATCCACCATAGAAGGCAGTTCCTTCTCCTCCTCTTCACTGACAAACTGCCCCTGTAAGCTGTCCCTTGCCATTAATTCACCCAGTTCATGACATACCAGGAATGAGCTCTTTCTCCTTTGAGCTGACCTCCGAAGAAGATTCTGAGTCATCGTCCATGGGTGACATCACAATACTAGATTGTTGTGGTTCAGTTGTCGTGTCTGACTCTCCCATGAACCATAGCATATCAGGCCCCCATCCTCCACTACCCAAACTCATGTCCATGATCAATGATACTATCTAATTATCCCATCCTCTGCCATCTCTTTCTCTTTTTGCCTTCCATCTCTCCCAACATCAGGGTCTTTTCCAATGAATCCTCTCTTCTCATTTGATGGCTAAAGCATCTGAGCTTCAGCTTCATTATCTGTCCTTCCAAAGAATAATCAGTTTATTTGCTTTAGGAGAGTACTATATACCAATATACACATTCATAACACATTTTCTTTACAAGCTTCTTGTTTCATCTGTTTATCTAAAAAGCTAGATTATTTTTTCAATATGCACCAAGTGACTGTATAACTCCTATACCTTCATTTCAAAAAAAAAAAAAATCTTGCAGTCAGCTGAAAAGTTTGTCTGGTCTGATTTCTGACCTTCAGCATTTCTGTAAAACAAAATTAAAAACAGACATGTAGTTCTATATTTAAATAGAAGCCAAAGAGACCAAGGGAAGATTTGTAATTCATATGGAAAAAAAATAATGTCAATCTATGAAACTAGCAGCAAAGTCAGGATCTAATTTTCAGGATAGTATTTAAGAGGCTTAAATGGGAGTGGTGTGGGTGCTTGTTTCTGGAGCCTTGGGTCATGACCATAATCCATTCCCAGACTTTGGTCGCGACCCAATTTGGTCATGTCCAGAAGCATGACAGACTGCACATACACAGTCAAAAAAATTGTGCCGAAGGAGAAATTGGCACAGAAAGGAAACCTTTCCAAGCTGTTTTTGTTTGTCACCTAAGTTTTGAATTGTGACCTGATTCAAAAATTGGGTGGATTTTTTTTTGTTTGCCACCCAATTTGTTGCGAACAGGAGCATTCACGACCTGAGATTCCATTATATTGCTCTTATTTTTGTATTGCTGACAAATATTTTTATAATCCTGATTTGAGAGCATGGCTTGTTTGTTTTGAGCTGGTTAAGTTGAGTTGGTTAAAATGTAGGAGCATGATACATTTACTAAGTATTTTAAATATTCAACATTTAAAAAGCGAGACCACTTTCCATATAGGTTTTGCCAACTTATTAATTTAATTTTAGAAATATTCTGTGGACTTAATTTAGTAGAATTAAGACTGAATTGTATCAGCTTGCCATAGAAAAATATATGATATGTAATATTAAAATATAATATCACTATCCCCCCCAAAAAGCCACTCCTGTTTAATTCAAACACTGAAAACTAGGATCTTCCCCCAATAGAAAATAATGCAATCTTTGTTTTGTATTCTCAGCTTTTCTTTCAGTTGCACCTCAGTACTAAGAGATAGAATATTAGCCACTACATCCACCCAGTGCATTGAATTTAAAACAAAGAATGTAACAGGGTTCTTAGCTGGATTAGTGCCATTGTGGCATGTATGGCCATAAGGTTTAAATATATACAGGTACTCATCAATTTAAAACCATCCCCTTAGTAATTCTTTAAAGTTACATCATCTGAAAAAGTTACTTATGATTGCTTTTCACACTTGCTATTGCAACATCCCCATAGTCATGCGATCAAAATTTGGATGTTTTGCAACTGGCATGTCTTATTTAATTAATTAATAAAAATTTTAAGCAACCCATCTTACCTCAAGGTGGCCTACTCATGACAGTTGCACTGTCTTGGGATCATGTGATCACCATTTGTAATCTTCCCAGCTGGCTTCCAACAAGCAAAGTCAATGAGGAAAACCAGATTTGCTTAATGATTGCATATTTCACTTAACAACTGCAGTGATTCACTTAATAACCATGGCAAGAAAGATTGTAAAAGGCGCAAAACTCATTTAACATTTAAATTGTCTTGCTTAGCAATATAAATTTAGAGCTCAATTTTGGTCATAAATTGAGAACTACCTGTATCTAACTAATAGGTTCATCAAAACTAGTGATTCTCATATTGCATATTTCCAATGAGACGAAAGTGTCTTTGCTGCCAAAGGGAGGTCATGATTTGGACTCAGAATATGGTAATGAAAAAGGACCCATATGCTCTTGGTGTCTTCTGCGCAAGTCACATATGTTTTTGTGTAATGTGTAATTCTTAGGTAAACATAAATACATGCAATCACCCTCCAGGCCTATCAATTTAAATATCTTTTGTTTTTAATCTGCAATTTAATCATTTGGATTACAGGAGAATAAACCAAAAGGAAATACTTAACATCCTCAGAGTCCAGTGACAGCACATTGCAAATTTTAATTTTGTGCTTAATTTTGAACAGACGAGGCACAAGACGAAAGAAATTATGCAGAATATATGCTGAGAAAAGATGAACAAACATATAGCTTGGTCATTTGAGAGTTGCTAAACAATCCAATTTAGCTACAATCTATGAACAAATGCTTCCTAAACAATAGGATCCAAAACTGCCAGCAGATTTTACAGAGTAAACAAGATATTGTTTGTTCTATTGACCTTCAGGTCTGCTTTATCAGCCAGGATCACAAGAGCATATTTGAAGCTGTATTTCATTGGACATTTCACCTAGGAGACTCTAGAAAATTCTTGAACCTGGAAAGTTGGCAATCACTCATCTTTCCCTTGAAAAAGAGAACAAAGAAAAAAAAGAAAGTGGATGGAGGCAGAGTAGTATATAGCACTGTGCTGAACAATTAATAATTGGTTTTGAGCAGGAATCATATGATTAGAGAACACAGCCAAGAAATATGTCAGTTTCTTTCAGCTGTTGTTCTCAGGCATTGAATCACAGCCAAACTGGCAGCGCATCTATTTTGCATCTGTGGGAAGTGTAAATTAGGAACAGGTTTCAGAGAAAGAGAGACTAAGTTATATAGTGTGACCTCTTGACTCTAAATAAAGATTTAAAATATGAAGAATTTTCCATGCAAACTGTCCAAAATCTTCAGGAAATATGAGCTCTGTTCATCGCACCTCATTTCATCTCCATGGCACACACAAATTGCATTTGACTTTCGGTTGATTTTATTTAAAAAAATTGAGGAAAGACAAGATGAAGAAGAGATAGCTGTGAAATTAGAACAGCAAAAACATTCATTTTATTTTATTTTATAAAATGAAAACATTCATTTTCTATATGATCAGCTGCTTTTTGGAGAGGTATAAAGTAGCTGGAGGTTTGTTTGTTTTGTTTGTTAAAGCCACTTGATTTTGCAACAGAAAAAAACTCCCTTCTCTAAGTATGATCAAGAAGCAGAATTTGGGGCATTTTCCATCATACCACGACTCTTTGTTCCTGGGATCTATTGGAACCAATCTCCCAATTTAAGAGTCACAGCCCAAAGAGGTCCTACCATCACTGGGACCAATCTGATCTTTACTTTCTATATCTTCTTTAGTTCCTACTTCATTATTTCTCCTCATTATCATACTTCTTCCTGTTACTGCTTTTCATTTGGCCCTGCTACAGTGGTGGGATTCAAAATTTTTACTACCGGTTCTGTGGATGTGGCAGGGAAAGGATACTGTAAAATCTCCAGTCAGAGATGGTATTTGCCGGTTCTCCGAACTACTCAAAATTTTCACTACTGGTTCTCCAGAACTGGTCAGAACCTGCTGAATGCCACCTCTGCCCTGCTACATCAATTGCAACCACTGTCTTTGTCTACTGTTACAATGTCTGGTTGTTTAGCTGGTACCTGTTTGTCTGTCTAAATCTGGAAGTCCCACAGTTCTTCTTATTCTCCACAATCTTCTATGGAATCTCCTACCTGGATTCTATTGTGTACAGCATGTAACAATATATTCATTTAATATATTTAAATAGTTATATTTAAAGTAATAAACAGAATGTGCTTGTTTCGACAACTGTCATTTTTTCCAAAGGTGCATAATTTTTGCCTTCTTTTCTGTTTGTTAATGATATCAATTGCCCATCAGAACAAGGGCTGCTGTTAGATATGCAGATTTAATAAGCCATTTGATATATGTCCCCCCTGATTGTCAGAAATGGCAAGTACATTGTCATTTAAATTCAGCCAATCTACCCATGCAAAGATCAGAACACATCCTGAACATGAAAAGATAGTATGATAGCTGCACATAAAACAACACACCTGCACTGGCAAAGGTTAATGCTGTGTATTAATATTACAGAAGTTGATGTGATAGTATTCTTAAATAAGGACTTATGATCTTTGGATTTGGTATCAGTAAACCAGTTGCATGCTGATTCCATTAAGAGACTCCATGTAGCTCTTATATCCATATTCTGTGGATGTGGATGTTTCAAAATTATGTTTTGTTTGACATTTCATCTGTTTTAATGTTCAATTTCATAAGATGATAACAAGGGTTACTCTCAGTCTAATCAACAGCAAAGATGAGGGATGTCCAACCTTGGCAAGTTTAAGACTTGTGGACTTAGACTCAGCCTTCCATCCTTCCGAGATTGGTAAAATGAGGGCCCAGTTTGTTGGGGGCTGTTGAGATAATTCCCCGTTAGGAGAATGAGTGCATACAGGGAGACATATTTGAGAGAAGTGTTTGAATAATACACACACAGCACACAGATACATTGTACAGTAAATGTAGGTTTTTACTTCCAGAAACTTTAAACAAAGTCCCAAGTCATTCACATGTAAGATCAGTCAGTTTTTAGCCCAGGGATAATCCAATAACAAGTCCAGTATCAAAAACAGTTCAGTAACAGACTTACATCAAATCCAAGAATATCAGTCAATTAGAAGGAATGGCAAAACTCTCCAACAGAAGAAAAAAAAAAGACTCATTGAGACTTCTTCTGAGACTAAGACTAAGATAATCCAGGTTTCTGGCTTCATCTTATGACCATTTGAGAAACCACACCCAATTATACTTTTAGGATTCTCTTCAAGAGACAGTATTAAAATGTCTATCCTGGTTTATATATTTTCAACCCAAATAGCTGTTAAGTGACTTACATTCCTAACAGGGGCAACACACTAACTTTATAAAGAAGGATGTGAAGCACTATGGGTTTCTAAGTCTAAGTGCTATTACTAGTTCTAAAACTAAAGCAACAAAAGCAAACTAAAGATTGGAATGGGAACATTAAATGTCACATCCCTAGAGTTTTCTACTGACTTACCCTTTAGTGGACAGCTGATTTAACCCCAGAAAAAGTTCTTCCCCATGAACATTATGTTAATTATTTTAAAAACTACTGCAGTGTTTTTAGACATCTGCATTTTATTTATGCCTCGGTTTTTATAAATTTCAAACCAGCTGCCATTTGGAATGGGTTTCTTTCTGCTTTGTTTTTCTTTAATTAAACTGTTATGTAGATTTATTTTATTTCATTTTTATCACTGTTTCTATCTCCTTGAGTCACAGACATGGGTATCCAGGACAAACTACAATGACAAAAATGACAACATTTAGACACAATCTACAGCCTTTCATACTTGCATCCTGATGGCTGATGCTAGTATGAAAGTCACAGGATTTGAACTGTGATGTCAATGACATCCATTTTTGTCATCCTCTCCCTCCCCTAAGGACCCTTATTCAGATGCTGTATGAGAATAAAAGGATAGATAATAAGGGCAGTAGGTCTGTAGGCAGTACATGCATAGAAAAGGAGGCTCAAGGTACTATTATTGATCTTAATATTTTGGATTAAGACATGTTGTATGATATGAAGTTCTCAAGAAGCCATAAAGTTACAGTGGTACAAATTTAATCGGCCCACTGGGATTTGCCTACTATAACTCAAACGAACCTTGACTTGCTGAATATTAAATTTATGACAGTGCCATGAGAAAATGACATTCAGGAACACAGCATTAATGCAAGTAGGCAGCTTTTTAGTTCTGCTTTGGTGTGCCCTTGTTTATAGTCTAATGAGTGCACAATTACACATGACATAGGAAATCTATGATTGGGTTTTTTGACATTTCTTTTGATAGACACCTGTTGTCCAGCACATTTGGAGGAAACCGGGATGGGGAAAACAGAGCAGATAAAATTTATTTGCAACTGAGATTATGATTGACATTTGTCTGTCATAAGTGTATTGAATTTTTTCACTAGCAGCTCAACTCTTTCTTTCTTTCTTTCTTTCTTTCTTTCTCTGTTATTTCTTTCTCTTCCTTCCTTCCCCCCCCCCCCACACACATACACATTTCTTCTGAAACTTGACATTAAAGGTAGCAAAAAAATCAACAAAATTCAGGATTAGATAAAAATGAAAAAGCACAAATTAATATCAGTGCAAATGTTAATTTGGAATCAACCAAAAGCTGTTAAAAGAGATGTGGGTATCTTTAAAAAAAAAAAAAACAGAATGCATCGCAGACCTTGGGACTAAGCCTTTTCTATAGGCCACACAAGCAGGCCGCTGACAGCCAGAACATTTTAAGTAGGGCAGATTTTAGCAGTCAGATAGATTTGTAATGAGAGCAGCAGTCTTGCAGATGGTCAGGCTCTGAGCTATTATATAGCTACATAAGAAGATGGAATTGAAGAAAATGTAATGCATTTTAAAAGGTGGCTTGGAATAACTAAGTTTCTCAGAACTGTATATGAGGCTGGTCAGTTTCTCACTATGAGAACACTAGCTCAGTATGGGCAGAATTTGTACCTAATGTAAGAGAGTTCTTATTCGATCATTTATTTTACAAAGTTATACCTGATCATTCCTGAATATGTTAAAACTGCATAATGAGTACCATAGAACATTTGCAAAAGATTTGACCTAGTAGTAAGAGGTGTAGGGTGGATTTAAAAAGTCAGGATTGAAATTACAACACTGCAACCAAAGCCTCATCCCTTTCTACTCATATTTGATGTCAAAATAAACACAAACTAGGTAAGATTCCATCTTGCAACCATCACCTTGAGCTTAATATGTAAAATGATGTTTGTCCTATTATGGGCAGTTTATAAATTCAGTAAATAAATAATTCTTTGCATCGTATTCCCATGTAGGTTTGGGATTTACAATTCCTCTTCAACTTAGTATAAATGCTAACAGCAAGCTGTTTTCTAATATGAATCACATTAAGGTGAAGGTGGGATTACAGACAATGACTCATACTTAACCACCTCATGGCTTGGTTGCTGCAATGAATGTTGCATGAGGTTGCTCTAGAACACAGATGTCAAACTCGGAAGCTTTACATGGAATACAGCTGTATGTGCAATGATAAGCATGCTTCAGTACTCCCTGCTTAGTTTATATCAGAATGCCTATCAATTCCCATGGTCAAGACAAGTTTAATTAACAATCTCACTATGCAGAGACAAAGTTTGAAATTTTGCAAGGCTGAACTGACACATCCAAAAATTCAATTTGTACAGGACTGAATGTTGAAATGATCATGAATTTGTTCCCTGACTTCAGCACTATGTTGACTTTTGTAAAAAAAAAAATAATGCTTTGATTTATTAACTAGAGAAGCTTTAGTCCAAGGTTATTCTAATAATCTCTGCTATCTCACCCATGTTAATGCATTAATCATCTCAGATAAGTTATTGGAAAAGAATTACGTGAGTAAAAAGAGCAAAAGTTGGCAGAGGTGTAAATTGGCACTTCCTTAGATTTCATCCCAGGCAATTCTTAAGAAGCAGATTGTTTCATAATTCAATTAATGACAAACCAGTTTAGAGGGTTAAAGTGAATCGATGAAATACAGCCTCAGGTTTCGTAGGTTTTGATTTTGCCAGTGGCAAAATAGTGACCAATAGCCTTCATTTGTCAATGACCTGAGAAATAAAAAAAGAGAGAAAGTTGTAAGTTTTGGTGATGTTTGATGATAGAACAATAAATACTATAAGACAATGCAGAATGATCCTAAAAATCATGTGTTTTCATCATCCATTCTAAAATTGAGCAGTTGTATATATTTCTAAAATAAATAGATACATGGCTTCCATAGATCTTTTAAGGTTAAGCTAACTTCAGTAACAAAATGGAGCAAATAGGGCTATTTCCAATGTGGTTTATTAAAATGCCAGATTAAAAATAAACATCTTGATTTTCCAAAACACTCTGTGGATATTATAAATGTATTATATTTACTTTCCTCTATGATTGGGCATTTCTGCCTCTTCTTTATAAAGCTCTCAAGGTGGCTTATAAATAATATATTCACCATGCATAAGCAGAAGACAAATTTAATCCTTGTATATAAGCCTCCTTATGGATCTTGGTTAATCTCATGTCAGTCTGGCAAAAACTTGAATGGGAGGCTATCAAGGAATACCAGAGCTGGAGGTTAGGAAAGGAAAGAAAACCAAAAGTGAGAGATAGAGAGATGTTAAAATTCATTCTGAATGTATTGATATATCCTTCCTTCCTTCCTTCCTTCTTTCCTTTGATACTTAAGAGGAGGAGCAATTTAAGAGAAGGAGCATTGTTCAAAGTGTCCTTTTGATTTCCTGACTTTGCAATGGACAACCTCTTCTCCCTGTGGAATCAGATAATGTAGGAAGGGTATCATTATTCAAGAAGGCTGTGTTTCCTGGTTATCTCAGGCAGGGGGCTGCAATGTTCAGGAAATGAGTTTGGTCTCCTAGTTATTCTAAAATAGCCTTCCTGTGATGAAGGATTTATGTCGTCCTCCCCCACCCTGACTTCAAATAAAAGTACAGAGGTACGGTATGCATTTCACTGCTGTTCTCACACCTCTTGGACTGAAGCAAGGTTCATTTTTATAATAGTTGTCATCGGTTGGGGTGACACAGAATCCATCTAAAAAGTAAGTAAGACATTTTTGATTGCCCTATGAATCACATGTGGCTTTAATATATGGCAACCAAAGGTAAGATGCTACTGGCCACATTAGAGTAAAATCATTGGTTCAAATCTTGTAAATAGATTTAAGAACATAAGGAAAAGCCAGGGAGAAAATCTCAGTTAACACCATTCTGAAGTACTTAGCACTGTTGATGCAGAGGAGATATTTTAAGACTATGTCCTTTACCACATCCAATGGACAATATACCTCCAAATGCTTATGGGTAATATAAATCGAGCCACATTCTTAAGTGAAATACAGTATTAACATAAATGGAGTTTTTCACTTTATTTCTTAACACAGTTTCTGATTTGGATATAGATGGGATCTTGAATCAAAGATTTGTGAACACTTGAAGTTATAGTATTGTTTAATTGTAATTGTCTATCAACAATTACAAGTCACTCCAATCAAATTTTCTTTAAACAAAGAATGAGCAGTGATTTGTGTACATCATATGTATTACTCATTCATTTGCAGCTGGTGGTATGATTAGCCTGGAGGTTGGACATAGAAAATGGCCATAAACATGCAAACCAATAATTTATGGCTTGTTACAGTACTATGAAGACAGATATTGAGGGATGAATCAGAACAAAGTTTCATGCATTTCATTAGAAAATTAGTGAATAAACGAACTATGAAGCATAAATGAACTATGTTTTTTTTTTTAATTTAGGCTCAGTTAGGCTTGCTCCCAAACAGATTTCAGACAACAAGTTTCTTAAATAATCCAGGCTTCTTGTAGTTAGTATTAACTTCTTTTAAATTGAAGTTGTGCTTGTTTATTGTAAGTCTTTTCTTTTTGTCTTGAAATTAGTAAAAATTTATAGTCTTCAATATGAACAGAGGCTTCTGGTAATAAACTCTGTGAAAAAATGGCATGTCAAACTTGTTATTGCAGCTAATTAATATTTCAAAGTTCATGTGTTTGTGCAAATGGCTTGTATAAGTCGAAGTACTATATTATTTATTATTGCAGTTTATGATATACTATAACTACACAGAGCACATGCATTGTCTTCTAACTGCAGAAGTCCTTCTTGTGATGATTAATTTTACATATTATTACATGTTTAATTTAAACATGCTACTAAAACAGCTTAAGCTCTTCAAAGTTTACTATATGAAAACATAAATAAAACAAATATGCATCAATTTGGTATTTAGAAAAATTAAAGGAAGCATATCTCTTAGCCTAATGTATCTGACAAAATTGTTATAACATTAAAATGTGAGATGGGAAAATTATATACATAATCTTAAACTTACAGAGAAAAGAATAAGTAATTTGCAGCTATAAACATCTCAGCTGGAACATAAGTGTATTTCTGATTTCCATATCCTCACTGAAATAAGGTTTTCTTTGAATTCCCAAAAAGTTACATTTCACAGAGAACTGTAACTGAAATGACTTTACATAATTAATTAACACTTCTATTTCTCCATTGAAGTGCTTTCAATAATTGGGGAGCTCATTTAAGAAAATCAACCATGTATCAGATAAATGTCAGTTAACAGCCAACATCATAGTACATATCTCACATTGATATTGGGGGCAGAATAAAGTCATCCTTATTAGTTGATTAATTAATTCATGGTTTTGGAAATCTTTGTCTATCTAGACATCAAATGAACAATGCTAGTTAAATCGAAATGTTTTAGAGAGTTTTATATTGGAACTCTTTTTTCTTCTTTAAACTTTAGTGAAAGTCAAATGCTTGGTAATAGATTTGTCCTTTACCCTTCCATGCTTATTATATCTAAATGCTTAAACACATATACAAATATATATCAGTTATCTCAATGCTTCTTGTATTACTTAATGTTGATACTGGCTCAAAATGAGACACTGTTGTAGCATCACAGAAAATGTCATGCTTATAAAAAAATTACTACGCCAATGGAATCATTACCAGATTGGATAGAGGTGATTTGAAAACATTCTCCCTTCCCTGCTTATGCAGAAAATCCAACTCCAATGGGTACTGTACCTTTATGATTGAACTAAAGATGTTTCTCTTTCTTTCGCCATTTGGCAAGTGTCTTTAAGACATTAATAAACTCAGAGGAAAACAGCAAGTTTAAGAATGAAGATTGTATTTGGTAAATAGATTCACCCATCTCAATAAATTCTGATATGTTTTGCTTGGCATGACATTAGGAAATTGGCAAATCCAGTCATTGTGCTTTATAGAGAATACTTTAAGGTATAGTGCACAGTGTCAACCAGCCAATGTGAGTTCAGAATAGGCAGATCAATTCAATTTTGATAACATACACAGATAGCCTTTGCTTATTGATTGTCTCATTTAGTGACCATTTGAAATTACAATGATGTAAAAAAACAACTCTGCAACCAATCCTAACATTACTGACACTGTGTCCTACAGTCACATAATTATCCTCCGTGTACTTCACAACCAACTTGTGACAAAAGAGTTAATGGAGAATGTAGAAGTAAATCACAAGTTGTGGTCATTTGCTGTTTCACTTAAAAACTTGCTTAATGATCAAATGGGAATTGAGATGATAAACTTGTCACAGTCACATGATTTTCCCCTTAGCAACTACACTTGCTAAGCATGCTTAGCATGGAGTTGACAGCCCCAATTGTGATCGCTAAGGAAGGACTGCCTGAATTGGGATGCAGAAGCATTGCAAACATGTGGGAGGATAAAGCTGGATGTGCCCACTCAGGCCCACAAACAAATATGTTGCCTTTACATGTAATACAGGGCACTGGCCCATTACTAGTAAAGGTCTAAAATGGGATGTCTAAGCATGGCTGACTGGGGAATTCTGGGAGTTGAAGTTCACAGGTCTTAAAATTTCGCAGATTGGACACTCCTGGTTTAAGATTTATCCATTTGGTCAGATAACTGGGAGGGAAGGAAAAACTTACTTCTTTGTTTCAGCCTTGGATTTACATCACAGGCAAAATTCAAACCAAGGCTCCTTGTGTCTTAATTCAACCTTTCTGATAGCATTCCATGACAGTTTTGATGTGTAAACAGATTACCCATTTGCCACTGAAAAAGCAACCAGCACCCCCATAAAATGAGTGCCTAGCCAAAGTATAAGGGAGAAGTAAAAAAAAAAAATCTAATCCAGCTTTTAACTTCCAGATAAACCAGAGGTGGTATTCAGCAGGTTCTGACCAGTTCTGGAGAACTGGTAGTGGAAATTTTGAATAGTTCAGAGAACCAGCAAATGCCACCTCTGACTGGCCCCGCACAGTGATGTATTTCAAAACAAGTTTACCACTGGTTTGGTGGGTGGGGCTTAGTGGCCGCACTTTGCATGTGCACACACTTTGTGCACATGCGCGCCAAACATGCACTTTGCACAGATGCAGAGGCTTTCCGACTCACCTCATGCAATCCTGCACTCTTCCTGACACTTCAGCAGCTGCCGCATGGCAATCTGTTGTGCCGCACAAAGCAGCTGCACTTCAAAAGCAGGGAATAAAGGTTAGTATGGGAGCCCAGGTGGGTGGGTGGGCCCAACAGCAGAGCATTGGAGAGAACTGGTTTGGTCTCTGTTGCTCATCGGCCCTACCGGCTCGGCAGAACTAGTAGAATACCACCACTGGCCCCGCCCCCTCCTGAGTCCCAGCTGACCAGCTAGGTCTTCTTTTGTTGCCCTGCACAGGAGAACAGCAGTTATTGGGATGGGGAGGGAATGGAGATTTTGCAGTATCCTTCCTCTGCCATGCCCACCAAGCCACACCCACTAAGCTATACCATGCCCACCAAGCCATGCCCACAGTAGTAAAAAAATTTGAATCCCACTAAACTTGTCTACAATAGGATGGGAAAAGTTGCATTAATGCTGTGAATCTGCCATGGAATATTTCAATTAGCATTAAATGTATAACATGTTTGCAGAATCGTGCAATGGTTGCTTGTTCTTATCTGTTCGAGAGACAGAATGGAAGAAAGCTGAATTGTCAATTCCTTTTGAAAATTACAAGGGATGAAGAAACATCATAGCAAACTTTCCCCAAGATCTTATCAATGCGGTGCTACCAAGTTGAATGTCAGGATTAACCAAAACAGTATTGCTGAACCTCTTTGAGCACAATGCAGCTGTCAGAAGCACTTTCCCTTTCTTGTGTAAGCCTTCTGTTTTGTCATGGAGGGGCCCTCTTCACCAAGAGAATGTCAAATCTCACATGTTGAGGCTTGCAATGCTACCTTATGTCTTTACAGAGGCTTTGCATTCTGGTTTGATGCAATATTTTTTTATTTATTTTTATTTTTTGACAAGCATGTATGAGAAAACAAGTATAAGTATGAACATAACATATAAACATACAAGTATAAACGGGTATAAGTATATATACATCATAAATGAGTATGAATAAATGGGAACAGTAGGACAGGGACAGAAGGCATGCTGGTGTGCTTGTGCACGCCCCTTTACAGACCTCTTAGGAATGGAGTGAGATCGCTGTCACAGTAGATAGTTTAAGGTTAAAGTTTTGGGAGTTTGAGGATGTAACAACTGAGTCAGGAGACATCTTCAGGAATCTTCTACATTGGCCTTTTGATCCAACTTCCCTGTAACTAGACTCTGAGGTTTTCTTGGCACACTTTTCTCAATTGGTTTGCCTTTAGAGTGGGACTAAATCTACAACTTCCTGGTTTCTAACTTAGTGTCTTAACCACTGCACCCCTCATGACACAACAATGTTCCCTAAAGCCTTGTTTTTAATGGTAGAAACTAGCCCAACCAAAGTTTATTAAGAAGGTGGTTTGGCCACTGGATAAATTTGCTGGCTAGACCTTTGTCATCAGGGAATGATACTTTTCTTGACGAGCAAACAACAGTCAATCTTCCTAAAAAGTCTACTTTTCAACTATTGCCTGCATTCTGTCATAACTCAGGGATAACAGAATGCTTAAGAGAAATCTACATTCAGGGAACCCAGGTGTTCTCTCCCTCTTAGTTCATAACAGCCCACCTCTAAAGTCTTGTATTCAAGGGAGGTATCTCTTTACCATCATCCCATAAGGGTTCAGTATTCTAGAGTTCCAGGAAATTGTTGGTTGGTATTTATAGTATATTCTCACAAAAACTCCAGGATTCCCATTGGCTACAATAGCAGTATCTTAGAATGTTTACAGCTTGTTAAAAAAAAAAAGTCTACTTATAAAATTACTGATGAACTCCCCTTTGTACCTCACAGGGCCTTTTAAGTACAACAGAGAAATGTCAGCTGAGAAGTTTCATAGCATAGTAGCTGGATGGATGGAGAGAGACAGAGCAGAAACACACACGCATGCACACATACCATTCCAGGAAACATTAATGGCCATATTAGCACTTTATGTTATTATGTTATTGTCTGGAATGGAATTGGGCAGACTTTTATCATGTCAAAGGGTAACATTTGATCAGGAATTTTTTTTTAATTCTCCTGTTGATCCACTGGTAAGTGGCTTGTAGCACTTCCAGCAAGTTGTAAGGGTTGTAAGGTCAACAAAAGTGAAGAAGATTAGTGGTTGGCTTCAGTCAAATGGAAATGGTAATATCAAGCTTCCAAGTAATACATCCCCATTAACGAGAAGTCCAATGCAGGCCTTTCCTTCAAAGATCATTTTATTAGGAATATATCAAATTGGCAAGATCTTGCCTCTGTCCGCACCACGAATTTACACCCAGTAAAAAAGAAAACTTTCAAAACTACTCCCCAATCAGCTCTCAGTCACATTCCCCAATCAGCTCTCAGTCCATTCAAGCTGTTGCCTCCAAACTCCATCTCCAACCACCTGTAGTCATACCCTTCATTCCCATGGGAAAGAATGTTATTTCGGCGACAACAACTCTCCTTATCTCTACAAACCCCCTTTCCTGCTACCAGACTGTGGCGAGCCTGAAGCATTGTTAAACCCTAAATAGAATGCCTAGGAAAAGCAAAGAATAAGAACAAGAAATGGCTATGTTAAAACATGGCTATACCTATATCAGCTTCAGATTCTACAGATAGGAGTGACCTGGCATTTGCCATTGCCACCCCAATGTTCTTTTGGCTTTATAGTACAAAAAGTGAAACATTAACCTGAAGCTAGAAAGAATCTCATATGTTCTAAAAATATAGCTTTCCATTTCAGGGATGACTTTCAAAATTGGATACTTTTTTCCTACTTTTTCTAGAGTTTGATAGGCTGGAATACACAATTATCCTGATTTAAAATATTTACTTGCCACCATAGGTTTTTGCAAAATTGCAATACAATTATGAACTCTGGAGTGACTTATATAAAGATATGTTCCCTCCGTTTTTTTCTTCTCTGACTATTGATCTCTAAATGTGCTGAACTTCAGTCCCCATCATTCCATTGTGGCATATTCTTTTACCATATTAATAATCAACAGTGGAAGCTGAAATCTAAAATTTCTAGAGAGAACGACATTGAAGAAAACTAAGATTCATCATCATAAAATCTTAGATTCATATATTGTAACTAAATCAGGCAGTGGAGTGTTTGGTTTGGTTTAGTGTTTTGTGAACTCAGCCAATTCTCATTGGATCAATAATGATAGTTAAGTAAGCATAAGTAGACATGTTAAACCCAGCATCTGAACCCAGTCAGAAAGCCAGTTGCCTTTCCTGATTAACCATTTCAGCCAGAGGAAAGTTAGGTATTTTATGCATAAGTTATGAGGATTAGAAATATGCATTCCAACACTCCATCAAACTTATAAGTTCCATATTAATATTTTCTGGTTGACTCTAGAAAATGCTATACGTGATTACTGGGAAAATTACCTAAATCAACTGCTTCTGGGAAATTGAAAACTATCCTGCCATAATCCTTATATACTGGACATGGCTGTAAATGCCAGACGGAAGCTCCTATTTTTTCATCTTTTCCTCTATCTTGTAGATACTGAAATACATTTGATCTATCTTGCTTTCCACATAACAACATTAGTACTGTTTCCAAATTTCATTTGCCTCTTTGGTTGCCCAATCTCTGTGAGCCCTATCTTTGCAAATTCAATCCAAAAATAATCATTGCAATTTAATATGATTAAATCTAAAAATAAGCTTTCCTATGGTATCTCATATAGTAAAAGTGTTTTCTGAACTCTGTCCAATTGTTTCTTTCATCTGGCAGCTGATGCATCTGCTCAGCCTGTTTACAACTAGTCCAGTGTCAGAAATTATTGCCAGGGAGCAGGTTTCTCATTGTTGTCTTTTGGCAAGCAGGTCACCCCAGGCTTAAATTAAATCTCATTCAGTTAGAACTTCTGTAGCAGTAACAGGCCAGGAGTAACCCCAGAGATTTACAGAAAGACTTGCCTGAAACAGTTTGCATAGTTTTCAGAACATTACTATTTGCTCATCTTCAAAGATTTAAAAATTCGGCATTTAAGTAAGCAAGGAATAGCTCCAACTTAAAGCTACATTCTCTGTTTTTGAACTTGTTCCCCTCCTTACCCTTGTCATGAAAGAAGCAGTTCTCAATCCTTTTCTTTGGGTAAATCAATCTATTGTCAGTAAAGGTCTTTGAGGAACTTGACCCAAGCAAAGGATTGGTAATACTACAATGCCTGTAGGCAGCACACCATACAAGAGAATCCTGTTCTCTAAAGGCCCTGTCACACTGCACAACGGATGCAAAACGGACACAATGGACGAGAAAAATGTTCCATCCGTTGTTATCCGCTCTCAGGAGGGGCAAAAATTTGCATAACCAGAGTGGATAACACGGACGGGGGGGGGACGCAGGGCGGATGGAAAGCGGATGTGGAACGGAAGCCCAGCGGATGGAAGCGGATGGGAGCGGATGGCACATCCGCTAGGCTTCCGGGGGACCTCAGCAAAGTGGATGCGGAATGGATACAGTGGATGCAGAGCAGATGCAAAGCGGATGAAGCGGATGTACAGCGGATGCACAGCAGAAGCCTAGTGGATGCCGAGCGTTAATTGCTCATGCGGGGAGGATGCATTGCATCAGCCCCGTGGATATAACGGAAGCAGCTCGGAAGCAGGTCGCCATTCAGAGGAAAGACCTGCTTCCAGACACATCGACTGCCTTGCCTGTCCTGCCTGCATGTCTGCCTGCAAGCCTTGCTGCCAGCCTTGCTGTCTGCCTGCCTGCCAGCCTTGCTGCCAGCAAGTCTGCCTGCCAGCCTTGGTTCATGCCTGCCTGCAAGCCTTGGTGCCTGCCTGCCTGCAAGCCTGCCTGCCAGCCTTCCTGCCAGCCTTGGTGCCTGCCTCCCTGCCAGCCTTCCTGCCAGCCTTGGTGCCTGCCTCCCTGCCAGCCTTCCTGCCAGCCTTGCTGCCTGCCTCCCTGCCAACCTTCCTGCCAGCCTTGGTTCCTGCCAGCCAGCAACCCCACAACCATGCGGAAGCACAGCAAGCCTCAGCCATCTGCTGCCAGCACTGGCAAGAGGGACAGGGCTACCATCCCGCCCCCTGGCCCTCACTCTGGTTCTGCTGGGGCTTCTGCAGCACGGGCTCGCTCTTCTGGGGCTGGGGCTTCTGCTGCTTCTGCTTTTGGAGGAGCTGATGACAAGCACTCCAGCACCAGCCACCTCCACAGCATCTGGACCCTTCACCCCTGAGACTGAGTGACCAAGAAGAGTGCCAGAGACTCATTTTTGTTTTATAGCTTCTTGTTAGCAAAGTCTATTTTTGATTCATACACTTGCTTCGTTTCTTTTTTTTAATAAAGTCTTGGTGGAAACTTTTAGAAATGGTTTAAGCCTTTGCATGCTTGTGGGATGGGTTAAGATAGCAGTGGGATGGACAGGGATACCTTTGGGATGGGTAATAGCTGTGGGATAGATAAACCTCCAGTGCAAGCATAGTGGGACTGTATGGTCCACCCTCCCATGTGCCACACCTTTGGCCCTTTATTATCAATAACAATGTAAGCATTGATCCACACATTTGAACATAAACACAACTCTTTATTAAGTGCCCTGTTCATTGTAGGCCCACCCAACATACATGGCCCAGTCTCATCAGTGTGATGAGGCAGGCTGAAGGAAGCATCCATTAAGCATCTATCTTCCTGTCTTGCCACTCCACCGCTCCAGCTGGGGAGTTGCACCAGTGTTTCAGGAGGTTGCGCTGCTTCTTCCCTTCACGTGAGGCTCTGTTGGGGCCTTGCATATCCTCAGTGTCTATCAGGTTTCGCCCTTGCTTCCATTCCCCAGGCTCCATGTCCCCATTGCCTTGTTGGAGGTCCACGAGCCTGTTCTGCAAGACTGGGTAGCGGGTGCGCATGAGATTGTGCAGGATGCAGCAAGCTTCCATGATCCTCCTCACGGTCTCTGGGCGATGCTACATGGTGGTGAGAAGTACCTGGAACCTGTTGGCCAGGATGCCAAAGGCATTCTCCACCACCCGCCTTGCCCTGGACAGCCTGTAGTTGAAGATCCTCTCTTCATGGGTGAGGTATTTGGAGGTATAGGGGTTCATGAGGTAGGTTGTGAGGGAGAAGGCATCATCTCCCACGATGAAGTAGGGCACATCTTGTGTGTCGTTGGACAGGGGGTCTGGATCTGGAAAGCCCACCATGAGGTTGCGTTCCAGCTCCTCCTTGAGGTGAGTGGCGTTGTATACCTGGGCATCTGAAGATGAGCCGTTGCCTGAAGCATCGGTGTACATGAACTTGTAGTCAGCATCGACCATGGTGAAGAGGATGATGCTGAAGAAGCCCTTGTAATTGAAATAAGTGGACCCCGACTTGGCTGGAGCTTTGCAGGCCACGTTCTTGCCATCTATGGCTCCAACGGTGTGGGGGAAGTTCCACTTCTGATACCACTGCTCTGCAACTTTCTTCCATCCTTCTTCAGTGGAGGGGCACTGGAGGAGCTCCTCCTTGTATTCTTCGATGATGGCCTGCACCACTTCTCTGACCACAATGCTGATGGTGTTGGTTGGCACCCTCCAGCCGTACTGCATGCTCCTGTAGGTGGTCCCTGAGGCCAGGTGGTGCAGAGTCAGTTGCACCTTGAGCCCAGGTTCCAGGCTGGGCCGGAAGTTGGTGTTTGCCTTGGTCAACCTGGGTGTCAGCCGCTGCACAATTTTGTCAAACATGGCTGGAGGCATCCTCATGAAGTTCTGGAATGCCCGAGTGTCTTCTTTCCTGAGCTCCACCATCAGCTTGTTGTACAGTCCATCCTCTGCTCTTCTGGCGAACCATCTTCGTACCCAGACGCTTCTTGGCCGCCCCTTTTTCTTCCCGTAGTAGAGTTCACAGAGCCTGTAGATGGCTTCGCACTGTTGCAGAAGGATGGTGGCTGCCAAAAGGACTGTGTTACGATCCACGGTGGACATGACTGGATGCTGTGGAAGAGCAAGAGTCAGATGAAGGCTGCAGAGGTCTGCAGCAGGGCTGCTGGTCTGAAAGTGAGATCCAGATGTTTTGCTCCCCCATTTTATAGGCAGTATAAGTGTCCCTTTGCATCCTCTAGGCATCCTCTAGGCATCCTCTAGACATCCTTAATACCCGAGATAGGTCCCCTCTGCGGACATTTTTTCCGTTTTACATGCTTTGTTTCCGTGCTGCATCTGCTAGGCATCCGTTCTGCATCCGTTCTGCGTCCGTTCCACTTCCTCCCTGCATCCGGGCGGATGCGAGTTGCGCGGATGCGCAGCAGATGCCTAGCGGATATAGCGGATGCGTAATGGATGCAGAACGGATGCGTAGCAGATGCATAGCGGATGCAGAACGGACGAATTGGATACATTTTCCGTGCAAAAGTTTTGAGCAGCTCAAAACTTTCTGAGCGGATGAAACGTCCATAAACGGATGCTGGACGGATAGAGAGGAAGCAAAACGGAGGCAGTGAGTACATCGTGTTAACCAACGGATGGCAAACTTTTTTGTCCGTTTTGCATCCTCTTTGCATCCATTGGTGCAGTGTGACAGGGGCTTAATATCTTAAAATTCCATTTTTTTAAAAAAAAGTCAAATTATTTTGAAATCATCAAACCTCACAAGAAGTTAGAGCAGGGGTGTCAAATTGGTGACCCAAGGGCTGGATGAATCATGCACAGGCCATGCCCACCCCAGTTTCGCGAATGGGAAAAACATCGTGAAACATCAAGATGACACAGCGAATTTGATACCTATGGGTTAGAGACGTATTCTTAAGTCTCATGAGATATTGAATAAGAAGTCAGTATTTTGCAAACAATTAACAATCTCACAAAATTTGGACCATGCTGGTAGTGAGATTAGACATCTACAGCATATTATGGTCTCCAAATACAAATTGGGAATAACTGAGATAGGACAGTTATATAGAAATATAGGATTGCATTACAAAAGTATGTAGGGCCATGATCTGTTTAAGGGGTGAAATTGGTACCTTAATTAAAAGGTGTCCATTTTTCCAGTCCTAAATCCAAAAACAACAGCAACTTTTTGGATCCATTTTTGGATCCACCATGCTTTTGGTAACTCAAAAATGGGTGGGTTATGTGGAGCTAGTAGGGTATTTACAGCTTCCAAGACATTATTCTCTTTTACTTCTTAAGACAGAAACATATACGGGTAATCCTCAATTTACAACAGTTCATTCAGTGACCATTCAAAGTTACAACCGTAGTGAAAAAGTGACTTATGACTGTTTTTCACACTTACAATCATTGCAGCATCCCCATGGTCATGTGATCAAAATTTGGTCACTTGGCAACTGACTCATATTTATGATGGTTGCAGTGTCCTGAGATCATGTGATTCCTTTTGTGATCTTACAAGCAAAGTCAATGGGGAAGCCAGATTCATTTAACAATCATGTTACTAAACAATTGCATTTAACAACTATCACAAGAAAGTGACAGTGGCAAAGAAACTGTCACAAGATAACGACGGTGGCAAAGTCTGTACAACTCCAATGTATAATTGCAAGATTAACAAATAACAAACTTCTAATGGCTTACATGTGTGATTATAGTCATCTGCATACTGCACTAAGAGTTAAACTATGATCTGTTACATAAGTGAGTTATAGCAGCCCAAAGTTATTTGTTAAATTTCTGTGCTATCCTTAAGGAACATGTCCCAACATATTTAGTTTCTGATAGACCCAATTTATTTAATGTTGTGAAAGGGGAACAAGTTCTACTGTACAAGACTGAAATTAATTTGAACATGCATTTAAAAATAATAGATTGTGATGACCCAGGGTGGGATACAAAACAAACACAGTCACAGAAAACAGGTGAAGCCCCTTTTATTCCTTCAGTTTGCTTCCAAGCTCCAAATATCTTTGACTGAAGACAAAAAAAACCCTCCCACACAGTTACACAAAGAAGGAAAAAAAGCAACACAAACCAGGCAAGATAAGGGCTGAAGGATGTCCACAGATAATACACACTCAGAGAGGAACTATAAACTAGAGATATTTACATTATTTGTTTCCAGCGTTTGCCAGTATGCAGGTCCAAACTCTTATTCAGTTGTCACACCTGCAGCCTATGAAGAGGATCAAGGCCCTCTCCTCCCGAGGAGACCATGTCTCTCCCTTATCCTCTCCACCCTTCATGCCCTAGGATGGATAACTTTCCTATATTGACTATATTGACTATATGACTTGGATAACTTTCCGATATTGGATTTACAAAAGAGACTTGTTAAGGTTTTTAAAAGATTTCCAGGGTCGCCTCTTAATGAGATGGACAGTCCACAAATCTAATAAATAAAAATATTTTTTACGAAAAAGGGCAAATAAAAAAATGAAAATAAATCAAGCCTGAAGCGATTCAAGGCCAAGATCATCAAAAGTTGGCTTATTTGGTTAAGGTTACAATAAATTTGTTTTTATCTTTGGTAATTCTGAATTGACTTTTGCTGATATCAGGACTGCAATGACAATGCTTTTATGGATTTGTCCATAGATAAAAGATAGAATATAAGATGAGATCATTTGTTATATATTAAGAGAGAGTGATATGAAAACAGATTATACTTACTGTGATGGAAGGGGAAGTTATTTGTTTATATATTTCTTTACTATTTTTTCTATTTTTCTTTCTTTTCTGCATTTATTTTTTGTATTTGCTCTCTTTTTAGTTTGCATTAGTTTTTTTCTTTTTAATTGTAACCATTAATAAAATTATTATTAAAAGTAAGATTACCAGTGGCAATATTTTTTTCTGTTGGGTATTTTGATTGTTGGTTTTTTTCCTGCAAAATCCACAGTAGCTCAGGAGAGGACATTTTCTATCCTCAGCTATTCCAGACAGTAGAAGATTGTCTTCACATTGCTTTTGAGAGTTTGGGAACCAAGAACTGTGCAGATATTGAAGGGCTCTTAAGCTCCATCATGCTATCTAACCACTGCAAAATCCAATAATAGTGCTTCAGAGTTTTGCAGCAACCCCAGGAAGCAAGTCACTAATACAAAAACAATTCTTCCCTCAGACTTCAAGGATTAGAGATAATACATAAGCAGTCATATAAAAATGTGCAAGAGGAACCCACAATAAAAGACCCAATGTCTACAACCACAGAGGAGCTGAGGGATTTGGACTACAGTGTTTCATCTAATGCTTGCCTTGTTGTAATCCATTTTATTTTTCAAAACTGAACAGAGCGCGACAGGCAACCTACAACATGGCACAAGGTTGGTTTTTCAAAGAGAAAAAGCCAAAACACCACAGGGCACACATTCAAGCAATTGCTTTGAAAACAACTGCCCACTTCAAAGGGTTTATTTCTTCACTTGACATACAAGATCTTTGAATTTCCAACCCATGATTTAATTTATATGAAGATTAAAGATTCTCAGCTTTGTGTTTCTTGCCCTGGCTGAGAGGGACAGTAAATCTTTGGGTGAATGCAGAGACTATGGGTGGTTGAACTATGGTATAAAAATTAGTCTTCATATTTGCTCTAGGAAAAGAAATTGAGAAGACAGTGAGAGTAAAAGAAGCAAGCAGTGCCCAATTGGTGGCACAATTCTGGGAGGCAACTAGCAACTGAAAAGTGAATAATTTTATTTTCCTTGCAAAGTTGTTCAGTCCAATGCTACAGATAAAATAGGAAATATCATTTCACCTTTATATTTCTCAGGAAATAACATCATTTTACTATATACAAGTTAGCATTCTTTAAAAAAATACAGGAATCATACCAATTGCTACTGGAGATTGTGACCCCCCCCCCCCCTTTTTTTTTTTTTTTTTGATGCATTGAAACTGAGGCTGGAGAGCTCTCTTTTGGAGGTGTTTTAACGGATTCCTGGTCAGCGCAGAGTGTTGACATCAAAGTCATTCTGATTTTTTCATTCAGTTCTTTGAATTTAATCCCAATTGCTGAACAGGAAGGGAGCATCTAAGGCATGGGTGACCAACCTTGGCAACTTTAAGACCTGTGGACTTCTACTCTCAGAATTGCCCAGCCAGCCATGGGGAAGCCATGGCCAAGGTTGGATACCCCTAATCTAAGCCATTGATCGCCTGCTCACTGCAGAAATCCAAATTAAAGACCAAACATGTGTTTAATTCTTCTACCTTAAACATATCCACAGAAAACAAGTCCCTTATCTCTAGATGAGTAGTTGGTTGAATTGCTTGTATAGTAGGGTAGTTTTTGTCTAACATGGAATTAAAATCTACCTTTGTCCAATTTAAATCCACTGTTGTCTGGCCGAAGCTCTGTACGAAGAACAATTACTAATACTTCTTTTTTTATATATCTTTTATATTGTCCAATTACTACAGGTGCTCCTTCTTTCCACCTGCCTTTTCTTTAGTATTGAAGGCTCCGTGAATCACTCTTTTGTGGGTTTAATTTCTAGTTCCCTGATCATGCCCACTGCCCTTCTCTGATCAGGTTCCCATTTCTCTGCATCTCCTCTAAAGTGCCTTTTGAATTTTGTTTAGCAAAAGAAGTTTGAATTTCACTCCTAACTTTGAAAGCATTAGCTGCTCTATTCAATTGTGTCATGTGTCAACTGCATGCTTACTGTAAAATATGAGAGCTGCAATCCAATTCATCTTGGGGAAAGCTGTTCTATATATACACAAATAAGCTGAGAACCATTGTGCAGCAAACAAGCTTTGTTATAACAAATTTCAGGATAATTTCTCAATTTTATTAATGGTTTGATTGCAGTGCCATTAACCAAAGTGGAGCAGGCAGAGGGAAGAAGATATGGTGCTGATATGCACTCCTATGCGGTCCTTTTGTCCTGATATAAAACAGTATTTGCCTAGAAGTGATTGGCAAAGAAATAACATTAAAAAGTAGGCAACGTATTGGCTTATCATTTCCAAGGAAATTATATTTTTTAAAGGAACACAATTATGCAATCATGAGCAAAGTTAACCTTCTTCACTTTAATTTGAAATTTATCCATATACTGCAAAGATTAACTGAAAAATCAATACATTTTGTCATTCAGAACAAACCCTAATGAGCCTTCAATAAGAATTATCTCCTAATAAAACAACCCACCTCCTAAGATTTCACTTTCATAACCAGTGGTCCCCCAGTGCCCTCTTTATCTCCTTCAAACTACGGTGTAATCAAATTAGCTCTTGTGCTTTAATTATTCTAGCAATATTTTTTCATAAAAATAGTTTTGCTAGATCATACATATAAAGAAGTAAGCGAGAAAAGTATGCTGCTGGTTTTTTAAAGAACTAATCATCCAAAAATATTTGTGACAACTATAACACAATAGTAGTTTGTTACATGGGTTTTATTTTCTCAAGGACATCATCTGTAGTTTTTAATCTTTATAGTTATTAAGAAATAGCAGACTCCTAATTAGGATTAGAATCAGATGCTGTTTCTTTCCTGACTTTGACCATTACAGACATTCAGGCACACATCTATATGCAGACATTTAAAAACCACTCATAAACTTCCAATTGGCAATCATTTTTTATTCTTATACATTTTTACACATAAGAAGTTTCAATTTTCCTTTGTCACATGCTACAATCCTAACTCAGACCCTACCTCTTATCAGTAATTACAAGGTAAAAGGGTATGCCACCTTCACATTATACATGTAGTTTGTCCTTAAGACCTAAAAAATTATTGACAAATAGTCTGGAGAAAGTAGAAAGTCATAAAATGTAAGGCCAATTTCCAAGCTGACATCTCTACTGGTAGATTACCAATGTCCTTCCCTACGTTGAAGACATCCTTTATCAATGAAGTTAGCATTCAACCAACTTCATCCCTTAATTCAGCAAAACCGTTTCAGTTCATTGATCAGATTCACACATCACAGTAATATTGTTGCCATGCAAGACTGATGACAAAATAATCATTACAATGCAATACACTTAACAAAGAATCCTCTATTTGATGAAATACATTTTATGATCAAAAGACACATATTTAACATTCTTTGATGTACTAACCCCATTGACTTGTAAAACAGATTATTTGAAGGCTCTAGTTTTCTTGTAACTTGCCATGTCTATCATCATAAGTTATCATGTGTACCATTATAAAATTCAGAAGATTTATATCATTACAAGTTTTTTTTTTCAATTAAAACAGCAATTTAGGAGTTCCGGATACTGCTAATGCATCTGATCCAAATTCTGTAGTAAATTTAGCTGAATATATTGCCATTCAGCAGTTTTAGGAGTGTAAATGTTTTGGAAGGTTAGTTAAAAATAAGATGATCTAAAATACTAGCATCATTTTTTTAATCCATTAATTTGACCAGAAAAGATCTCCTTGTGATTGTCAATTTCTCTGTGGTTGTTCTGGAGTATCAATTTCCCATGAGAATTAAGAGAATTTAATTTCCCATGAGGAATTTTTGTTCATTGAAAAACAAAATGAGGATGAGGATCAGGATAAGAGGTGAAATGTCTTCAAAGTAAAACCAGAAAGTCCAGTTGCCTCTTAAAACCATGACTTGGATTACCGAGAATCTCCTTTAAACATTTAAAAACAAAAGAGGAAGCTTCTAACTTGCTGTTTCTTTCTTCCTCTCTTATCTGATGCATTCTGGGGTATAAAAATAGGAGAATATTCTCCAGAATCATAGGCTTTGAACATTTAAATGTCTGCTATGAACTTATAGTCTTGTTATAATAGGGCCAAATCACATGGATGTAATTATGTAATCTAGTTTCTTTTCAGAATGTATTAAAATGTAATTGGATGATGGCAGAAGTTGATGGCACATCTTTCTTATACTTAGTTATATGGAAGCAAAAGATGGACGGTTTTGTTTTGCTTTTTTAATCACATCCTCTATTAAATGAACAATTATATATCACAATTCTTAGGAGCTTTAGGAATGAAAAACAAGCTAATATGTTTCTGTGAAATTGTGCGTGCCTTGCACAATAGGCCATAGCAGAGACATGGAAGAATGAAGCAGTTTTTTAATTTCTAATTGGGGTGGGGGAATTTTTTTCTTTCCCCTTTACAGAAAATGAACAATCAATATTTTCGCTATGAAGTCCTTGCCTGTGAGACTGGTGAGCTGAAAATCTTCTGGGAAAAGACCATTGAGAAGCAAACTCAACATTCGAAAGCCGAGAAAGACCGTTTACAGAGAAGTGCATTGACCAAGTGAGTGTGTACTTAGTTGACCATTTGTAATTGATTTTATTTGTTTGGAAATCTCATAAACAATATATGCAGTTGATATGTGAGAATGGGACCAGAACAAATTCTGACTTTGAGAAAAGTTAATGCCCTATTCCCCAGAATGGCAATATGGCAGGACTTTTGGGGCACAGCAGTGTTCTCCAAGGAAAGGAAGATCTGGACTTCCTTCCTTCTTTCTTTTCTTTCTCCTTTAAGTCACTTTTTGACTCTTGGCAATTATCTAGACTAGTTCCCACAACTTACTTGAAATTTTTTTGGAAATAATATACTATTGCCTGCTTTCTAGGGCTGAAAGAGAGTGACTGGCTGAAGAGGTCACCAAATTGACTTTGTGCCTAAGGTGGGACTACAATTCACGGTCTCCCAGGTTTTTGCCCAGTGTCTTAATCACTACAAAATACTCCTTTATATTCTATCTAAGGCTATTATACCCAGTTGAGAGAAGCAAGAATTGCTTGGAAAAATGTAGGAGTAGAAAGGTTTCAAGAGAAATTTTAAAAATCTGTTTAGTCCAGCAACCCTTTCCTGGTTATGCAAAATTAACATAGAAAGGTAGTGCATTCTCCATTGACTTGGCCAAAGCAAGGCTCCTGCTAGCTAAGCAATGCCTTTACTAACCAACTGCCTTTCTTCCAAACAGACTCAGAAATGAATGGAAAGCAATGCTGGAAAAAAGATTAAAAATGATAAAAGAACATGAAGAAAACAAAGAAGTCCCTCAATGAAGAAAAAGCACAGGTTTATGTACATTGTTTGGAAAATGACTTTAACTGAAAGAAGAAAATTTGCACTGAGGCAAAGCTGTTGTGTTTGGCTTGCATTTGCTTAAAGCAACTTTCCAGAACTGAATACTCTCCAGATATTTTGGACCACAACTCCCAGAATTCCTAGAGAACATAATAGTTGTAACATACTTGGAGGCTACCAGCCAAGGGGAATAATTATTTAAGAACATCCCTGACTTTATGTTAGAAATATATTTAATATTTTCCTTTCAAGAGGAGTTCAGTATCTAATGATCTCGTGAACATGTTCATGAAATTTTCTTGGTAACAATACATATGTTGTTTGTACTTTTCCTAAGATTTTCTCCTGAATCCCCAGTCTAGGCATCCCCATTCTAGTCCTAGAATGCCCTGATATGAGAGAGAGAAAAAAAGATGATAGATGACAGATAGATAGATGGATGGATGGATAGATAGATAGATAGATAGATAGATAGATAGATAGATAGATAGATAGATAGATAGATAGACAGATAGATAGATTATATTACAGTTTGAGTTGCTTTTCAACTAAAACACTTCTCTGCTTTTTTCTTATTCACCACTTTTTTAGAGTCTAGCATACTGTTTTAACTTTCAGAATTATACTTTTTTTCTTATCAATTTATAATTTTATATGTTGCCCTAGGAGGCCCTCAGATTGAGAGGCAACCAATCAATAATATTGAAAGATAATATTTGCTTTTGGAACATTACATATGTCATTAGAGCTATATGTAACTGCAAATGCATGAAAGCTATACCTTGGAGATAGCCTCTGTACTCCCAATTCTTTATTCTTGGAAGGGAAGTATGTCCACACAATTCTTGCACACATTACTATTTTGACATTGGGGGATATCACCCTCCAAGTATTAAGAGGTGCCACAGAAGTAAGTAAATCCAGCCTTCCTGGACTCTAGATGTGCCAGCTATCCACTAAGACTAATAAATTCCTTAAATCAGTTTCAATACAAAGCTATCTATAAAACAAAGCACACTTGCCCTGGGAGCAAAAAAATGAGGAAACAGCATTCCTGTCTCTCCCATACTGCTATGTTCATGGTGGCAGGCCTGGAGAGTTAAGAAAGTTCTATGAAGCTGCAACCTTTCACATAATTATCTTGAGAGATGCCAGCAACATCATTTCCATGTAGAGTTGCACCATTACTAAATCAATCTCCACGCTCTCACTTATTGCAAAAATCATCTTTTGTTGCAAAAAAATAAGCTTGCAGCATGTTCCATTCCATTTACAGAGTTCAATGTTATTTTAACATTCACATTGAGTGCAATTCTCCATTATTTCTATTATTTCTATAAGTACAGATAGACAACCATTCGTTTGGTGCGACTTCAAAGCAGAGGTAGTATTCAGTCAGTTCTGACACCCACCAAGCCAAACCGCACCCACAAAGCCCACAGAACAGGAGTAAAAAATTTGAATACCACCACTGGTTCAATGGTCAATATTAAATTGAGTTCAACTGTATTGAGTACTGTATTGAGTTTGTAAAAGTATTGAGACGAAGTCAATACAGAAGCCTGATGATGGCAGATGAGATTCTGCAGAAACGTTGCTACAACTTTAAAAGCACAACTACAATGACGTGGGATAATACCTGAAGGAAGCTGAACAGCATATATATATATATGTTTTTTTTTTAAAGTTTTCGCGGGTACTTACATGTGTGCTATTCAGCTTCCTTCGGGTATTATCCCATGTCATTGTAGTGCTTTTAAAGTTGTAGCAACGTTTCAGCAGAGTCTCATCTGCCATCATCAGGCTTCTGTATTGAGTTTGTATGTGGGTCAGGGTCTCACAGCTGTTGATTTTAAATTTGAGGCTAGCCTATCATTGTGGCAGAATGTTTTTTTCTACATCCTGATTAGTTGGGAGTCTTGGTCTGTGTTTATTGGACTTGGAGTTTGTTTGATTGGTGTTTCTGGTTTCTTCTGTCTGTTTTGTGGCTTTGATTGGCTTTAAAAGCACTACAATGATGTGGGATAATACCCAAAGGAAGCTGAACAGCACACATGTAAGTACTCGTGAAAACTTTAAAAAACAAATATCTGACCTCTACGGGGAGGAAATAAATAGCCAGATCAAAAGCTATGAGAAGCTGGAAGTTAAAAGAGCAGGAATATTATGTGACCTGAAATTCCTACGCAGCTGCAGAGACAACAGTGCAACACCAACCTGCTTCAAATGAACATTTCATCACAGCACAGCAGCTACTAAACGTATCCTGAAAAGAACAGAAATGGCTTTACTCAGGAACAAAGTTCACAGTAAAAGATTCCAATTGGATAAGTGAAAGAAAGATTTGCTAGCACTACACCTAGAATTGAACAGCAAAATCCACCCTCTACTTTGGGATAAGATAAAACAACTTACAACTTGGAGAGCTGAAACTGAAACCACTTACAAACATGAAAAACTCTTAAAGAAACTAAAGAAATTAGAACATGACAAGAAAACCCCCAACAACTCACAACAACACCTGAAACAATTAGTATATAATGTTTCCAACAGAGAACTCACCAAAACAGAAACAGATGTCTTAACCAAAGGATTCAATTGTTCCATAGCACCCAAAAAAATCCTCACAGAATCCATCATATGTGCAGTAGAATCCAGCCTAACCAAATTAAATACAGATGAAGCTGACAGAATAAGACACCAGGTTACAAACATCTTATGCACAAGCAAACCACCGAAAAATAACTTGCAAAAAGATGAATTCAGAGTGCTACAAACCCTGAAAAATGATAACAGCATAATAATACTCGCAGCAGACAAAGGGAATGCCACAGTAGTAATGGATAGAAAAGACTACGAAACAAAATTGACAGACCTACTCCAAGACTCCACATACAAACCTATAAACAGAGACCCAACCACATATCTGGAAAAATTAACCAAGAAGAAAATTATAACCAGCCACATAAGCAAAGAAATCCAACAGACGATCATCCCAAGAGAAAAATCTTCTAGATGCCCCAAATTATACGGCCTCCCAAAAATACACAAAGAAGGCATACCTCTCAGACCCATAGTCAGCTCCAAAGGAGCACCATGACAAAACCTAGCTAAACACTTAGCAAAACAACTACAGCCCCATGCTGAAACCGCAGCTTCATATGTACAAAACTCATACCACTTCTTAGAAATGATCAAAGATCTACATGTGGAACAAGAAGATCTGCTTGTAAGTTTCGACGTGGTTTCACTATTCACTCAAGTCCCGATAAAAGAAACTCTTGAAATCATCAAAAATAAATACCAACCAGCTAAACACTGCATGGAACTAACAGAACACTGCCTAACCAACACATATTTCATATACAAAGGACAAAGATACAAGCAAATTGAAGGAGCCCCTATGGGATCACCACTGTCACCCATCATTGCAAACCTGTTCATGGAAAAATTCGAATCCAGAGCCCTGGCTAATGCCACCCACAAACCTAAACTATGGCTAAGATACATCGATGACACATTTGTGATTTGGCCCCATGGAAAAGAAAACCTAAACAATTTCCTAACACACCTAAACAAGCACACACCCCAAAATCAAGTTCACCATGGAAATGGAAACCATGTTCGAGTTGGAGGCATCAGAGGGAGTCTGTTTGTGCTCAGGTGTTTGCCTGGTTTGTGGTGTGGAGATCTTTCTATTTGAGAGTGCAGGTTTCCAGATGATTGACAGTCTGCTGGAATCATCTCTTCTATTCATGCTTTCAGGTCTTTTTTCAATCTCTATGGCTTCTCTGATGATTCTGTGGCTGGGGTTTTCTATAGTGGCTAGGGTTTTAGTGCCATTGAAGTTGATGTTGTGACCTGTGGTTTTCATGTGTTGGACTAGTGAGGAGGTGTGTTCCAGCTTTTTTACTGCATTTTTGTGTTCATCTAGGCGGGTACTTATTCTTCTGTTGGTCTGTCCAATGTATGTGGCCAGGCATGATGCACAGGGAACTTCGTATATGCCTTGGTTTTCCAAGTCAATTTTGTCTTTGGGGTTTTTAAGGATGGCTGCTATTTTTTTGTCTGTTTTGAAGGCAGTCTTGATGTGATGCCTGTGTAGTATCTTACTGATTTTATCTGTAGTACCTCTTATGTAGGGCAAGACAGCTGTTCCATAGGTCTGTTGATCTTCTAGGTCTCTGATATGTCTTGGTGTGTTTTTGTGGATCAAGTTGATGTTTTTGTTTTTGTAGAAGCCGTTGGCTGTCAATACTTTAGTCAGGGTGCATAGTTCAGTCTTTATATGTGTCTTGTCTGCCAGGCGTTTGGTTCTGGTAATTAGTGTTTTAGCCACAGAATTTATCTGTGCTGGGTGGTGGTGGGATTGGGCGTTGAGGTAGCGGTGTGTGTGTGTTTTCCTCTGGTATATGGTGTGTCCCAGTGTGCCATCTGTTCTTTTGTAGATTAGTACACCCCCCCCACCAGGCACCCAGGTGAAACCTGGCTTCCTAATGGATGGCAGCTGTCCTTTCACACGAAGCCAAGCTGCACTGAAAGCCTCCAACACAGGAACAGAGTGTTGCCAGCCAATCAAAGCCACAAAACAGACAGAAGAAACCAGAAACACCAATCAATCAAACTCCAAGTCCAGTGAACATAGACCAAAACTCCCAGCCAATCAGAATAGGCCAGCCTCGAATTTGAAACCAAAAGCTGTGGGACCCACATCCATACAGAAGCCTGATGATGGCAGATGAGATTCTGCTGAAACGTTGCTACAACTTTAACAGCACTACAATGACGTGGGATAATACCCGAAGGAAGCTGAACAGCACACATGTAAGTACCTGCGAAAACTTAAAAAAACAAATATATATATATATGTATGTATGTACATGTATATGTATATATGTATGTACATCTGTCTCTTGTCAGGTTTGTAGGATAACAAAACTCAAAAGCAAATTTGGCTATGGAACAGACTAATTCACCTTCCAAGTGGTTTCTCACTCCAACCTCGCTTAAAAAAATTATAAACAGAACCCACATATTACATGAAATAACAGAAATGAAACACTATATTCAGGCCTTTAAATTAAATTGTGCTTTCCTATGTAACAAGGCATTCTCTATGGAAGTTACACAACTTTTCATAGCCAAAGGCATTAGCTAAATAAATAATGTGAAGCCAAGTTACTGTCTTAGATCTTTGATGCCTTATGATATTTTTACTGTCTTTTAAAAAAAATGCTTTGTATGCATAAGAAAAATTAAGAGAATAGAGAATGGAAAAAGACACAGAGATAGGAAAAATTTAGTTCAAGGTAAATTTTTTAATGATTCACACAGAGATATCTGAATAGTATTATCAGTTGTTCTCAATGTATTATTAGAGGGTGGTTCTGACATAATTAATAAAATCAAATGAATTTGGTTGTACATTAGTGGGTATATGCCAGCTTTTTCCAGTTTTGCGCTTTCCTGATTGTCAAATCCAAGAATAACAAGCCTGGAGACAGAAAAATCCCTATATCGAAGTGGAGTTTGTGGAGTGATATAAGAACGGTGATATAAGAACAGTCACGATCTCCCAGCCTAAAAGACTTCATAAAATGGTTCCAAGCTCATTTTTTTTCTCATGTTCTCCTGACACTGCCTTCATCTTATTCCCAGTCAGTTTTAGACATCTGGTTTTAATGTTTTTCACTGCTTCTGGAATAATTGCTAATGGGTATATCTAGGACACTTCATCAACAGCGTGGTTGGTTGATTATACAACCAGGAGTAAGGATTTACTTCTGTAAGCCACTATTAGCATGACTCCGTTCTCCTCCTGACTCTGCCATTCACCCTGGCCATTTTGGCTTCTATCAGGTGCTTGGTTTCTGCAAAGTTATCTACCGCATAGTGTTAGACTGCCACTTTCCAAAATATTTGTCAGGTCCTTCATGAATTCTGTATATACATGGATGTCTCCTCTTCTGGGGTGGGGTGGGAGGAGAGCACAAGGTCTCTGTTTAATAAAAAAAAAAACAGGACTAAGCTTAAGTCTTCAGCTGCAAAGATGGTCAACTGAAGTGAGGGAAAAGAGATAGGTAGTTCTGCCAATCTTTGACTACTGGTTCTGATACCAATGAGTGTGTAATGAGTGTTTCTTCGCTTTTACCATAACAGAATTTGTATGGCAACCTTCTTACTAGTTTTATTTCTTTTAGGTTGATATCATTTTTGCCATTTCTCAGATTATCACATGTGCTGCTGGCTGTGACTGTTTATTCACAATCATGCCATTTCTTTTGGTTCGTTCCAGAACTAAACGAGACACAGCTCGTCTCATCATGGATCACTCTCTCTCAGTTCATCCTCACCTATCCACACCTGTGAACTGCCAGCCAAACTAATTTTTTTAAACTTTGGTTTAGTGTTTCTTCAGAAAATCAGTGTTTGGAAAGAGTCTGAACTAACAGGTAACAGGCATGGAATATCTCCCTGTCTTCAATCAAGGGGTGGGATGCTACCAGTTCTGCCTGGTTCTAAAGAACCAGTAGCTCTGAAGAGTAGCAGACACCGAACCAGTTCTGTGTATGCTGCTGTTTGGCCCACCTGCCCACCCAGGCTCTTGTCTGTCCTTTATTTCCTGCTTTTTCAACCTCAGCTGCTTTGCACGGCACAGCTGAGGTTGAAAGAGCAGGAAAAAAGAGGCTTTTCAAATGCTGTGCACCTGCGCACAGTGCTTTTCCGCTGTCCAGGCAGCATAGCTTAAGGTTCTCTTACATGCACATGTTTCGCGCAAAATGTAGTCACCTGTTGAATCCTCCCCCTGGTTCAATCTATTAGTTGGTGGCAGTAAGAGTTGGATCAACTAGTTGTTCGAAGCAGCTTTGACCCATCACAAGTTAAGGAGAGTGACTGATGACATTCAATGGAAAGCGAAGGGGGGGGGGGGGAATAGGAGAATCTACTAATAGCTTTCTTTAACTTGTTCCATACTTCAAAAACTAAGAAATAAGAACACTATCATTCTTTAGCCTTTTTACAAAGGTAGAATTTTGAATATCAGTGAGTGAAATGCAGTTGATGCAGTTTTTCTTTTGCTCAAAGTGAAGGATAGGATTGAAATGAAGTTATCAGTTTTATTACCTTTTTTACCTGCACTCCTTGGGGGAAAAGCAGGATATAAATTGAATGACATATTATTTATTCATGCAAACAAACAAGCTACTTGTTCCCATGCGTATGTCTTTGAAATATGAACAAATAAATAATATTGAATAATGGAACATAGGAAGAGTCATCAGCTATGTTTCATTAAACAATATTATTTAATACAATTTATAAGTAAATTTATAAAATATACAATGAATTATAACTCATTGCCACCATCTCACCTAAAATGAAACTTAAGGAAAATGAGCCTTGCTTGTTTATAATGCATTGTTTTTATTTCCATAATGTTAGAATGTGTTAGAAGTATTTTAAATATTTTAAAAAGGGCCTTCTTTCCTTCTTTCCTTCCTTCCTTCCTTCCTTCCTTTCCTTCCTTCCTTCTGAACAAATCTGACATCACCCATTCATTCACTGGCCATCTGAAGTGAGATACAAAGGGCTTTTCCCCAGGACCAAGCTAAAGTCTCATCAACCCATCCTTCAGCCAGAATAAATTTATAATGACTTAACATTTGCTGTCCACATTATCACTCCCTCTTCAGCTAAAGTAACCCTCTCCCAAATAGTTCTGTTTTTACTTCCTGTGAGCAGAGTACATTAAGTGATTCATGGATTCTCCAGCTTTGCCTCCTTTTCCTCCCACCAAACATCAACAGCTGGTGGAAACAAATCGCCATTAATAATTTCCTTAATGTGGGAAGGGATTGGAAATGGGGAAGGAGGTAAGTGTTGACAGATAGGTAGAGCCATGTGTTAAAACTTGATACCAGGACAATTGAGAGCCACAGTGGCTCTCCTGCTTCACCAACCAGCCCTCCCCATCAACAATTATTCACAGGAGAGCCATCCCAGGAATCTTCTACTTCCTAGGATAAAGACTCCCCCATTTCTACCACCACGTCTGATCCACATCTCTGAGCTGGTGATTCATTAGGAAACCTGGGGTAGAGGAGGTCAACGAGGAGAATCTTGTTTGACAGAAATGGCCAAACCCTTGCTCTCCATGAAACAGGGAAATACAATTAATTGTTCGTAACCTTCTCATCCCTTCCCTTATTTCATGTTGTGTGCCTTTGTCTGGGGAGGGATCCCAACAATTCAAAAAGAGAAAGCTATCAAGCTATCAAGCAGTCTTTCCTCTTGAAAGGCCTGAAACCTGAGAACCAGAAAGCATGGAGAAAAAATAGCTCCTACAAATAGGAGAACAAGACAGCTCACAAGCTTCACTGAAGCACAGCATTTAAAAAAAGATCAACTATGTAATTACCTGTAATTATGTATACAATATTTTCTAATAAACTGTAGATGAACCAGAAATAAACCAGCTTAGTTCTGGAACACAGCGCGATATGAGATCACAGGTCACAGAACTGTTTTTGAAGCAGTGTGGAGTCCTCCTACAAGAGTGTCCTAAAATTAAGCTGAGCAATTAGAAGTGTCTATGGTTGAGTTACCTTAATGTGGAACATAATATGTAACAATTCAAAATTAAAAGATCAGAAAATCATCTTATGAGTGAGGCCACAAGTATAGCAATTAAATGAAATGAAATATGTGAAGCTTCTTTTATTTCTGTTTTCTTTATGAGGACATTGGAAACATATTTATTGCTGGATTCAACTCTGCTTTCATTTTTGGCCTTACAGTTCACTTATAATGTTAAAAAGAATTATTTTAGAACCAGATTTAGCAGTAGTAAATTTAGGACTCCAGGTCACAGTATCTATATTTATACAAGCACCAAAATCCCAAACTCAATTTCTTTTTTTTTTTTCTCAAAGAACGATCGGGCTAGCACTTTTATAAATGACTGAAAGCAGAATACTGCATCCCTCTTGTACTAATATAATTTAAGATCAATCAGAAAAAAAAATAGAGCTAAAATTCAAGTCTAAAAATGGCATGAAAGAAACTTAATCAGTTGGAGGAACATTACTCAGGAAAGTCCATGAAAAGCTGAAAAGACAACAGAATAAACTATTAATTCATCACGAAGGTCTTTTTAAAAAATATCAAAGGAAGCAAAAACAAAGCTTATAGTTTTCACAAAAGATAAAAACAAGACTTCTAAGAGTGAGACTATTAGGATTGACAATCATTAAAAAAAAGGTACGTACAAAAAGATGATCTTAAAGGCCCAGTCCCACTGGCCGACGGACGCAAAATGTATACATAAAGAACAGAGCAGATGAGCAAAATTTCGGGGGTGGCTCCATCCATTGTCATCCACTCCAAAAAGTGGCAAAAATTTGCATAAACAGAACGGAAAAGAACGGACGTGAGTAGTATGTAGCGGGGATGTTAAACGGATGTTCATAGGAAGCTTCGTGGATGAAAGTGAATGGAAGCGGATGATACCTCTGAAGGGGTTCCGGGAGAGAATTTCAAAGTGGACGCATAATGGAAGGGGCGGATGCATAGCGGATGAAGTGGATGCATCACGGACGCCTATAGGAAACAAAGAGGATGTTGCACGGATGTATATCGGATGCAAAGCGTTCACTGCGCATGCGGGGAGTATGAATTGCATCAACTCTGTGGATATAAAAGGATGCATTCAGGGGAAAGATGTGCTGCCACATACATCTTGCAGGAACACCATGGCTTGTCAGTCAAGCAAGAAGAGGAAGCCCGTGCCTACTTGTTCAAGCCCTGGCAAGGTGAAGAAGGCCAGAACCAGCATCCCACCTCCTGGCACTGACTCTGAAGCTGCTGCTACTGCTGCTGCTGCTGCTGCTGTGGTGGACCAGCCCCAAAGCCCTCAAAGCCCTGTTGCTGAAGGCCCTGCTGCTGAAGCCCCTGAAGGCCCTGCTGCTGAAGCCCCTGAAGGCCCTGCTGCTCAAGCTCCTGAAGGCCCTGCTGAAGGCCCTGCCAGAGGGAGGAAGAGGCAAGGGAAGGAGAAGGGAGAGAGAAAACAGTACACCATTTCCGAGGACCATGAGGAGGAGGTGCTGGAATGGCTGAGGGAGAACGAGTACCTCTGGAGAAAAGGGCCATAGACTGTATCACGACACCAAGAAGAAGCAGGCAGCTTGGAGAGACAAGGCAGAGAGCCTGGGGTACACTGCAGAAGTACTCCTTGGATGGTGGAAGCACATGCACACCTGGTATGGCAAGCTACACTTCAAGAAATCCAGGCAGGCCGCTGTCAAGCTCACTGACTATCAGGACTTCCCACAGCAGAAGCAAAACTTCCCAGTCCAGGCCCAGGTTCATCGGACGCCACAGATGCCAGTCCTCACCCAGCTGCAGACCAGACAGCCCCACTACACTCCTCCTTCCTCCACCCCACAGCCAAGCCCGTCAACGGACAATCTGTCATCACTATTGGGCCTGACATCTCAAGTCCTTGATGAAGGGCCTCTCAACCTCACGGGACTGAGTTAGCTCTCGGATAGCTTCCTGAACACACTATCCCCTGTTGTACCTTTTGTACCATGGACATGACTCAGAGTGACCGAGAATAGTGTCTGAGACTGAGTTGTTTACTTGTTAAGTTTATCTTTGCTTAAGACACTTTACTTGGTTCATTTTGCTTATTTAATAAATTCATAAAGTTTACCTAAGAAAGTTAATAAAGGTTATCTTTGCTTAAGACACTTAAGACAGTTTATTTGGTTCATTTTGCTTATTTAATAAAGTCATAAAGTTTACCTAAGAAAGTTAATAAAGGTTATCTTTGCTTAAGACACTTGGTTCATTTTTTTTACTTAATAAAGTGTTGGTGAAAACAATGAAAAAATGGTTAAGCCTTTGCATGCTTCTGGGATAGATAAGGATAGTTGTGGGATAGATAAACCTCCAGTGCAACCATAGTGGGACTATATGGTCCATCATCCCAGCTGCCACACATATGGACATTTATTATCAACAACAATTTATTCATTGATCAACACATTTTAAAATAAACAAAGTTCTTTATTAATGCCCTATTCATTGTAGGACCACTCAACATACATGGCACAATCTCATCAGTGTTATGCGACAGCTTCAAGGAAGCATCCATTAATCATCTATCATCCTGTCTTGCCACTCCACTGCTCCAGCTGGGGAGTTGCACCAGTGTCTCAGTAGGTTGCGCTGCTTCTTCCCTTCATGTGAAGCTGTGTTGGGGCCTTGTACATCCACAGTGTCTATTAGGTTACGTCCTTGCCTCCATTCACCAGGCTCCATGTCCCCATTCCCTTGTTGACGATCGACAAGTCTGTTCAGCAACACTGGGTAGCGGGTGCGCATGAGATTGTGCAGGATGCAGCAAGCTTCCACGATGCTCCTCACAGTCTCTGGGTCATGCTGCATGGTGGTGAGAAGTATCTGGAACCTGTTGGCCAGGATGCCAAAGGCGTTCTCCACCACCTGTCTTGCCCTGGACAGTCTGTAGTTGAAGATCCTCTCTTCACGGGTGAAGTATCTTGAAGTGTACGGCTTCATGAGGTAGGTTCTGAGGGAGAAGGCGTCATCACCCATGATGAAGTAGGGCACATCTTGTGTGACATTGGGTAGGGGGTCTGGACCTGGAAAACCTATGATGAGGTTGCGTTCCAGCCCATCCTTGAGGTCACTTGTGTTGTATACCTGGCTATCTGAAGCTGACCCGTTGTCTGAAGCATCGATGTAGATGAACTTGTAGTCAGCATCAACCATGGCAAAGAGGATGATACTGAAGAAGCCCTTGTAGTTGTAATAAGCGGACCCTGAGTTGGCTGGAGTTTTGCAGCCCACGTGCTTCCCATCTATGGCTCCAACAGTGTGGGGAAAGTTCCACCTCTGATACCACTCTTCTGCAAGTTTTCTCCAGCCTTGTTCAGTGGTGGGGCACTTGAGGAGCTCCTCTACATATTCTTCAATGATGGCCTGTACCACTTTTCTGACCACTTTGCTGATGGTGTTGTGTGGCACCCTCCAGGCATACTACATGTTTCTGTATGTGGTTCCAGAGGTCAGGTGCCGCAGAGTCAGTGCCACCTTCAGTCCAGGGTTCAGGTTGGGATGGAAGTTGGTGCTAGGCTTGGTGAACCTGGGTCTCAGACGCTGTACAAGTTCATCAAACATGGCTGGTGGCATCTTCATGAAGTGATGGAATGCACGAGGGTCTTCATTCCTCAGCTCCACCATCAACTGGTCATACATTCCAAACTCCATTCTTCTCAACATCCATCCTCGGACCTACACAGCTCTTGGATGTCTCCTTCTTCTCCTTCTGTATAAAACTTGAAACAGTCTGAACAGGTTTTGGTTCTGGTGATGAATGAGCGCAGCTATCATACGGACTGTGTCATCATCCATGGTGGAGAACAATTGATGATGTTGAAGACGAAGACCAAGGGTGAAGAGGTCTGTACATCACGGCTGCTGGACTCATTCTGAGATCCAGATGATTTTCTCCCACTTTTTATAGAAAATATCGGTTGTCCGCTTGGTGTCCTTCTACATACGCTAGACATACTGCAGACATCCTAAATATACGAGATACATCCCAGATACAAATGTTTTGTCCGTTTTTAATACTTTATATATGAGATGCATACACTTACATCCTTTCTATTTCCGTGCTACTAGCGCTGTGTAGACTTCCGTGTACCTTTTGTTTACTCCCTCTTTCCATTTTCAGCTGCAGCGGATGTGAGTTGAGGGGATGGCCAGAGGATGCAGAGAGGATACAGCAGATGTTTAACGGATGATAAACGGACATAGAACGTTTGTTGCTTGTATGTCGCGGATTTACATCGTACACGGCGGAAAGTTCATCCGTTCACAAAGTTTTGTGCAGCTCAAAACTTCTTGAGCAGATGAAATTGCAGTGGACGGATGCTCAACGGATAGAGCGTATGAAACACGTATGCAGTACATGTATGCACATATGCAGTGAGTACACAACAGATGCATAGCGTTTTCTAATGGATGGCAAGTTTTTTTTAATGTTTTTCATCCTCTTTGCATCTGTTAAGTGCAGTGGGACCGGGCCTTTAAAAGTATAAGTCATAACAAAGGAAAATCATGTTGACGATTTCTTGCAAAATTTTATTAAGTAGTATGTTGTGAGTATATATACTACTGTGTACTTATCAACATTATGCCTTGGACTTCATAATCTTTTGGGGGAGCAGTTTCCTCAGAAATGAAGGTGTATTGTTTTGATTACTGCAATATGTGATTCACGAGTTCATGTCCCACCTTGCTCTTTTAGCTGAGGGAGAACAGGTAGGCCTCCGTCAGATAATCCTACCCTGAAGACATCTCCATCTCTTAAAATTGCCCAAGTATTGAATGAGATAACAGAATTGAATAACAATTCTGAATAACAGAATTGGAAGAGATCTTGGAGCTCTTCTAGTCTAAGCCTCTGCTCAGGCAGGAAACCCTATACCCGTGATGGTGAACCTATGGCACGCATATCAGAAGGGGCACGCAGAACCACTTTTGCCAACACACAAGAGGTTGCCCAAAAGAACCCCACTGTGCATGTATGCACACCCCCACCAGCCAGCTGATTTCGGGTATCTGCTGGGCGTGCACAGGGGGAGATGCACACATGGAAGATGCACACACATGTGCAGAGACATGCAGCATGCAGGGGGCTGTGTGCACATGCGCAGAGTCGCAGGGGGTCGCACATGCATGTGCAGGGGATGGAGGAACCACGCATCCATTGCATAATGGGTGCAGGTATGCAAGCACACTTTTGGCATGCAACATGGAAAAGGTTAGCCATCACTGCCCTATACCAGGGGTAGGGAAAAATGGCTTTTTTTTCACTTATGGACTTCAACTCCCAGAATTCCTGAGTGAGCCATAAAAGGTTCCCCATCCCTGGCCTACTGGTTTTTCAGTTATGGGGGAAATCAATTTTTGACTTGAATGGGACTGTTTAATATACAAATGTAGGACATATGTACCCTATTTCTCCAACAATACAGCCTCCACCAATCGGAAGTCCCAGCATGTCTTATAGGCATGAAATGAAATTAAGCCCCTCCCCCCAAATTAAGACCTATATTAAAACATGCAAAATGGGGGAGAATGGTGGGGGGCCTTGCCGTTAGGAAGTACTTTTGCTGCACATCTGGATATGGGGCTGCTTGTGTTGACCCCGATATGAAGTGCCCCACCAACGCTGAGGTCAACATCCAAGCCGTCGCCGCCCACCTGCCCAAAGATGCAAGGGGGGGAATTAAGTCACTCCCGAAAAGACAGCCTAGCCATTTTTTCGGGGCTCAAAAAAAAAATAAGACCCCGCATTATTATATGAGAAACACGGTAACTTTGTCACTGTAAATATTTTCATGGCCCTCTTTTTGACTCGTGCAGTATACAGGTCCTCGATTGAAGGCAGGTTGGTACTAATTATTTTTTCTGCAGTCCGAATTATCCTCTGTAGTATGTGTCTGTCCTGTTGGGTTGCAGAACCAAACTAGACAGTTATAGAGATGCAGTGTGTTGTTGCTTTGTCATTTTAGGATATTGCATAGAAATAATGGAAGGTACAACATGAATAAAGTTGATGGAGTCTGAGAGCAAGATAATGTCACATTATCTGTTCTGTATAAATACAGTAGACTCCAAATAACTCATTCTGATTGGTTACTAAAAACTAATGGGGATAGGTTCAAAAAGAACCAATCCCCGAAGCCGCACAAAGGCGGCAAAATCAAATGAATGTCATTGGCTACAAACTGGCAGACAGAAAAGTATCAAAGGGCTGTCGCAGCTTGAGCCAATGTTCCATTTTGCAACTGTTCTTCAAATAAAGACTTTGTTTTTGGAACCCGGTCTACCTCGCGTTTTTCCGGACGGAACACTGGCGACGACGGTGGGATCGTCCTAAACGTGAGACTGAGCATGCGGTGACAGACAAGCCAGACAAAGAGCAATGGCCGGAAACAATGCGCCGCCCGCACCCTTCAACCCCAATGAAGAAGATTGGGAATCTTACGTAGACCGTTTCCAGATGTACCTAGAGAGCAATGAGATGGAGGAAATCTCAGATCAGCGAAAAAGAGCTGTTTTCTTGACACACTGTGGGCCCGCGATTTTTAAAATGGCCAAGGCTTTGGCAAAGCCCCGAGATGTCAAACAATTGACGTGGACCGAGCTCCAAAGAACATTAAAGGCCCATTATGCACCGGTGGTGTCAAACCTAATAAAGCGGCACGAGTTTTATCGGAGAGACCAGAAAGAAGGTGAAACCATTGCTGATTTTGTAGCCGCCCTACGCCAAATAGGGGGACCATGTGAGTTTCTTAACTTAGATGAAGCGATGCGGGATCGAGTGATATTGGGGTTAAGAGACTCAACTATACAGAGTAAGCTACTGAACAAACCCAACATATCAGTAGCCGAAGCTATTGCAGAAGCCTCGGCTGCTGAAGCCGCCAAAAAATCAGCAGATAAGATGAAACAAATGAATGCAAGCAATGATGAAAAAAGCCCGGCCAGAGGAAAAAAACAACCTCCCACAACCTCTCATTACAAAGAACTCGAGGAGACGTCAGAATCTGGGGAGGAAGATGACGAAATCCACCGCCTATACGCTAACAAGAAAGGGCGCGAAAATAGAAATCGGAGGGAATGTGCTGGCTGAGGGGGAAACCATCCCCGAGCCGATTGCAGATTCCTCGATGCCATTTGCAGAGCATGCAAGAAAAGGGGGCATATCGAGAAAGTCTGCGGAAACAAAAAGAATTAAAGCCCAAAGAGACGAAACGACTCCCCAGCAAAGCCTGAGCCAAGACTCTCCGAGAGAAAGTGGCAGTGAAACAGGCAAGCCACTAACCAGGAGAAAGCATACCAAACTTTCACTATCGGAAGCGCTCAGATGGAAAGCGGGAAGAAAGTAAAAATAGTTGTAAAAATCGAAGACAGCCCCTGTGAAATGGAAGTTGATTCTGGATCGTTCCTATCCATGGTGTCATGGGACACCCTCAAAAAACTAATTCCAGACATCAAAATTAAGGAACTCCAGAGACAAAAACTAACCCTCAAAGATTATCAGGGAAACCAAATTCCTGTAATTGGCCTGGGACATTTTCGAGTCACTTACAGGCAACATGTTGCAATACTACCATTAACGATAGTCGACCAAGATCGACCAAGCCTCCTGGGTATCGAATGGTTCACACCATTGGGCATCGGGATGACCGGAGTAGACCGGGTGGCTGCAACTGACTGGGAAGAAGACCTGATCCAAGAATTCCAAGACGTCTTCGATGGCTCCCTAGGCAGGTATCGGGGGACCCCCATTTCTTTTAGTCTAAACCCACAGATAACCCCTAAAAGGCTAAAGGCCAGACGGGTTCCTTTTGCTTTAAAAGCAAAAATAGAGGAACAACTAAATAAATTAATAGATCAAGGGGTTTTAGAACCGGTCGACCACGCTAGATGGGAAACACCAATTGTGACACCAATTAAGCCAGACGGGTCGGTTTGAATCTGTGATGACTACAAGGCTACCCTGAACCACGCGCTGCAAAAGAGCGCGTACCTGGTGCCAGTTGTGCAACACCTACTGCGCTCTCTTGGGGGAGGAAAAGTTTTCGCTAAACTAGACCTAGCACAAGCGTACCAACAGCTCCCAGTAGACCCCTTAACGGCGGAAGCACAAACAATAGTGACTCACAAAGGGGCATTCAAATGTAACAGACTCCAATTTGGAGTAAGCGTAGCCCCAGCCGTTTTCCAGAGCCTCATGGAACGCCTGTTAAATGGCATAAAAGGGGTCGTGCCATACTTTGACGACGTCCTAATTTCAGCCAAAGATGCAACACAGCTTAAAAAAAGACTCAAAGAGGTCCTAAATAAATTCAGAGAATCTGGCCTTAAAGTAAAGAAAGAAAAGTGCTGCCTAATGACTGATTGCGTTGAGTTTTTAGGATATTTAATTGATGGAGAGGGCATACACCCCACCGAAAAAAAAGTCAGAGCTATAAAAGACGCACCAGAACCAAGGAATAAAATTGAGCTGCAGGCATTTTTGGGACTGATAAACTTTTATAATGTGTCCCTACCCCAAAAAGCCACAATAGCGGAACCATTGCATCGATTACTGGACAAGAAAACAACTTGGACATGGGGGCTTAGAGAAAAAAAAGCTTTCCAAGGAATAAAAGACTTATTAACATCAAACACTGTTCTTATCCAGTTTAGCAACACACTGCCATTGACGGTGACCTACGACGCCTCACCATTCGGAGTCGGTGCCATCCTGAGCCACCAATTGCCTGATGGGAGAGAGGCACCCGTTGCATACTATTCAAAGACCCTGTCCAAAACCGAGCGTAATTACAGTCAGTTGGACAGAGAAGCTCTAGCAATTGTCGCCGGAGTGAAACGCTTCCACGAGTACCTATATGGAAGAACTTTTCAAATCGTAACAGACCACAAACCGCTACTAGGAATTTTGGCGGGAAACAAGCCCACACCGAATATTCTGTCCCCACGAATGACTAGATGGTCAGAGTTCCTAGCAGACTATTCCTATACTCTGACACATTGCCCAGGGAAACAAATTTCCCATGCAGACGCTTTGAGCAGAGCACCATTGCCATCAACAGAGGAAGACCCGGCACCAGCAATGACAGCATTGCAGATAGAGACTTGCCCTGATCTACCCATATCTGCAAATGATGTCGCCAGAGCCACCGCAAAAGACCCATTGACTGCCCGCGTACTTAACTGGGTAGGTAAAGGCTGGCTGGAAAACCAAAAAACTGAGTACTTTAAACCTTTCCGGACCAGACAAACTGAACTCTCAATCCAAAAAGGTTGTTTATTGTGGGGTGATCGGGTAATTATTCCTAACAAATTACAAACGAAGGTACTGAGTATGCTTCACGAAGGCCATCCAGGAATAGTTAAAATGAAAAGCCTTGCTAGAAGCTATGTCTGGTGGCCGGGTATAGATAGGGACATCGAATACTGGGTAAACTTGTGCAATAAATGCCAAAGAATCAGGCCGTCCCCGCCAAAAGCACCCATAAGAGACTGGGAAACCCCAAGAGGCCCCTGGTCACGAATCCACATCGATTTTGCGGGTCATACCAAGGGGCATACGTTTCTGATTGTCGTGGATGCATACTCTAATTGGCTGGAGGTAAAAATTATGCCATCTACGACAACAGAAACCGTTATAAAACAATTTGACAAACACTTTGCAACCCATGGCCTACCGGACGTCCTAGTGTCCGACAACGGGCCACAATTAACCAGTCTCCAATTCGAGCAATACCTAGCCGCCCTAGGTATAAGACATGCCCTAACCGTGCCGGCCAGCCGGCTGCAAACGGTAGGGCAAAGAGAATGGTCAGGTTTACGAAGGAGGGTTTAGAAAAAATGGACACTGGGGATGTCCAAAATAAAATAAATCGATTACTCACTCTCCAACATATCACACCCAGTACTACAACCAACAAAACCCCAGCAGAATTACTGATGGGAAGGAAACTAAGGTCACATCTAGACAGATTGCACCCAAATTTCACACCAGAAACCCCCCCCCCCGACTCCTCCACTCGATTCAGGACCTTTGCAATAGGTGACTTAGTTTATGCAAAAAATTTTACCGGGAACCCATTATGGCTACCTGAACAAATTACACAAATAACAGGCCCCAAATTCTACCGACTAACGGTAGACGACGGCAGGGAATGGAAGTGGCACATAGACCAACTTTGCTCCCGAAACATAGAACAAAATGCAAACACTCAACCACACATAGAAAAACACGACGAAATTCAAACCAAAGAGGGGGGGGAAATGTGAGAAATCAATAAAGAACCGTTTAAATTAAACTCCAAAAATAATAACAATAAAAAAGAGCAAATAAAAGACTCACTGTTTGAAGAAAGTTGTGAGAAGAGTCCATCCAAAGGGGCCAGCCAGGCCAGCTCGACCTGCCCGGAGGAAACGGGAGGGAGCGGCAAAACCGCCGGCCTAAGAAACTCAGGCGGCAGTAAAATGGCTGACTCACCCTTTCAGACGGTTCCATGGAGAAGGACTGAAGACACAGCAACCCCATCCGAACCGGTCGAAGTCTCCAACAATAATGAACCGCGCAAGTCCAGTCGAGTCAAGAGAAGCACCACCTACCTGCATGTCTACGTCACCAAATAGGACTGAACTAAGAGGGGAGGGGTGTTCTGTATAAATATAGTAGACTCCAAATAACTCATTCTGATTGGTTACTAAAAACTAATGGGGATAGGTTCAAAAGGAACCAATCCCCGAAGCCGCACAAAGGCGGCAAAATCAAATGAATGTCATTGGCTACAAGCCGGCAGACAGAAAAGTATAAAAGGGCTGTCACGGCTTGAGCCAATGTTCAGTTTTGCAACTGTTCTTGAAATAAAGACTTTGTTGTTGGAACCCAGTGTACCTCGCGTTTTTCCGGACGGAACATTATCCATAGGTACCCTATGGAGAAACCACATGTATACTATGGTTTTATTTTAATTATGTGCTATTATTCAGAGAACCAGTTTGTTCCATTGGTTCAGGGACCAGGCCAGAAAGCAGGAAATCATGAGTTCAAGTCCTGCCTCAAGTCCATGAAAGCCAGCTGGGTGACTTTGGGCCAGTCAGTCTCTCTCAGTCCAATCCACCCACTTAACAGGGTTGCTGTTGTGAGGAAAATAGGAGGAGGAAGATTTGTTGGGTATGTTCACCACTTAGAAATATTTATAAAAATAATAAAAGTAAAATACAAGGGAAAAATAATTCATCATTTCATTTATTCATTATTTTGTCAAAATGTGATTGAGAAAAGGATATACAGTTTGTAATAAATGTATTAGTTAACAACAAGCTATCTTTACCCTATTAAAAGTGCAGCTTTAATTGCAATCAAGTGCCACTGAATTAAATGTTTTTAGTTTTTTAAAAAAGGACCCTGTTTAAAACTAGCATATAAGTAACTGTAGTATTTTGATCCTAAGTACAGAATTATAGAACTGGAAAGTGCCATTTAAGACATTAAGTTCAACACTCTGCACATCACAGAAATTCAAATTAATTCCTTTTAAATAGGTGTACGGTTTTTGTCTGAACACCTCGGGGGAAGGGTAATTGGTTCCACTGTCAGCCTGCTTTTACTGTTACTATGTTTCTTCTAATATTCACTTAGAGATTGCCTTCATGTAGCTTAAATTCATTATTCCAAGAATAATTCATTATTCTAAGATGATATCTTCCATGAGATCCTTTCACACATTTACAGTGCTATCACCTCACAGTGGTACATTCTCAAGACCAATCATTCTCAAATTAGTCCAGCTGTTTTCCTAATAATTTAGTTGCTAATAAGGCCCGGTCCCACTGCACTTACGGATGCAAAGAGGATGTAAAATGTTAAAAAAAGCTTGCCATCCGTTGGAAAACGCTATGCATCCATTGTGTATTCATTGCATACGTGTTTCATACGCTCTATCCGTCGAGCATCCATCCACTGTGATTTCATCCACGCAAGAAGTTTTGAGCTGCACAAAATTTTGTGAACAGATGAACTTTCCGCCGTGTACGATATAAATCCGCGACATACGAGCAACAAACATTGTATGTCCATTTATCATCCATTAAACATCAGCTGTATCCTCTCTGCATCCTCTGGGCATCCTCACAACTCACATCTGCTGCAGCTGAAAATGGAAAGAGGGAGGAAAGAAAAGGTACATGGTATGTCTATACATCCTTAGTAGCACGGAAATAGAAAGGATGCGAGTGAACGGTTTGCATCTGATATACATCTGCGCGGCATCCCCTTTGTTTCTTTTAGGCGGCATCCCCTTTGTTTCCTTTAGGCGTACATGATGCATCCACTTCATCCCCTATGCGTCCGCTTTGCAATTATCCCATGTAACCCCTCCGGAGGTATCATCCCCTTCCATCAGCTTTCATCCGCTAGGCTTCCAATGAACATCTGTTTAACATCCCCACTACATACTACCCACGTCAGTTCTTTTCTGTTCTTTTTCGTTCTGTTTATGCAGATTTTTGCCACTTTTTGGAGGGGATGACAACAGATGGAGCAACTCCCAAAATTTTGCTTGTCCGCTGTGTCCTTTATGCATATGTTTTGCATCTGTCGGCCAGTGGGACCGGGCCTTTATAATCCTTTAACTATTTGCAATGCCCTCTTAGTCTAAACATGTTCTAGTTTTCTGAATTGGATCCAATCTTTGTACTACAATTTGATCCCTACTGACCATCATGTAACTATTATTTTCTGTGATTTTGAAATAATATTTATACTGAATCTGCCCAAAAATTATAGTTCTAGTTTTTTGCAGCCACACTATTTCTATTTCATTTTTTTCACAAGTACTATTGCCTTTCATACTGAACATCTATGTGTTTACTTTCTTCCCTCTAAGTAACAAATCTGCCTTCACTAAATTTTATTCTCTTATTTTTGACCGGTTTTTCAAGCGTATCATAATTGCAATAAATGTTATGTTTTCTAGCTTATTATTTATACTGGGTTATTTTGTGTTGTCTTGAAAATTTGATAAGCAATCATAGAACCTCCTCAACTCTTATTCATAAAAATAGTATTTTGATGTATTCAATCATAATACTTAAAAGTATATTACAATAGTATGATATATTGTATAATAACTGAGCTTCCAGAGTTTCTGAGATGCAAAGGATAAGCTCTGTTACATCAAGTTTATCTGCATGCCCTCTGAACTACAAAATAGTAGAGCTGTCCAATTTAAGCTACAAAAGAGAAATATACTCTTCTTAATTTACATTTCTTCACAGGAAGGATATACGCTAGTATGACTTCAACATTTTGGAAAAATGCCTCAGCATATGCTTAAGAACTTCCTTGTATTTCTTTCATTGTGCAAATAAGTCTGGGTTTTATTCTAGAGATATTGCCTGCAGGCAGCTGAAGAGGCCAATATCTAGCAAATGAAAAGCACATTTGCTTTTTCTATGGCTTAAAATTCTTTAGTTCTCCTGAAAAATGAAAAGCAGGAATCTCCTTTCAGTTCTGCTTAAAACTGATTTTACAACTTCTGCAATATATTATTCCATAATTCTGAACATTTTAGTGATTTTAAATCTGGTGCAAAAGAGCCACCTGAAGTCAACTGATTTAAGGGTATTTAGTTCCAGGCAAACACACAAAAGATTTGAGTTTTAAAAATGTGAAAGGATCATTTATATCTGGATTTTTCATTTATGGTGGTTTTGACTTGCAAATAGCCACACCAAATGCTTCATACACTGCAGCAGAACTTTGACTGACAGCTAGAGAAATGAGGATAGAGAAGAAATAATACAAAGGAAGAGGAAAACTTGAAGGAATCTTGAAGAACTGAGTGATGAAATGCGCAGGAATATATGTTGAGAGGGGGTTATTTCAATTCCAGCACTACCAGAGTTCTTAATTATTTTCTTCTGAGCTTTTCCCTGGAGATAAACAGTTCTAATGACTTGGCTTACCATGTTTGAAAAGCACCAGCAGTATTTCTTATTTTAATAAAACTTTTAATGATCAGCAGCTGGTTCCTTGGCATGTTCAAAAGTATATAGGTGCTTGTTTATTAACATTCCTGGTTACATAAGCATTTAAAACAAAAAGATGCTTATTCACAAGTACCATCAGTTCCTAAAGCAAGCCCCCACCCCAATAAAATCAGTGAGTCCACAGTCTAATATAATCTAGCTGCACCACAGTTTGTGAGTAAAGGAAAATAGAAACACGTGACAACTGCAAAGCCTTTTTGAAACAAGAATTAATCACACAAAGGCCGATCTATCCCTAGACTGACAACAGTGTAGCTCATAATAATTACTGCATAAAGACTATAATCTGTACAGTACATAGGACTCAGAATCAAAAGGAATATGAGAGGCTTTGTATAATGCTGAACATCAATTATGGCTTTGATGTCTTCTCATCTGATACGACTGGATCATTTCATTTTCAAGCCACATGAATATATATGATACCTTGTACTATAAACTGACAGAAAAAAAAATAGACTTGAAAGTTTCAAGTTTACAGAAAAAGAGCACAACTCACCGATTTTAAAATAATGCTTCTCTCAAAGGGAGCTTAATTCCTGGAGTCTACAAGGTGTCCATATAGTTTTCTTAACAACAAATGAAGTGGTTCACCATTGCCTACTTCTAGAATGTTTTCCCAACTTATCACTCTAGTTTACCCTCCTGTGTTTTGATTTGGTTACATGAAGAGCTGCCTGAGGAGTTCTCCATTGCTGCTAGTCTTCCTCAGAAATCAAAGAAGTGGTGTTTAGGACAGGATAGGACAGTCTTCCTTCCCTTGGTAAATCCTGAACTTCAGCAGTCAATCACATAGTGTGGTGTTTTGTAGTCTAGTTTGTACAATTTGTGTGCCACTTCTCTATTCAGGGGTATATCCCTTCATTATTGCCTAGCCAGTAGGTGGAAGAAATACTTCCCCCCATGAGGGGGGGAGTAATTTTAATTTATTAATTGCATTCTAGAATAAATTATTAATACTTCTGACTTGCATGTTACTTTTTTACAGTGAAACCTATGGTTGAACCCTATTAAAACAGGGCTTTGAAAGCGTAGTTCAATTTTCTCTTACGATGCTACTCAAAACACCACCACAGAAACTACATATTGATTAATCCATGAAGACTTCAATTTTATAATCATCTATCTGTACATAGTTCCAAACAGTGGGAATTATTTCAAAGGAAACATTTCTAGGGCTCTGCAATAAAATAAATTGCAGTATATCATTAAATGAAGCAAGGTTTTCCACAAGTTAGATTTTATACCATTCTGGTGCAATTCAAAATATGTGAAAACTGATGTTGCTAAAATACTGACATCAAAGAAATGTTGATATAATTGCTTGCTATCACCCTACAGATAAAACTTGAAAAACTCAAATATCGTGCAAAAGTTCGTTTATTTCAGTAACGCAACTTAAAAGGTGAAACTAATATGTGAGATAGACTCATTACTTGCAAAGCAAGATAGTTCATCTTCAAAAAGGAAGACCCCAGCCTAGTTGAAAATTACAGATCAATCTTCTTATGCTGCGTCACCTGTAAACTCATGGAATCAATTATTAACCAATCCATTATCCTCCACTTAGAGACAAACAACCTACTCTCTAATAAACAATTTGGTTTCAGAAAAAAAACTATCCTGTAATCTGCAACTCTTATGCTGCAAAAACATATGGACTACACAACTCGATCAGGGCAAAACAATAGATACAATCTACATAGACTTCTGTAAAGCCTTTGATTCAGTGGTACACGACGAAGTACTCCTAAAACTAAAATCTTACGGTATCTCTGGACAACCACATAACTGGATAGAAGCATTCCTGTCAAACAGACAACAAATTGTCAAAATTGGGAGTGTCCTATCAAATTCCGTACTTGTCAACAGTGGTGTCCCTCAAGGCAGTGTTCTAGGACCAACTCTAGTCATACTCTACATAAATGACCTCTGTGATCATATTAAAAGCAACTGCGTTCTCTTCACTAGTGATGTAAAGCTGTTCAATATCACAGACAATACTGCTACCCTTCAAAAAGATCTTGACTATGTATCAGAATGGTCAAACAAATGGCAACTTCAAATCTCAACAAATAAATGCTCTGTCTTACATATTGGCAAAAAAAAATCAGAAAATAAAATACAAGCTGAATAGTCAAGATCTTGTTGATGATCCAAGCTCTGTAAAGGACCTTGGAATACTCATCTCTAATGATCTAAGTGCTAGAGCCCACTGTAACTACATAGCCAAAAAGGTGTTAATAGTTGTTAACCTAATCCTACATAGCTTTTTCTCTGGTAACATCACACTACTAACTAGAGCATATAAAACATTTGCTGGACCAATACTCGAATACAGCTCATCAGTCTGGAACCCACATTACATATCTGATATTAGCACAGTTGAGAAAGTCCAGAAATATTTCACAAGAAAAGTTCTCCACTCCTCTACTTGTTGCAGAATACCTTATGCCACCAGACTTGAAATTCTCGACCTAGAAAACCTTGAATTATGCTGTCTTCGGTCTGATTGAAGTATGGTATATAAAATCATACATTGCAATGACTTACCTGTCAGTGAATACTTCAGCTTCAACCATAACAACACAAGAGCACACAATAGATACAAACTCAAGGTTAAACGCACCAAACTTGATTGCAGGAAATACGACTTCAGCAACAGAGTGGTCAATGTCTGGAATACTCTACCTGACTCTGTGGTTTCTTTCCCAAACCCCAAAAACTTTAACCTTAGACTGTCTACTTTTGAAGTAGACAGTAGACTGTCTACTTTTGAAGTAGACCAACGTGCCTACCATTCCTGTCCTATTGTTTCTTTTATTTTTCTCATATGTACCCATTTCATGTATTCATAACTATGTATGTACTTATACCTATTATCTTGTCAGTGATTGACAAATCAAATAAATCAAATCAAGATAGTTCAAGCTGTGATTTGTCATAATTGAGATGATTATGGCTTACAGTTCATGAAAAACCTAAATCTCAGAAAATTAGAATATTGTGAAAAGGTTCAATATTCTAGGCTCAATGTGTCCCACTCTAATCGGCTAATTAAGCCATAACACCTGCAAAGGTTCCTGAGCCTTTAAATGGTCTCTCAGTCAGGTTCAGTAGGAATTGCAATCATGGGAAAAACTGCTGACCTGACAGTTGTGCAGAAAACCATCATTGACACCCTTTATAAGGAGGGAAAGCCTCAAAAGGTAATTGCAAAAGAAGTTGGATGTTCCCAAAGTGCTGTATCAAAGCACATTAATAGAAAGTTATGTGGAAGGGAAAAGTGTGGAAGAAAAAGGTGCACAAACAGCAGGGATGACCGCAGCCTGGAGGGGATTGTCAGGAAAAGGCCTTTCAAAAGTGTTGGGGACTTTCACAAGGAGTGGACTGAGGCTGGAGTCAGTGCATCAAGAGCCACCACACATAGATGGATCCTGGACATGGCCTTCAAATGTTGTATTCCTCTTGTCAAGCTGCTCCTGAACAACAAACAACGTCAGAAACGTCTTACCTGGGCTAAAGAAAAACAGAACTGGTCTGTTGCTCAGTGGTCCAAAGTCCTCTTTTCTGATGAGAGCAACTTTTGCATCTCATTTGGAAACCAAAGACCCAGAGTCTGGAGGAAGAATGGAGAGGCACACACTGCAAGATGCTTGAAGTCCAGCATGAAGTTTCCACAGTCTGTGTTGATTTGGGGAGCCATGTCATCTGCTGGTGTTGGTCCACTGTGTTTCATTAAGACCAGGGTCAATGCAGCCATCTACCAGGAGATTTTGGAGCACTTTTGGAGCACTTCCTTCCGCAGATGAGCTTTATGGGGATGCTGACTTCATTTTCCAGCAGGACTTGGCACCTGCCCACATTGCCACGAGTACCAAAACCTGGTTCAATGACTATGGGATTACTGTGCTTGATTGGCCAGCAAACTCGCCTGACTTGAACCCCATAAAGAACCTATGGGGCATTGCCAAGAGAAAGAGGAGAGACATGAGACCTAACAATGCAGAAGAACTGAAGGCCACTATTGAAGCATCCTGGTCTTCCATAATACCTCAGCAGTGCCACAGGCTGATAACTTCCATGCCACACCGCATTGAGGCAGTAATTGCTTCAAAAGGGGCCCAAACCAAGTACTGAGTACATATGCATGCTTATATTTTTCAGAGGTGCGATGTTGTTCTGTGTACAATCCATGTTTTATTGATTGCATGTAATATTCTAATTTTCTGAGATTGTGGATTTGGGGTTTTCATGAGCTGTAAGCCATAATTATCTCAATTATGACAAATCATGGCTCGAACTATCTTGCTTTGCATGTAATGAGTCTATCTCATATATCAGTTTCACCTTTTAAGTTGCATTACTGAAATAAATGAACTTTTGCACAATATTCTAATTTTTTGAGTTTCACCTGTATACCCACTCCAGAATCTTCAATAAATTCAGCTGGATGTGGTTCCAGATTATAAAAATGATAAATTATGAAATCTCAAACCCAATATTATAACTACAATGCTACAGTTCAAAGAGGATTTTTGAGATAGATCAATATGCATTATTTATGTGGGAAATATATTTGGAGCATGTTGCAAAATTCACACCCTGAATAATAAACCATATTATTTGGCAAGATAGGCAGCAATTGTGTTTTCTTTAGCAAATGTCAGCCTTCTGTTTCTGCAGATCTAAAGTCTCAACTCCAGTAGCTTGACTTTTTGATTTGGTATGCAGAAATGATAATCAATCAATGAAATCAGTAGGATCTCAAATGAAGGAGAGGTAATTATTTAGGTATTCACTATAGAATCAGCCTGATGTCATATTTGTAACCATCAGGCCTCCAAAGCATCCTTTTAATTGCCTTCAATTATGAGGTATCCAACTATGGGATGTTGCCAACAGGAAAAATATTCTAATTCAGAAGGTTATCCAAAGGGCTTTTAGTAACGTTTGTTACCTTTTCCACTCATGATTTTTTAAGCATGAGTTCATACACTGAAAAGAAATAAAGATATTGGGTCCATATTCAGCATATCCATTGGAAGAGATAAACACTTAATGGCACAGAGTGTATTTGCATTCCGTGCACACTATAGAACTTAGAAGCCACCCCAGCCACCCCTACCTGAGTTTGGTTGAACTCAAAAGTTAAAGAGGCTCAAATTATTACATGGAAGGGAGACCATGAGGAAAATCTTTGCTTGTGAAGTAGACTTGGAAGCCACCATTGTTGACAAGCAAAGAACATGGAGGTTGCAGATTCTCCCACTCTCTTCCTCAGAAGGCACTGAGGGCTACAATGGACATTTTATCTATGTAACATTGCCAGTTTTAAAGCAACTATGCTTCTTATAAGACCATAGTCTTAAAGTGACCTATGCTGTTTATAAGGCACTTCTAGTCTAGATTTTTTTTAATCAAGTTGAATTCATTCACTCTTGCCTTAAATATTTGAAAAACATGCCATTTTAATTAGTTCTCTAAAATTCAGAGGTCCTTGTTCTCTTGTATTCCTCAGTTTAAGACAATATAACGTAAGTGTAATAATTAGATATGAAGATGAAATAAATGACAATTTCTACTGAGAAAGAGAGAGAGAAAGAATATGAAATAAATGAGAATAGAACATGTTGGTTAAAAGGCAAGAAATGAATGCTGTCATTAACACAATAATATAATTTAAGTTTTTCTGTTGTTCATATTTATTTGTCGCTTTATTTGTCAGATTTATAATGCCCTTTCTGCAAAAGCTCAGTGATATTGTATGATTGACAGTAGTCTTGAACCTGAGTTTCACATGCAACTTCTGAATCACCACATTTCAGTTGCTTTTCACTGAATTTTACTTATTCTAGATAATGTTATTTGTGCAACAGAAAGTTTGCTTTTTGTGTAACACCAATATTCACCCATGTAATATATTCTTTTTAAACTTCAGCCTTTATGTAGTTATCTCAAATGATTACATTAGAAAAATACAATTTCTTCTGTCAACCAAAAGAAACATTTTTTGACAGAATTTATGTTTTAATGCAGTGAGTATCACTGCAGTGAAAATATCCAGGCCATTGCAATCTTGGAGATAAATTATTTCAAATATTAGCTTCCTGCAGAGATAAAACAAATATGCTCTGGAATATTCATTAATTCTATTCCTTATACACTTTAGAATTATCTTCAAAAAAATTGATTCACTATAATCTTTTTTGTGGAATGTTCTTGCTTGGTATTTGAAATCAGAGTATTTTAACCTATCAGTGATATTTAGATTAGAGTCATTTTATACTCCCTATTGATTGAATTGTAGTGTTGATTTTTCTATTTAAATAGATTTTTACAACTATTATTTTACAATATATTTTATTTATTCATTTATCTAACACAGCTGCATCCTATCCTTCTCAGGGAAACATAACACTGTTAAAAATAAATGCATAACTGAGCATGACATACAGGAAATAATTGAAAACAAATTAACTAATTGAACATAAAGAAATAGAAAATGGAAATGGAAACTCTCTATAGCTCCTCTTCTACTGTGCTGCTAATTCTCACTTCATCAGGTTGCCATCTTTTATTCTTGACATTTGGCCTAAAGACATTCTTCCCTTTTACCCTTTTGGTGAATTAAAAAATATAGTTATCTGTCCTGTAAAGGACTAAAGCAGGGGTATCCAACCTTGGCAACTTTTAAGACTTGTGGAGATGCATGGCTGGCTGGGGAATTTTGAAAGGTCCACAAGTCTTAAAGTTGCCAAGGTTGGAAAGACTGGACTAGAGGCAATGAACCAGGGGCAGCATTTAAGCAATAGGAGTGGATCTTAACAAATTTAAACAGGATTAGCTCTGATTAGTCCCTAAATGGGAGAAAATCAGCAAATCCAGGTTGCACACAAGGAAAAGATTTGGGTGGAGGGAAGGGAATCATTACAGGCACAACTGGCAAGCTATTTCTATACTGTTGCTAAGGAAACTGCAGGGATGCCTTCTTGTAGTCACCTTAGATACAATGAACAATTACCTTTTATATGAACTCCCAATTCTCACAAGCTTAGCCACTGTATGTAATGGGAGCATAGGACTGCACTGATTTTGTCTCTTATTGATAGAAGTAGGAGGTTTGTTCTGCTTTTCCCAATATTGCTAATCACTGTGGCTTGTAGCAATAAACTCCTTTAATTACCATTCTTTTGCCTGTTTCATTCATTGCCTGAATAAAAGCATTCTGTTCTTACAGCATTTATGACAAAAAGTTATACCCATCAAATACAAACTTTCTAAATATTGCCTGTACATAACACCTGTTCACTTTCTAACTGTTATGCATGTGCTAATGGGCCAGTGCTTCTTACAGAAAAGGTAGGTAAAGAAACAAAGCTATGATTTGTTTCCGACATTCTAAAAGTATATGTATTTTGAAACTTTATCAATTTGGCACAGTGGCAGAGAGATATAAATGAATGGTCCTGATATACTAGATTCCATCTTGTGTTTTGGAAAAGCAAAATGGCAACTTGATTCTGGTCATTCAGCAAGGCCAAAGGGGAGCACCTTTGGCAGCAGCTCTTTTCAATTTAAATCTATTAGTTCTTAACAAGCAACTAATCCTTATTGCCCATTTCTCAAAGAATGGGTTTTCTCAATATTGTTCCATTTAAATTTAAATTTCATATAATTCAGAGGAGAAACCATTTCTTTCCCTTTTTTGTTCCCCAAGTCATCATCATCAACAGCCTAATTGCAGGCAATCCCATTAGGTATTATGCTTTGCAGTAATGATACACAAATGGAAACAAACAACATGAAATGATCAATAATAATGTAGTTTCAGAATCAATTATAAAACAATTAGTCTAAAGAAATTAATCTTCCCTCACACAACAATGCCCTAATGAACTTTAGCAAACAGCTTCTAGTGGAAACAAAAAACCTCTGAAGAATAGGACTAAAGACATTTCTGTTCAAGGGAATTAATTTAACACAATACCTATGCATAAAAGAACTCTTTTGCTTCCTTAAAAGCACTCATTAATTATTCATTCAGATTTCACATTCTATATCCCATTAGCTTTATATCTGCAAAGTTGTTGATGACCACTTATTAGGGCCAAATAATTGGGGCTTTTATTCTCTATGGCACAATGGAAAAATCATTAGTTGCTTTAAAAAAAAATTAAGCCAGCATGTGGAAGTAAGCTTTAGCAGTTTTTCCATCTCTCATGGGATGATATTATTCAGTTTTATTCAATGAATCCAGTAGGACTTATTCCATTGATATTCACAGAAGCAGTGAAGCACCAATTCTGACATATATAAGCTGAATAATGTAAATAATAATTAATGCCTGATTCTTAAATTTTCTACTTTGAGATCAGGCAACCTATATACTGCTGAACAATATCTCTAGGAATCATGGCCAATAGTGAAGGATGCTGAAAGTTACACATTTATCAGCATCTGCAATACAACATCATAAGATGGGGAAATAATAATCTTCCAATTATTACAATAGTTTTGAATGACAATGAACCAACATGGCCCAATGTGAGAGATGCTGGAATTTTGGCACAGAAACACATGTAATATAAAAAGTGATCATACAAATATGCTCAGTATATTTACTTATGGCTTACTTATTACTCATTAATCATCTCACCATACAGTCTGGTTTAAATACTACTTAGGCTAAAATACAGCTGGCTAGCTTATGTTTCAGCTTTATACTCATCCTATGAGTTCACTTTGAATTGCTTAGCTAAAAGGGTTACTTCCAATTTTTCATGAGATCTGATAATAATTCCTAATTTTGCCTGGATTGGATATATTCTACCATGCAAAGCAAAATTTAAATAGCAAAAACAAGTAACTTGAAAAAGGACTCATCCAGAAGAGCCTGTAATTTTGTATTTATTTCAATAAATGTTTCATTCCTGGTATGAATGAAGGCTTAAGCAGCTAAAATGCTATAAAAGAGAGAAACTGAATCACCTTTAAAAATGCAAACAAGGAGAGGCTAATAATTTTAAAGGATTTTCTCACCTTATTGTTCATTTCCATTTATCAAGAATATCAGGTAAATGCAAATAATATATATTTCTAGAATCTTCGTAGCAGAACAAGAGGTGCAAAATAAGTTCTATTAATTTATCTGGAAACAAATCCAATTCAAATGTATGTCACAGCCAAAGCTTTTGAATTTACATGCCTACCTCACAACATAGGTCATAGCCTCAGGCAATTTATTACATTGTCAGCCATGTGACAAAAAGGGAGGAGAAAACTAGAGAGTATCTATTGTTTATTTTTTCTATAAATTACTGTAAACCCATTCCTCTATAAGAGTTGCTTGAATTTTGGACCACAGGAAAACTTAGCAGCAGGACTGTTTGCTCTGAAGACTATTAAAAAGAACATGCAGACTTTAAGGTAAATGAACATATAACCCATTACTTGAAATGGAAATTAAAATATGTAATACTCTGCATTTTTTCCATCTGTATATAATTGACAGTGATATAGGGATATTAATTTTTTTCTTCTGAGAATGCTTGCAGTTTTCTTGGCAAAGTTTTTCAGAAGTGATTTGCCATTCAGCTGGCTTTGTGCCTAAAGGCAAGACTAGAACTCATGACCTCCCAGGTTCAAACTTGGTGCTTTAACCATAATATCAAACTGGCCCTCATGAATGTCATAATGTTTAGATATTAATGGTTTTTATTATTTATTTTTATTAATGTATTTTCTGTTAGTCTATATTTCTGTTAGTATATTGATGCTTGAAAATGATAACAAAAATATCCTAAGATTACTCTTATGGTTTCTGCTTGTTTAGATCTTTCCATTTCATTTTTTTGATGACCATGACAGTATATGTAATCCAGATGACATATGGTAAGTAAATTTATACCATATGATTTTAATAATTGTCTCAGTCCATCAAAAGCTCCCCCTGTAAATTGATTTCTTGTGAAGCTTAACAAATGCAGTGTTGAGCCCGTTAGCCTTCCTTTTTTAATGCAGAGCTTTTAGCCAGAATAGCTTCCCATAGGGTTAAAATACAAAACACTTAAGAGATGGGCTACTGGTCTCCAATAGCTAGAGACCCAGGATATTGGGGAAAGAAAAACCAGTGTCTTCCCGCCACTCCCATCACACTTACTTTGGAAAAATTAGAAGTCTTGAATTTGTTCTTATTTTATATATATATAAAATGCAATGCTATCCACTTAAAAGTTATCATGCATATGTTGAATCTTAAAAAGCAGTTCTAAACAACAACTTCATTGTTTCATTGATAAAACTCATCAAAACTAGCTTAGGAAATCCATGAAATACTGCATATGTTTTCTTGATGTAACAAATCATCTAATAAAAACATAAGGGCTTAGTATGGTAGCCCTGGAAGGGCAAGTAGTATGGGCATTATTGAATTGTATGTGTTTCTTCTCTTCTAAAAGCTTGTGAGAGCGAAGACTGTGACAACAATGATGCCCCAAGTTTGGAAAATAGGAATCATGCTTTGAAAACCTTTAATGTTCTCAATCAACTTAATTCTGAAAAGAGGAGGAACAATCCATCCAATGTTATACCTTTCATTGGGATCACAGATAGTAAGTTTTTGCAAAAGTGTATAAACTGTTGTAGATTTTTATGTTTGGTTGTAAACCACCCAGAGAATTTCAGCTATTGAGCAACCTAAAAAAATAAAATTACTAAATGTCTAGCTGGATCTTCTCAGGAGGAAAAACTTTAGGAAAAAGTTGTGATGCTTCAAGACACTTGCTCTCGGGTTCAAGACTGGGAGTTCTTACTTCTTACATTAATAACAATCTGGAAAGGAGATTGAGTTCATATAGTTATAAATCATGATTTCTTAAACCACAATTAAGTATGTTTATGAACTATGATCTAATAGTTCACATAGGTGTAGTATAAGGTTATTTGAGTCAGGATCTAAGTCTACCCCTAGTCTTGTAAATCCAGTAGGTATTTTCATGAAGGCCAGCCAATTTACAATGCTGTTAATGGGGAAAAAAGAGTGCTGTATATGTTACCTGAATTCCTAAAAGAAAGATTGAATTGAATTCCATGTTACTAATAAACTAAGCTATGAACTATAATTTATATTCCACAGCAGATGGGTACAAGTAATAGTTTTGATGTAAGATTAACACCTAATAAGTGACAGACCCAATTGTGTGTACTGAACTATATAATTGAGGATTCAAACTTAGATTTACTTGATTTCTAGAGATATTCATTTCTGTTACTTTAGTAACCAATGTTTGTCCATTGATATAAGCATTATCCAATTATTTGGGAATTTTGTCTTGAACTGCACAATTTGTGTTAAGAAGACAGTTTGAGAAGTTATATTAACTGAAAAGGTGTACCCTGTCATGTCATAATCCAAACTGTAATTACAACTGAGTTATGTAAAATGGTATGTAAAGCCCATGTCACACTGCACCAACGGATGCAAAGAGGATGTAAAACGTTAAAAAAAGCTTGCCATCCATTGGAAAATGCTATGCATCCGTTGTGTACTCACTGCATACGTGTTTCATACGCTCTATCCTTTGAGCATCCGTCCACTGAGATTTCAATCCGCTCAAGAAGTTTTGAGCTGCACAAAACTTTTTGAGCAGATGAATTTTCCGCTGTGTACGATATAAATCTGTGACATACGAGCAACAAACGTTCTATGTCCGTTTATCATCTGTTAAACGTCCGCTGTATCCTCTCTGCACCCTCTGGGCATCCTCGCAATTCACATCCGCTGCAGCTGAAAACGGAAAGAGGGAGGAAAGAAAAGGTACACAGAATGTCTACACAGCGTTAGTAGCACGGAAATAGAAAGGATGAGCAGTGAACGGTTTGCATCCAATATACATCCGCTAGGCTTCCTATGAACATCCCTTTAACATCCCTGCTACATACTACCCCCGTCCGTTCTTTTCCGTTCTTTTCCATTCTGTTTATGCAAATTTTCACCACTTTTTGGAGTGGATGACAAACGGATGGAGCCATCCCCGAAAATTTGCTCATCCGCTGTGTCCTTTTTGCATACATTTTGCATCCGTCGGCCAGTGTGACCTAGACTTAACTTTACTGTGTATATTCTAAGTTGGTATTAAAAGATGCTCTATCTAGTGGGTTTTATGCAGTTCAGACTGATTCTAATAAAGTTTTATATTAACTATACCACAATCAGAATTGGGAGGTGTCTTTAAATATTGTTTAATGCAACCCTTTTCCAACCGCATAAAAGCTACTAGAAAGAGCATCTCTTAATATCAACTATGCCTGGATTCACATATTGTGCTAAATCAAAAAAGCAGATTATAAATGTGGTTGTTTGGAGCTATGTTATGAATTAATTCAGTGTGTGAACCAAGCCTCAGTATGAAATCTCTAGGAAAATTCAAGTAAGAGTAATACTCAGATAACTGATTAGCTGCTGCTTGACATCTTTTTAAAAGCGCTCCTAAAAACACTTTAATAATCATATTGACTGGTTCATAGAAATCAAGCAGTCATTAATCTATTATGCTAATCAAATATATTTTCTTTCAAAATAATATTGTCTCTGTATTAAATACACAAGATTTAGATAATGTCAAGCTAATCGCTAATATGTGTGCTCAATAAATTTCAATTTCCCAAAGTAAAAGTGTTGCATAGAATGTTCCTTAGTTATTATAAAAGCTTCTAAAAAGTTGATTGCTTTCTAACTTTCATGCAAAAATTGGAACTTTTTCCATTGACATCAATATTAACAGCAAGGCTGTTTGTTATCTATGATTTATACAGAATTTCTGAATGTTTAAAATATTTTGTATTCCAGCATTCTTCCATAAAAGCCCGAAGAAAAATTATATTGTACTTATTTTGTAAGGGAGAAATATGGCTGTTGAGATAATGACTTTCTTGAGATAAAAATGAATTTTCAGATGAATAGGATTCAAAAATACATTCCCTGTAAACAATCTTTTTACACCAGCTTTCCACCTAGCTTATGCCTTCTATTATTTCTTGGACTGTAATTTTCAACATCTTCATCAAACCCAATGACCACCACTATATCTCTGAATGATAGTATTTGTAATGTAGCACTTCTGGAGGTGGTCAGATTGGGAAGTTTGTTCACCATATATTGATAAACTCATAACATTTCCTAGCATTTCGAACCATTCATGGCATCTTCCATTTATTATTTTGTTATCTTTAGAATAGTAATGAATACTCTTTTCCTCCATTAGCTGCATGCCTTAATTATGTAATGAATTTATGAGCAACTTTGCTGTAATCCATGAGCACAGGATGCTTGATGGCCTTTACAACATGACATGCCATTCCTACAGTGTTAACAACTGGTGAGAATGGCTCCTGTTTCTGGATCTGAACTTTGACCATCACTGATGGCCAGCCAGGACATCACATAATCCTGAATTTATGTAATAATTGCTTGTGATGCTATTATATAGTATACTATCAGTTAAAAAAAAAAGATAAGCGTCTATTCTGTAGATTAATTACAAGTTACTGCAGGTTTTGGGTATTTCTAATAAATTTGAAACCATCTGAAATCTTTACTCCTCCCCTTTTTAAAAAAAAAAAAAGAAACAGAACTCTGATGTTTTATAAGTTTTAAATTTCTTTTCATGCATTAATATCCTCAAAGCATTTTGGTAAATTTGATCCAGAGCATGTCCAAAATTTCATAAAGTTTCTTAATTGTTCAGTTGATCCATACTGGACCAAATATTGAAATATGCATGTGGCTAGAATTTCTTCTACTATTTTTACTAGAGAATTAAACTTCTGTACAATCTCACATAAATTCTAATCTTATGTATAGAACACTCATAAAGAATAACTCACTCTCTATATTAGAAGATAAATCTATGGACCATAGCTTCCACAAACCTGATTTGTCTTTGTTTTATAATGTATTTATTTTCAGTTTATGCATTAGAAATATTTTTATCCCACCTTTATTACTTTAGAAGTAATTCAAGGCAGCAAACTTAAGTGATACTCCTTATTCCTCCCTTTTTTCCCATAACGACAACTCTGGTGTGAGTTGGGCTGAATTGGGCCCAGAGTCACCCAGCTGGCTTTCATGTCTCAGGTGGCAGGACTCACAATCTTCTGGTTTCCAGTCTGTCTTAACCACTAGACCAAAGTGGCTAATAAAATTAAAAAGGTCACTTAACTCTACAATGGACACAACAGAAGAGAAACTAGTGGATTTTTATCATATGTAGCAGCTTGCTATTTGTAGGACAGTAGTTTTTAAGAAGGTTTATTTTTTTCAAAGAAATTTGACATACTGTTTTATGATTTTCTCCCTGTTTATTTCTAGCAGGCAAATTGAGCAAACACTGCTGCAAAAATGGAGGAACTTGTTTCCTGGGAACTTTTTGTATATGCCCAAAACATTTCAGTGGGAGATACTGTGAATATGATACAAGGATTAGGTATGTAAAAGTTCTCTGGGATCCATCCAGCATTGTGCTAGTGGACTTTTCCACATCCAACAATCACAAATAATCCTGTCTCTCTCTTCTTCCTTTCTTCTTTTTTCAAATCTGCTCCAGAAAAAAGTGAGTTGGGTGGAGGGAGAGCTGGAGAGACACAGCATGTAAATAACACTAACAGTATCATTTGTCCTGGGAAATTTATTTACTGTATTTTATCCACTTTTTCTCTGTGTGAATTCAAGGCAATATTCATGGAGAAAGACTTCATTTAGATGAGTGTTTCCCAGGCTTGACAGCTTTTAAGATAAGTAGACTTCAACTCCTAGAATTCTGGGAGTTGAAATCCGTCCATCTTAACTGATTTAGATAATACCTACAGTAATAACTCTTAAGGTAGATGATGCTGAGAAAAATTTACTTAGATCAATTCATCCAGTGAGCTCTATAGTTAAATGAAGATTTGCAATTATCTCTTCTGTTTAACTCTTGACTATTTGTTTGTAAAACAAACATTATCTGACCTGATACCTCCATTAGCCTTCAATTAAAATTCTCTTACTTTCCAATAATCCACCAATTCAATTTTAATATACCTCTCAAAATTGAGCAACAAAGACTTTAATTATGAAGAGCAGCTCCCAAGGAAAGCGAATGTAGCATCTAACTTAGACAAATTTTGGAGTTAATAACCCAGACGAACTTTTTGAGTTTCTCTCTCACACTTTTTGATTTATTTTACTTTATTCAATTTGGATGCTGCCTGTTTTTATATGTTTCTAGCGACTGTTTATATGTTTCTTTGTATATGTTGTTGAATTCCTGTCAGTCCTATAGGTATTTCCTTTTTGCTTCAGAAAAGAAAAGGCTCCCTTTTGTGATTTTATGGAGTTTTCTGAGAGCCTCTGGAACTCATTGCAAGCTCCTACTTACTAAAACATTGTGATTTCTTAGGAGTTGTGGTTCCCTCGGACACGGTGAGTGGTCTCAAGAAGAATGCCAATTATGTCGCTGTATTTATGGGACTTTTGAATGCCTGCCTAATGTTCACAAGCAAGGATGTGGTAAGAAGCAATTGAATATATTACTCTGAAAGCTGAGCTGACTGAACTGCCAATTTCCTAATAGTTCCTTGTTCCTTTACTCAGTGCTTAAATTAAATTTCTTATGCCAGTGAAAAAGTACTTATGTGGAGTAAAGGGAGGGAAATAATTAAGAGGGAAGCTGAAATATCTGCATGCCACTGATAGATCAAAAATTCTAATTTCTCCTCCAGTTTTGTCTGTTAATTTCATGGAAAGAAAATATTAATTACTGACATTCTTCTCATTTAGAGTCTGTTGTTTCCAGATGACCTGGACATTCAAAGAGAGCCTTTAGCTGTAAGTATTAGTTTTTATTGTCCTAAGACAGCATGGGCATAGAACAAGACTGCAGAGATAAAAACCTCTATCTGAAGACTTCATTTAAATAACATTAAGTGTCATTTACGTATTTAAGCAGTTCAGCAGTTTTGAGTATTTAGCAGTTGAGAAATAGGACATATCATTGCTATATTTATTAGATTTATATCCTGCCTTTCTTCCAGGATTTGATTTACCATAAGGAATCTAGCCTATGGACTTTTCTTCTAAACATCTCTTGATAACTGTTTTTTTCCTGACCATTCCTCATTGTCTTGACTTCATCTCATCCCCAGCTATCTTCTTTTCACAGCACAATTTTTGCTAGGAATGCAATCTGGCACGGATGATATGGTTGATCATGCATTTAGATTAAAGTACCCAGATCTTATGGTCACTTTTAGATGCAATAGGCCCACACCCCATTGCTACCATCCTGTCTCATGATCATGTTGGCTTCTTTGGGGCATGTACACACATCATGATGTCTGAGTGGCACTTTCCATAGCAATTATTGGATCTTCCATATTCTCTTTATCTTCATGGATTCAGTGCTCTATTGAAAAGAATGTTAAGACTTTTGTTTTAAAATGTGTCTCATGCTATTCTGAAAGTGTGCCAGACAGCTTGAATGTTCTGTTCTATGTTGCTAGCCCAGGAGCCATTGCTTGCATTGTGTACCAGAGGTTTCAGTGGGCCACACTTTTCTATTTACACAACTTTCACGACAATCTGTAATGGTATGTGAGAAAAACCTTGAGAGATGGGTGAAGAAATTTTACCTAGGGGAATGGTTAAATAAGAGAAGTCTCAGGCTTCTCTTAACAGCTTCTCAGGCTGTTAAGGAGAGGGCAGGAGATTTATACTTTCAGATTTGCAAGATTCTGTTATTGCAGCCTTACAACAAGGTGGAGTTAGCTCATCTGATGATGTTTCCTGAAGGCTAGGTCCCACTGGCCGACGGATGCAAAACATATGCAAAAAGGACACAGTGGACGAGCAAAATTTCGGGGGTACTCCATCCGTTGTCATCCGCTCCAAAAAGTGGCAAAAATTTGCATAAACAGAACCGGAAAAGAAAGGAAAAGAACGGACGTGGGTAGTATGTAGTGGAGATGTTAAAGGGATGTTCATAGGAAGCCTAGAGGATGTATATAGGATGCAAACCGTTCACTGCTCATCCTTTCTATTTCCGCGCTACTAACGCTGTGTAGACGTTCCGTGTACTTTTTGTTTCCTCCCTCTTTCCGTTTTCAGCTGCAGCAGATGTGAGTTGAGGGGATACCCAGAGGATGCAGAGAGGATACAGCGGACGTTTAACGGATGATAAACGGACATAGAACGTTTGTTGCTCGGATGTCATGGATTTACATCGTACACAGTGGAAAGTTCATCCGTTCACAAAGTTTTGTGCAGCTCAAAACTTCTTGAGCGGATGAAATCTCAGTGCACGGATGCTCAAAGGATAGAGCATATGAAACACGTATGCAATGAGTACACAACGGATGCATAGCATTTTCCAACTTTTTTAACGTTTTACATCCTCTTTGCATCCGTTGGTGCAGTGGGACAGGGGCTTGACTGGTTTATCTGGGAAGAGTGACATTATCCTTGTTCTCCAACCTTTATGTAGAGAATTATTACCTCTCTTGTCTAAGCATTCCCTGGGCAGCATTTCCTTACCCTGTCTCTCAAGGTTTTTCTCACATATCATGATATATTCTGAGGATTTAACAACTGTTGCCTTTATGGCTCAGTGCTTCTAAGATTACTGTCATGTAGCTGCAGCTCCTATGGTTGTTGAACTATAGCTATTTATGTCACCTTTAGTAATATGCAATAGAGAGAAGTATCATTTTGCCTACTCCATTCTGGTTTTGAGATGCTGATTTGGGTATCCCCTACTCTTCAAACCTCCTGTCATTGGTCGGGCTGAGTACCTTAAGTTCACATTATGTGATCATTTTGTGTTTTTGTTCAAAAAAAGTTTAATTCTCTAGATTTTAAATGGAAGTTCTTCAAGTTCCATAGGCTAGACTAATTTTTAATGCATTTTTCTTAAATGCTTCTAAAAAGGGTAAAGAAAAAAGAAAGAAAAACAAGGAACAAAAAAGAGATAAAAATTTGTGAGCATCCTGATTCCAAAATATAATAAAACAGTTTTGCAGAAATTAAATTTGATTCTTTGTGACTTTGAGTAGATTCATATAGTTTATCTGGCAACAGTACAGAACTGACCTTTTTTCAGGGTTTTTTTTTAACATTCTACAATTATGGGATCTCCTAGTGGTCTCCCATCCGGGAACTTTACTTGCTTTGCTTTTTCAAAATCAGTCAAGATTTGCTAGTTTCTGCATCTGAGCTGGGTTCCAAATTAGAAAAAAATGTGGAAACAGAGATTGAGAAATGTGCCCAACTCAAATAGGGGATGTCCATTCTTCAAGGTCATGTGTATTTGTTAAATGTCTTATCTGAAGCATTTCTCCTTTCCATTTGAGTTTGCCATCATTGGCAGCTTTCATTAAGGCATTGCCCTGTGATCTACTGCCAAGGGAGTCTAAATTAATGGTAACATGAAACTAGGTCTTTAGAATGGACCCTGTGGGATTTCTTCAGATCAAGGCCAAGTTGATTCCATTCCAAATGAGTTTCAGGTAGGCAGCTAAAAAAGCAGAAATTGCCACACATTTGATAAATTTTAAGATTATTTTAATTCTATTGTGATAGTATATTATTTTATATAAAAGAGAAAATAGCTTTATTGGTTTAGAAGGTGGGTCACAAAATTTGCTAGCATTACTGAAATAAAATCTCTGAGAAACGACTTCATTCCTAATCCTATGGATAAAATGAAATTAGGATAGTAGTAAAACAATAAATATTGAAATTAAGGGAAAAATCTTGCAGGTATATGAATATCAAACAACATGGACTTTTAAAGGTCTCAGCAACAAACTAGGCAGCGTACTCTGGTCTAGTGATTAAGGTACTAGACTAGAAACTAGGAGTTTTAGTCCTTTAGGCACAAAAACTAGTTGGATGATTTTGAGCCAATCAATCTCCTTCAGCCTAACCTACATCATAGGGTTGTTGTTATCAGGAAAATAAGAAGTGGAAGAACTGTGCAAACTGCTTTGAACTACAGAAAATAAAGGTGATGTAAATTTAAACCATGCAATGAACACAGTGGAACAAGCTTCTGAAGAAAAAGCCCAAATTCGGGAAATTTGTATTTAATGCTTCTTATATTAACAACCCCCATCCTAACCCATTCTTCAGCATTATGTTGTACTTCCCAGTTAAATCTACAACGATCACTCTGATTGTTTAATTTGTCTGCATGAAAAAAGTGGCACTTCACATAAAAGACATCCTAGGAAATTTGCATCTGAATGCCTTGAAATGCTATTAATCATTTTATAAAGTTTTCTGTTGAAAAAATGCTTTGCAAATCTTCAAGGAGTTTTTAGTTCTGAGTTCTTACTTCACAACTCAGTTCAAAATAAGAGTAGTCAGAGTTTGGGAGATCTCTTCAAAAACAACATATGTATTTTATTTTTCACCAAGATAACATATGCTTTTTATAAATTTGTTGTTCTTCAGATCCTGTTAACGAGAAATTACTTCAGTTCAATCTTGAAACCAGATCTGAATGTGATCAGATTTTCACAGGACATGAGACATATCTTTGGAAATCTTCATTATTTCCTCCCATGACTGACAGGATAAAGTGGAAGAAAGCTGGTTCTTTGTTCAATTATTTTATTTGACAGTTTGTACCACTCAGGATAAGCATACCTGTTTCTTATGTTTGTGCCCTGAACAATTTATGACAAAGCACAGTTTCTGAAACATGTTCAGTGATCAAAGTTTAGATCCTGTTCATTTCAGATCAGAATTTGTAGAGAAACAGTCTAGAATACATGAATGCATGATGATAGAGAAGAGTCAATAGATATTATATATGTGCTTTTATTACTTGCGTAAGCTTGTTAGTCCCTTCCAGACTCTGTCAAATGCAGCAGGAGCCCAGTGGTTTAAAGCCCCTGTCTCACTGCACTAACGGATACAAAGAGGATGTAAAACGTTAAAAAAAGCTTGCTATCTGTTGGAAAACGCTATGCATCCATTGTGTACTCATTGCATATGTGTTTCATACGCTCTATCCGTCAAGCATCCGTCCACTGCGATTTCATCCGCTCAAGAAGTTTTGAGCTGCACAAAACTTTGTGAATGGATGAACTTTCCGCTGTGTACGATGTAAATCCGTGACATCCAAGCAACAAGCGTTCTATGTCCATTTATCATCCGTTAAACGTCCACTGTATCCTTTCTGCATCCTCTGGGCATCCTCGCAACTCACATCCGTTGCAGCTGAAAACTGAAAGAGGGAGGAAACAAAAGATACATGGAACGTCTACACAGCGTTAGTAGCATGGAAATAGAAAGGATGAGCAGTGAACGGTTTGCATCCAATATACATCCGCTAGGCTTCCTATGAACATCCGTTTAACATCCCCGCTACGTACTACCCATGTCCGTTCTTTTTCGTTCTTTTCCATTCTGTTTATGCAAATTTTCACCACTTTTTGGAGCAGATGACAACGGATGGAGCCACCCCTGAAATTTTGCTAGTCCGCTGTGTCCTTTTTGCATACGTTTTGCGTCCGTCAGCCAGTGGGACTTAGCCTTAAGCAATTAATCCATGCCCTGTTTCTTTTCAAATTCTGTTGCGCTATGAAATAATTTTCTCCATTAAGATTTGGAGAGAGACCGTAGACAGAATATATTGGCCATAATGAATCCAGGATATATGTGGAATTTCAGATTATCCATCTAGGGCATTCTAGGCAAGGTTATATTGACATGATCACTAAGCTATCAACTCTTGCATGAACTTTGTAGTCCACATTTTTGGTGTTTTAATTACTGAGTGATGGTTCTTCCAGTGGAAGATGTTACAACTACTACCAAAGTGGCATCTGTAAATATGGATTGAGGTGCATATATAATATTGTTTGTTGATAGATTATGTTTGTGTGTGTGTATGTATATATATATATATATGTATGTATGTATGTGTATGTATGTATGTATGTATGTATGTATGTATGTATGTATGTATGTATAGATGTGTTTTAAAATCTCTCACTGAAATTGTAGAAAATATGTGATAGTTAAGATAGTTATGCATTAATTGAGATTTATTATTACTACCTTTTATGTTTCAACTTTCCTGATTAAACTGTATTTGTAGATAAACCCAAAATGCATGTTTGTAATAAATTTGCTCTGTGAAATGTGTCAGGCTTACTTTCAAGATCTCTTACCCTATAAATGCTCTCTTTAAACCGTAAGCTAATATTTAGGTTTCATTTGATCTCCAATCAATGACACAGATACAGACTGTGGCAGCTGTAACATATGAGAGCAATTAACTTATTCATTCAGATGAACTGTATGTATTTAAAACTAAAGGTCATTTTAGCTAATGTAACTGATTATATTATACTGCACATACACACCTTAATACAAGTATATATAATCTCTCTTACTTAATACCGTATATAATTTATCACAATAATACTTTATTTTAAAGCTGATCTATGCAAAAGCAATACTAACACCTTTCTCAGAAATGGTGTTTCAACTTTTTCCAGAAATGGTGTTTCAAGTGCACAGGTTTACTACAGTTAAAGTTTCTGTGTCCCAATTGTCCTTGGTTTAACCATGGATGGGTGTGTCCAGCGCATGGCGCATCTGGTCTGCCGGCCAGGAGTTTGACAGCTCTGCTATAGGCGAAGACAGCCAGAAGGACCCTCAAAGCAAATATTTACAAATATTTTACATGTTATGTAAACAAAAAAGACTGAAGCATATCTTAAGTTCTGGGAGATTCAGGTGGATTCCTTACTCTCATCCTGATTCACTAGGGTATGAGAAAAAAAGGCAAGAAAAGGCACAATGAAACTTTCAAAGTTATACTGTATTACCATAGTGCAATGTTTCTCAGCATCAGCAAATTTAAAATGTGTGCTAAGGAATTTTGGGAGTTGAAATCCAAATAGCTAAAAATTGTTGAGTTTGAGAAACGTAGTCTGTCTCAATAAACTTAAGTCTTTCTATGGAGCTGGTTTACCTTGTCAGGCTCACAGTAGGATACATAATGCATAGATTACTGAGATCATGATTCTTCAAAAATACTCAGAAAATACATGTATAGCAAGATATCAGAAATGTCTGATCTCCTAACCAATCTCATTAAATTAGCACTTTTTTCGACTGATTTGAAGCCACCTTAATATACAGAGAAGGTATTTAATCTATAGCTAGAATGATTTCTTAATTGTGGGATTTGTATTTTAGCTATAGTTCAGGTGCTAATTTATATATCATATTTATATTCGCATTTGCCACAACATTATTCAACTAATTATTCATGTGATAAGGATTATAATTCAGCTATATATCATAGAATTATTTACCTTGCTTTTCTGCATTTGTACAGTACTTCCTAGATGTAGCTAGTTTGCTGCTGAGAAATAGGAAGCTGTATAATCATACTCGTTCCTTAGCTTTTCTGAATAATCTTACATATGCTGACATTTCTATAGCAGATCACTAGTTCAAGAAACTTGTGGGTTGTTTGCTGTAAAATAATTCCAGCATAAGAGTCTTCCAGTGTTTGCCACCCAGAAATACCATAGCTCCCACATCTTTACTGTGGTCTTTGTCCCAACTTCTGAGAGCTTCTTGGTTACTGATGGACATAAAAAATAGCATTCAGAATGAGAAATAAGCAAAACCAATGTTAATGGCTATCTGCACTAAAAAAATAGTGTTTGCTTTCACTATGGTAAACAATTTAAATATATAAGGAAAACAAAAAGATAAAATGGTCAGAAAACTAAAATGAGAATGATATAGAAGAAAGAATTGTTTGATTCATACAATGTATAAACCAAGTTTATTCATGGATGATAAAGCATTATTCAAAAATTGAATTTACATAACATTTAACATAACATAAATACATAAATTGTGTATTTGTCAGTCACTATTTCTCAGACCCATTATCAAAAAAGATATTCCCAAAATACTGCCTTGATGAATTTTACATGCAATAATCAAAGAAACAGTCACTACAAACCTACAAACACTAAAATATGTTTCTTAGCTTGGTGATGATGACAAAGAATATAAATAATACGTAAATAAATAAATGAAATCTTGATTTCACATCAGTGTATATATACATGCTATATTTGCAAATCCAGTGATGACAGATTGATGAAGTGTTGTAACATCTTCAGGAAATCAGTGAGGAATCCAGAATATTGCTGGCATATAATTCTATTTATAATCAGGCATGGTAGCTATGATGGTATTGATGCACAAAGCTATGGGGCATCCCAGACTGCTTGGTTTCTGTTTTTTGAATAATACATGGAGAATGGTTGAAAACACTTGGATTTGCTTGTGCAAATTTGCTCTTACGTACCTGCAGGAATTTTTTTGGTTTTTGCAATTATTTTCTAGGATTGTACCAAAGAAAGTAACGGGGGTGGGGCGGGGGGGGGACACACTGGTGATGGAAAGTTGCCTACCAACCTCCTATACATAGTCCAACTTATTTGTGATGACAGCAACTCCCCTTTAATTTGGATCTCACATTTTTTTGAGGCTGTGGATGGTATCACATTCTGCACAGCTTAAGCTATGTCATAAATCAGTAACTTGCTGATTGCTTAGCCTGGAGGCATTTTGTGGACATTGGTTTGTAAGGTTTGAAAATTATGACCATCCTGAGGGGACTATACAGGCTTCTTCCTATCTTCTTCCTAAGTTATATAATAGTTGGCGCATATTCTGAAAATGGGATAATTGTGCCCTGCTGCATAAATCAGAAATATGATAGATGCATCCCTTGAGGAAATAAGATTGGTAGGAAATAAGTTATTAGTTCCAATAAATTAAAAACTGCCCATAAAAATTCAGCTGTGAGAATTCAGGAAATCTCATGTGCATATTCTGAGTTTTCTTTAAAATCTTGCACTGTTTAGCTTTGATGAACTTTTACTAGTTTCCTGTGAATTTACTTTATTTAGAGATACGTTTTTTGATGTTGGTTCAAGGTTATTCATTCGTTTTTACACAGACATGATAATATTTTAAATGATAATTAGTTTGTAATTGGGGAAAATATCCTTATTTTTTTCTTCCCTCTAACTCCTAGCATTATTTCTGTGGCAAGAAGAGAATAATTCTGAAACACAGTTGGTTTGTAGAATAGATGAAAATTGTTTTTCTCATTTGAAGTGTATTTTACATTGCTATTTTCTAGAAAGCAATGGCAGTAGTGCATAGAAAAATTGATATTTCCTCTCCTTTTTAAATTTGGCAGGTCATTTTTTTAATTGGATAGTCTTCACATTATAAGAGGTTTTTTGAAATATTATAGAAATATAAGAAACATTCTAATTTATAATAGTTTCAATACTGAAAATGCTATAGTAGTAAAACTACTAATACTTAATAGCCAAAGTAACTTTCGTATTACATTTACTATAAAATTTCACCAGAGCAAGATTCAAATCACACCTAAATTATTTTATTGCCTTTAACATAAAGAGTTGCATTTCTTGACTATAAAAATCCTATAGCCTGAATTTCAAGGCAACTTTTTTTATGGCATTCTTATGATTCTAGATGTGGTTAAACAGAGGACAAGGTACCTCAGGGGTGTGGCCTGCCCCAGGCCTCGTCCACCCCGAGGCATCACATAATCTGCTTCCTATTCCTCAGGGTCCCTGCATGCTTAGCCTGCTTCTCACCCAGTCACTCAGTCTCCCAAGGGAGCCTAAAGCCAGGCAACAGATGCTACCAATGCATGCCTGACAGTGAGACCTTGTAGGATGAGGCCTTCTCTTATTAGCCATCCAGGGACTTGGAGGATTTGGCCAGCCTCTCACCTAACTCCAGGGCCCAGCAGCCCTCAACTTAACTTTCTATTTTTTGCAGAGGAGCCCAGGTGATATAATGCGAGCCCAGCTTTCCTACAGAGGCTGTCTGTAAGTAAAGCAGGTACTATATCTTACAGCAGCCACTATTGTTGCAAACTTGTTGGGGGATCTGTTTTTTTAAGGATGGTTCACAAACTGCACGAACAAATGCCCAGCTTTAGGCTTCCTTGAGTAGCTGAGTGGATAGCTGAAGTGAAGATCTCAGGTTGGAATTAGGAGAGTGTCTTAAATTGCCGAGGCAGAAAATTGCAGCTCAATAAGTGTAACAAGACGGAATAATGGGACACTACTGCCTAGCAACAAGAAATTTAAAAGAAATCTTGATTGCTTATAGATTGCTATGTTTATATTATTATGGAAAAACAAAAAGTTGTGGTTTCATTTTACTGCAACAAAAGGGAGTCATAAGTCAACACTTTTTTTCTTTCTTTTTCCCAGCCCCACCTGACTTTTCTTTCCCCTTTCCCCCACCCCAACAGTGGCTTCCTATTTACTTTTGTATTTTGTATCTTATTCTATAACCTAATAAAAATGTTTAAATTAAAAGTAAATAAATAAAAATAAGCAAAAAGTTACAAGTTAGAAGGATGCAGATAGAAGGATGCTAGCTAAGGCATTTAGACTTATATTCACCTCTATCTTATTATAGTAAAACACACACCCCTTTTGATAAGAAAGCTTATTAGCATAAACATGCAATGTATGAAGGAGGGTAAAGTAGAAGAAATCAATTTAAAAAAACGTATCAAGGAACCAATGAGTAGTTCTTAGGATGTTAACTTCCTTTATCATAACTGTATAAAAGTTGTATGATGTACAAATGTGTATTGTTCAGAGTCTTGGCTACTTTAGCTGCTGAGACCCTTTTGCTGAAGGACACCAATAAAAGCTCCATGAACCTGCCTCTCATGTCTGGCTTTGATTGGCATCTGCGCCAAGCTAAACCTAGGTTGCAAACAACAGAAACCTACAGGCTCTCACAGCCTCATCTGCACTGGTAGTGTCTGCTACCCAGCTTTAGGCTCCCTTGGGTGGTGGAGTAGCAAGATGGGAAGCAGCCTTGGCATGCAAGGACATGGCAGGAAGCATGGCAGAAATAAATGGGGAGGGAGCTGCTGCAGTATCCCTGCAATCAGTTGTAAAGGTGAACAACTGCCAAGGCACTGCAGTCCCCATAACTTTGAAACTCTGTTGTACGAGTTTTTGAGAGGCCTGTCGTAAGTTCAAATGATTACTAAGCAACCAGTTGTAAGTCGAGGGCAACTTGTACATCCATCCACGCACCCATTCATAGATATACATCAATATATTTGTATTACAATAAAGGATTATTAAAATTAGCACAATTGGAGCAACTCTCTGTATTTTCATAGTGTTCATGCTAATAATATTGTCTCTTCCTATGGCATATCAATTTTGACCCCCAGTGTGCATAAAATATCAATTTATCTATAAAGAATGATCTAATAATTATAAATTGATTCCATAAATTGAACTTTACTACTGGTATCGAACTATATACAAAGTAATATCTGTACTTTTTTGTAATTTTTCTTCTTTAAATGAAAGTATTACCTAACCCATAATCCCACATGGATTGAGTGACCAAAGCTTTTAGAAAAATAAATAAAAATAAAAATAAAGAAATCAACAAATATTCTTTACAATATTAGTTTATACAAGTTCCAAACCAGTAAAAGTACATTTTGAGCTCTGATTTGAACTTGAACCACAGCCATAATATAACCCCTTGTGATTCCGAACACTAATAGTTATAATACAATATATACTGATATTAAACTGACTAAACAGATTGTGTGATAGAGCAACATTTTCTACACCTTTAAATACCTTTTGTGGCCACGATTCATGGCCATGGACCCCCTAAGACTTAAGGCCCTGTCACACTGGCCGACGGATGCAAAACGTTTGTAAAAAGGACACAGCGGAGGAGAAAATGTTCCATCCATTGTTATTCGCTCTCAAAAGGGGAAAAAATTTGCATAACCAGAGTGGACAACACAGAAAGGAACGGACGGGGGGAGGACGCAGGGCGGATGAAAAGCGGATGCTCCACGGAAGCCAAGCGGATGGAAGTGGATGGGAGCGGATGGCACATCTGCAAAGCTTCCGGGGGGGCGCAGCAAAGCGGACGTGGAACGGAAAGAGCGGATGCAGAGCGGACACCGAGCGGATGAAGCGGATGCACAGCGGATGCCGAGCGGATGAAGCGGATAAAGAGCGGAAGCCTAGCGAAAGACTAGCGGATGCCTAGCGGATGCCTAGCGTTCACTGCGCATGCGGGGAGGATGCATTGCGTCAGCCCCGCAGATATAAAGGGAAGCAGCTCCTAAGCAGGTGACCATTCAGAGGAAAGACCTGCTTCCAGACACATTGACTGCCTGCCTGCCTTGCCAGCCTGCCTGCCTTGCCTGCCTGAATGCCTGCCAGCCTTGCTGCCTGCCTGCCTGCCAGCCTGCCTGCCAGCCTTGCTGTCTGCCTGCCTGCCAGCCTTGCTGCCAGACTGCCTTCCAGCCTGCCTTCCAGCCTTGCTGCCTGTCTGCCTGCCTGCCAGCCTTGCTGCCAGCCTGCCTGCCAGTCTTGCTGCCTACCTTCCTGCCAGCCTGCCTGCCTGCCAGTCTGCCTTCCAGCCTCCCTGCCAGCCTTACTGCCTGCCTGCCTGCCTGCCTGCCTGCCAGCCTGCAAGCCTTGCTGCCTGCCAGCCTTGCTGCCAGCCTTGCTGCCAGCCTGCCTGCCAGCATCCCTGCGAGCATCCCTGCCAGCCTCTGTTCAAGCCTTGCTGCCTGCCAGCCTGCCTTCCAGCCTGCCTTCCAGCCTTGCTGCCTGCCTGCCTGCCTGCCTGCAAGCCTTGGGGCCTGCCTCCCTGCCAGCCTTGGTGCCTGCCCCCCTGCCAGCCTCCCTGCCAGCCAGCAACCCCACAACCATGCGGAAGCACAGCAAGCCTCAGCCATCTGCTGCCAGCCCTTGCAAGAGGGACAGGGCTACCATCCCGCCCCCTGGCCCTCACTCTGGTTCTGCTGTGGCTTCTGCAGCACGGGCTCGCTCTTCTGGGGCTGGGGCTTCTGCTGCTTCTGGAGGAGCTGATGATGATGCTTATGGCGGTGGTGCTTCTGCTCGTGCTTACTCTGCTGATGCTGCTTCTGGCGGTGGTGCTTCTGCTGATGCTGCTTCTGGAGGAGCTGCTGATGCTGCTTATGGTGGTGGTGCTTCTGCTGGTGCTTACTCTGCTGAAGCTGCTCCTCATCCTGCTGGTCCTGCTGGTCCTGCTGGTCCTGCTCATCCTGCTCGTGCTCCTGGTCTTGTTCGTCCTGCTCATACTGCTCATGCTCCTGGTCCTACTCATCCTGCTGGTCCTGCTCGTGCTCCTGGTCCTGCTCGTGCTGCTGCTGGTGGTGGTGCTCCTGGTGCTGCTGCTGCTGATGATGATGATGATCCTGCTGCTGCTGCTGCTGCTGCTGCTGATGATGATGATGATGATGATCCTGCTGGTGCTGCTGCTGCTGGTGGTGTGGAGGAGCAGCCCCTACAACCTGGAAGCCCCTCTGATGAGGGCCCATGTGGTCCTGCCAAAGGGAGGAAGAGGCATATGCGAGAACGGGAGAAGAGGCAATACTCCATCGAGGAGGAACATGAGGATGAGGTGCTGGAGTGGCTGAGAGAGAATGAGTATCTATGGCGGAAGGGACACAGGCTCTATAGGGGCACCAAAAGGAAGCAGGCTGCTTGGAGAGAGAAGGCGGAGAGCCTGGGCTACACTTCGGAGGTGCTCCTCGGCTGGTGGAAGCACATGCACACCTGGTACGGGAAGCTGCACCTCAAGAAATCTGGCTAGACTGCGGTCAAGCTGACGGACAGAGAGACCTACGTCATGGCCAAGTGCAGCTTCCTGGAGGGTGAGATCCGCCACCGAGGAGCAGCCCCTCTCACAACCCTCTCTCTCAGGCAGCCTGCTGAGAACCAGTCCTCTTCCGGCCGAGAGTCAGCTCCTGTCTCCAGGCAGGTGTCTGTGGAGCATGCCACGACGGAGAACCCGTGGACAGCTGTTCTAACTGTGGCGGAGCGCGTGGAGGACTCCCTGGCGCAATGGGAGAAAGGAGACGGCACTTCCACCACAGTCCTACCTGAATCCACCCCTAGCTCCACTTCCACAGAAAGGCAGAGAGCCAGACAGGAGGGGCAGAGCCACACTGTCCTGCTGGAGATAAGAGACACCATCAGGAGCAGCATAGATATCCTCTCTCAGCTGGTCCACACCGACTCCTCATCCTCCAAACGCAAGCCCTTCCTCACCTATGTGAACCAGACTCTCACGGACATGGCGGAACCCCAGTACCTGGTGGTGAAGGACAGGATCACCGATCTGCTTCACAACCCTCAAGATACAGATGAACCTGCTCCCACCCAGTCCAGGTCTACTCCTCCACCCCAGGTGATGTCCCTCCCATTCCAAGGCTTTCCACAGGCCCTCACCTACCAGGGCTATGGCTACCAGGAGGTCCAGCAGCACAGGCAGCAGCCCTTCCCAGTCCAGGTACAGACTCATCGGACGCCACCGTTGCCACCGGTTCCACTGATGCCACCGATGCCAGCCACGCCAATGATGCCACCGACACCACCAATGCCACCCACATCACTGATGCCACCCACGCCAGTCCTCACCCAGACCAGACCGCCCCACTACACTGCTCCTTCCTCCACCCCACAGCCAAGCCCGGCCTCAGTACATCTGTCCTCGGTACTGGGGCTGACACCCCATGGCATGGAGGAAGGAGCTCTCAACATCACGGGGTTGAGCCAGCTGTCTGAGAGCTTCCTCAACACACCGTCACCATTGGTGCTTCAGACCAGCATTCCAGCAGCAGACACCTCCACAGCACCTGGACCCTTCACCCCTGAGACTGGGCACACCTCTGAGTGACAGAAAAGAGTGCCAGAGACTGGGTGGCTACCTGTAGACTTTATTTGGACACTTGACTTGAGCGATTTTTCTTTTACAGATTGTTATTAATAAAGATTATCTTTGCTTCATACACTTGCTTCATTTATTTTTGTAAATAAAGTCTTGGTGGAAACTTTTAGAAATGGTTTAAGCCTTTGCATGCTTGTAGGATGGGTAAGGATAGCAGTGGGGTGGGCAGAAATATCTTTGGGATGGGTAATAGCTGTGGGATGGGCAGGGATACCTGTGGGATGGGTTAGGATATCTGTGGGATGGGTTAAGATAGCTGTGGGATGGGTTGAGATAGCTTTGGGGAAAGATAAACCTCCATTGCAACCATAGTGGGACTGTATGGTCCACCCTCCCAGCTGCCACACCTATGGCCCTTCATTATCAATAACAATGTAAGCATTGATCCACACATGTCAACATAAACACAACTCTTTATTAAATGCCCTGTTCATTGTAGGCCCACCCAAAATACATGGCCCAATCTCATCAGTGTGATGAGACAGGCTGAAGGAAGCATCCATTAATCATCTATCTTCCTGTCTTGCCACTCCACTGCTCCAGCTGGGGAGTTGCACTAGTGTTTCAGGAGGTTGCACTGCTTCTTCCCTTCATGTGAGGCTCTGTTGGGGCCTTGCACATCCACAGTGTCTATCAGGTTTTGCCCCTGCCTCCATTCCCCAGGCTCCATGTCCCCATTGCCTTGTTGGAGGTCCACAAGCCTGTTTTGCAACACTGGGTAGCGGATTCGCATGAGATTGTGCAGGATGCAGCAAGCTTCCACGATCCTCCTCACGGTCTCTGGGCGATGCTGCATGGTGGTGAGAAGTACCTGGAACCTGTTGGCCAGGATGCCAAAGGCGTTCTCCACCACCCGCCTTGCCCTGGACAGCCTGTAGTTGAAGATCCTCTCTTCATGGGTGAGGCATCTGGAAGTGTATGGCTTGATGAGGTAGGTTCTGAGGGAGAAGGTGTCATCCCCCACAATGAAGTAGGGCACATCTTGCGTGTCGTTGGACAGGGGGTCTGGATCTGGGAAGCCCATGATGAGGTTGCGTTCCAGCCCCTCCTTGAGGTCACTGGCATTGTATTCCTGGGCATCTGAAGCTGACTCCTTGCCTGAAGCATCGATGTACATGAACTTGTAGACAGCATCGACCATGGCGAAGAGGACGATGCTGAATAAGCCCTTGTAGTTGTGATAAGTGGACCCCGACTTGGCTGGCGCTTTGCAGGCCACGTGATTGCCATCTATGGCTCCAACGGTGTGGGGGAAGTTCCACTTCTGATACCACAGCTCTGCAACTTTCTTCCATCCTTCATCAGTGGAGGGGCACTGGAGGAGCTCCTGCAGGTATTCTTTGATGATGGCCTGCACCACTTCTCTGACCACAATGCTGATGGTGTTGTGTGGCACCCTCCAGCCGTACTGCATGCTCCTGTAGGTGGTCCCTGAGGCCAGGTGGTGCAGAGTCAGTGCCACCTTGAGCCCAGGGTCCAGGCTGGGATGGAAGTTGGTACTCTGCTTTGTCAACCTGGGTGTCAGCCGCTCCACAACTTTGTCAAACATGGCTGGAGGCATCCTCATGAAGTTCTGGAATGCACGAGGGTCTTCGTTCCTGAGCTCCACCATCAGCTTGTTGTACAGTCCGTACTCTGCTCTTCTCCCGATCCATCTTCGGACCCAGATGCTTCTTGGCCGCCTCCTTTTCTTCCCGTAGTAGAGTTGAAAGAGCCTGTAGATGGCTTCGCACTCTTGCAGAATGATGGTGGCTACCAAAAGGAGTTTGTTACGATCCATGGTGGACATGACTGGATGCTGTGGAAGAGCAAGAGGCAGATGAAGGCTGCAGAGGTCTGCATAGCAGGGCTGCTGGTCTGAAAGTGAGATCCAGGTGAGTTGCTCCCCCTTTTTATGGGCAATATAGGTTTTCCCCTATGTGTCCTTTTGCATCCTCTAGGCATCTTCTAGACATCCTTAATATCCGAGATAGGTCCCCTCTGCGAACGTTTTTTCCGTTTAAAATGCTTTCTTTGCGAGCTACGTCCGCTTTCATCCTTTCTCCGTCCGTGCTACTAACGCTGTGCGTCCATTCCGCTTCCTGCCTGTGTCCGCTTTCTGCTGGAGTGGATTTGAGTTGCGCAGATGCGCAGCGGATGCCTAGCGGATGTAGCAGACGCATAACGGATGACGAGGATGCAGAACGGATGTTCCCCATATGCCTAGCAGATGCAGAACGGACGCATTGGATACATTTTCCACTCAAAAAGTTTTGAGCAGCTCAAAATCTTTTGAGCGGATGGAACTTCAGTCGACAGATGCTGGACAGATAGAGAGGAAGAAAAACGGACGCAGTGAGTTCAAAACGGAAGCATCGCGTTAACCAATGGATGGCAAGTGTTTGTCTCCATTTTACATCCTCTTTCCATCCGTTGGTGCAGTGTGACATGGGCTTTAACTCAAAATTAAATCATAACATTTCTTCAAGCCTTTGCGGACCCCGTGTGACAACATCACAGCCTGCCCGGGGGTCCACAGATCATAGATTGAGAGCCACTGTGATAGAGAATTGTACTCCTTATTTGGGTAACACTTCTAAAGACTTTAATATAGTTCTTTTATAATTCACTGAATAAATCAAAATCTAAAGTTGACCTCAAAGGTGACTCTTTTTCTTGTTGATTTCATACATGAAGAATATAGAAGCTTTCGTGTAATTTGTAATCAAGAGGGCCAATTCACGAATAACAAACTTGAAAATTAAAATGTCAGACAAAGTAATGTAATATATGATAACTTTTTAGGCTGTTCATGAAGATTATATTTTAATATCATTCTAATAGCTTGATTATAAAATATGATTTTGTCCATTTAAAGTAGGTTGAGAAAGGGGGAAAAACAACTCTGATTTATTAGATGTTTGAGTGCTACCATTCTTATTCAGTGACATTTTTGCTGGCAGAACAATTTAACAATCCAAATGTTTGCACATTTGTACTATATACCACATAACAACAACAAATATACCCTTCACATTCTGTTAATTCACCTGCTAAGCACTCAAATAGGAAAAAATGAATTTTGAAACAGATTAACATCTATCTCTGTTTACTTCAGCATACAAAGATAGCACAGAAAGGAAAAACATACCTGTGTATGGTTTCTGAAATATGATTCAAGTACCCATCCTATCAGGTACTATAGTTAAAAAATCGGATAAGTGATGCAACCTAATCCTTCAGTTCAGGCAGCAAAATGTATTGGATCAGCACTGAGGAACAACAGGTATTATCAGTAGGCATTAAATCAGAGGTGACCAACCTTAGCAACTTTAAGACTGTGGACTTTAACTCCCAGAATTCCCCAGCCAGCATGCTAATCAATGAGGAAGAGAGGCAGCAGGCAGTGGAAGGTTACTGATTTGTTGAACACTATCTCCTCCCACAGTTCTTCTAGTTACCTTACTGGAACAGTATGATATTCTTGCATTATTTTGTCATATCACAAATTATGGATCTAATTCTATTCAGTTTTTTTAATGTGATTATTTCTTAGCATTTATGCCATTCTGACACAATTATTTATTTACCAACTTGATAGATTTATATCCTGCCTCCTGTCTAGCAGCACAAGGTAGCTTATGAGAAAGATTGGGCTGAGAAAGAGCATCACTGGCCCAAAATCAACCAGTGAATTTCATGGTTGTGGGGAGGACTGAACTTGGTCTTTATAGTTCCAGTCCAAACACTTTAGCACTCTGAAAGGACTGTAAGTTTATTCTACAAGGCGTCATAATACTCTTTAAAATGCTGAGGAAAGAACATCTAATTTTGAGAAATTTCAAAAACCACAGCAAAGAAAAACTTTCTAATTATTATTTCAATAGAGAAGAAATGTGTTACATTTATCTCACATTCTTAGAAGTTTTGAGAATGTTTTGGGGTCCATATTCCTTGACTACTGCATGAAAACAATGCCTGGGGTCTTATCAGAAATCAGCAAGGTTTTCTTATCAAAGACTAGTGCAGAAAATTTATTGCTATCACTCTTTCAGCTCATTCAAGTAACCCAGTCTTAAAACAAACCACATTATACAACGTAGAGTATTTAGGTCTCCATTTGTTCAAATGATGGTGTCCTGTTCTTGCTAGTCACATGGAGACATGTTCCTAAGATGCTACATTTGTCAAAGAATAATTTGTCAAAGAATTTGTCAAAGTTTCCCTTGAGCCAAATTATGACACCAGTGACTCTTGCCAGAAAATTATAGCATAGATCATATGTGGCATTCAGAGCTGATGGTTTGTAGCTGTTTGGCAATCCCACCTCATGTTGTAGATCTCATAGAAGGAGATTAATTTCTTTTCCCTCTGTTGAAATGATTCAAAAATAGCCATGTCATCAAACCCAAATAAAAAATGAGTGACAGAAGAAAAAGATATTTGAAGCTATCCAAAGCACTTTGAGTTTTTAGAAAGAGAAGACCCTAAGTGTAAAGCTAGCATATCTCAAAACTATTTCCAAAAGGCCAGGTGAAAGAAGAAGAAGCTTCTCTATCATTAAAGTAAGCATTTAATTTTTTAAAAAATAATTATTATATTAAACTGCAATGTTTAGCACAGTAATTGACTTCTTGCTAAGCTTTTTATGCAATTAATAACACAATCTAGTACATATTGTTTTATACATTTCTGTATTTTTAATAACATATTGGTTTTCCTAAGATACTTTGATGTTTGAATTACTTGGATATGTTGTTAGTAAACACCATATTAAACTTTGTCTTCTCATGCTTGATGTCTCCATAGAATATGTTTGGTAAAATAACAGTTTCAGCATACTGATAAGAGTATGGAACTTATTTGTTCAGCTTTAATGAAATCATTATAAATAAATAACTCAATATTGCCATATAATTGCTTCATTCCAGTCTGCATCTAATCTAGAAACAAGATCCATTAATTGTAGTATTTATATGTCTGATTAAATCTGAAGTGAATTGCCCATAAATGAGCTAAAATTGATTTGAGATGCAATTTCATAACTACAGACTCTTCACTTTCATATCTTGAGGTAGGAATATATTCCTATATTTTGTGAGGTAAAAATAAACCTGAAAAAAATCATGAGGACATTAACTCTACTTCTTTGCAAAATACCTGCTTTATCTGGAAACACAGAGATTATACTGAAGATAGAATATTCGTCCTAATAAAACTATACCAATTTCATAATACGCTACATATTTATTCAGTAGCAAATATTACTAATTAAATGGAAATTAAGCCAAGGGAGATTAAGCTATGAGTTGCAGTTATGAGCATTTAGCTGGGAGTAAATGCATATTGAATTGAGTAAGGCTTACTTCTGAATAGAATTTTATGAGATCACAATAAAAAAACTTGCCTTTAAAAACATATATAAATATATATAACATGTAAAACATTAATTCCCAAGTTATCAAAGATTTTTGATTTCCATTTTAGGGAAGTGGAAAAAAAGTTAATGAAGGAAATTTAATCAGAAAATTCAGTTTAGACAAAGCAGTTTTTCCCATTCATCATTGTTTAAGAACTACCATATTAGGGATTGTTTCATTTACCCACTGTGGGTTTATGCTTAATAAACTGCTACCCTTAAATATAAGACATGCAGATATACTTTAAGATGTTTGCTGTATTTCCACTTATCTAATTAATTTGGAAGGAAGGAATGGGAAAAAAACAGCCATTTGTAACGGCTTACCTGTCTGAAATTAAACTGATTGCTTGGTATTAACAAACTGAAATAAGGCCATAAACCAAAGATATTATGCAGTTGTTTTGGTTAAAAAGTGCCATACTTGAGTTCCTTTAAGTATTTTCCATGGGGAATGGAATTTTAACTGGGACTTTAAGTAAAATTATGGATTTCTTCTTTTCTGTTAAGTTTCTGGATTCACTTTATTATTTTGGACAATCATCACAAAAATGGAAGCAACACAAACAAAAACTATATTAAAGGAAAGAAACATATACCTCCAAATACCACAAATGATTGTGGAGAGAAAACTGATGCCACTGAGATATTTTTGAAAGTGCTCAAAATGCAAAAAAGTTGAAAGTGCAAAAAATGCCCCATTTTTTGTCAATACCTACTTGAATCCGTCTACATTTTTCAATGCTTCTTCCATTCTTTTTCTTTTCAAACAAAATGTTTTTTGGGGGATGAAAAGACAGAAATGTTGAGCAACTCTTCAGCTAGTGGTATAGAACTAAAAGCCCTCAAACTGAAAGCATAGTGAAGATCAAGTGATACCAGATGGCTAGTGTTGGCAGATGTGCAGACACAAGGGGGAGATAATATGTGTGAATAAAGCTCTAGTTTTACAGAAATGCTGATGTCTGCACATGCTTAATTGCTGAGGATGGTTGACTGTCATTGGGAAAAGAAAAAAAAACACAAAACTGGGGAGACTGAAAACAAAATAAATTATCCCAGAGAAAAGCACAGGATCACTCTTGTTAGAAAGTAAGACTGTGTTACATGAATTTGCAACCCATAGTTATTGCACAATAGTATCTACTTGCAATCCAAATAATTCCTGAACTATTCAGAACAGAAAAGGATTTTTTAAAAAATGATTGCATTATTATTCTTATATTATTTTATTTAATAACTAAGAGAGAATTCACCTTGGATGGCCTTTTACTGAACTCAGTTTAGTACAGTTGTTAGTTACAATTAAACTATTTTAATTTATTCATTATTCTGTTTATAACTGCAGCAATAATGTTATTCTTCTTCATGGATGGAAAAACTTCTGCTGCATTCATAAATATCAGAGACACAATCTGAAATAATAGTGTGTCATGTAAAATGTAAATAAGAATCAGGAAAAAGCCCTACACAATATTTTAGGGACTAAATCACAAGTTGTCACGAAGAAGTTACTAATCTTTTTATGCACTTTGATAACTATATGAGAAACATCATGAATGTTATCTTGCTTTCCTGAAACCCTTCAAGAACAATAAGAATGTACAGTCCTAGGTGTAAGAAGGGAAACCAGTAGATGCAGCCCACATTATCAATTAAAACTGATGTTAAAATATTTTTTGCATGTTGAGATGTTCAATATTATCTGGTAGTAAAGCCCATTTTCTATTTGTTCCACAGTATTATCACTGTAGTTGTTTAAACAATATATAGGTTACTTTCTCTGCAAACAAAACTAAGAAGGTGTGAACTGAAGCACAGTATCTTTTGTCAATCCAACTCAGATAACTTTAGCTAAAATATTTATCTAACTAGAATCTAATGTAGGAAATAATTTTCACAGAAACCCTGTATGTAAACCATTTTATAATGGGGGAAAGGTAAAAACTTGTTGTTTTCTTAGAACATGAATTATTCTTTTAGAGGTAAAAAAAAAAAAGTGCCGTCTCTTTTGTACTTTTGATTTGCTTTTCAGAAAATGGACAGCGACACTGGCTCCAAACACCATTCCATTAGAATAATCTGTGATGCTCAAGGCTTGAAGAAATTTTGGGAAGAAATAATTGAAACATACACCAAGCAAAAAGAAACTGAAGATTCTCGATTGCACCAAAGTGCATTAAATAAGTGAGTGATTTTTTTTTAATAAAAATTTTATTGATTTTCAACAAACAAATATACACAAACAAAACACAAAACATAAAAACATAAAACTTCTTTTTGGAAAGCGGCTTAATCCCAGGTTACATCTTTTTCTACAGACATAAATTCAAATTCATGCTCACTTTTTATCCCATTTCATATCTTATTTACCATTTTACATTTTCTATATAGTTTCTCCCCTCTTTTCACTCTCTTAATTTAATTTTTTTATTTCATCTCAATTTAAATCATTATGCATATATCTTTTGTCTGTTCTATTTCAATTTTCTATTATCTTTTCTCATTAACACAAAATTTCTCCTGTAATCACTGATTGAAGTATGATGTCTTTGAATCTTTCCTCTAAATTTAACAATTAAAATAATATATACTTTTTATTCTGATTCTGCTTAGTACATTCTAAAGCTAAATACTATATTATAAAATAAAAAAGAGTAATAAGTTTATAATATAATTAAAACAATAATCCATAGCAAATTAAGCTCTGTTATTAAATCCAGTTTTCTAACATTATTTCAAATATAAATACAACAATACAATCTTATGTACTTTTGCAGAATCTCTTTTTTAATCATATTTTTACCCACTATCTCTGAATAAATCTCGGTTCTTTACATCTTGTTTTAAACCTTTGTAACTTCTCTTCCCTTTTTCCCTTCCTTTCTTCTCCAATCCTGCCTTTTTACCCCCTTGTCTCTTAATCTCCACCTTCTTAATCTCCACCTTCTTCTGTATTCCTCTTTTCTGTTGCTTTCTGAAGGCCCGGTCCCACTGCACTTACGGATGCAAAGAGGATGTAAAACGTTAAAAAAAGCTTGCCATCCGTTGGAAAACGCTATGCATCCATTATGTACTCATTGCATACATGTTTCATACACTCTATCCGTCGAGCATCCATCCACTGAGATTTCATCCGCACAAGAAGTTTTGAGCTGCACAAAACTTTGTGAACGGATGAACTTTCCGCTGTGTATGATGTAAATCCGTGACATCCGAGCAACAAACGTTCTATGTCCGTTTATCATCTGTTAAACGTCCGCTGTATCCTCTCTGCATCCTCTGGGCATCCTCACAACTCACATCCACTGCAGCTGAAAACAGAAAGAGGGAGGAAACAAAAGGTACACGGAACATCTACACAGCGTTAGTAGCACGGAAATAGAAAGGATGCACAGTGAATGGTTTGCATCCGATATACATCCACGCGGCATCCCCTTTCTTTCCTTTAGGCGTACGTGATGCATCCGCTTCATCCGCTATGCGTCTGCTTCGAAATTATCCCCTGGAACCCCTTCGGAGGTGTCATCCGCTTTCATCCACTAGGCTTCCTATGAACATCGTTTAACATCCCCGCTATATACTACCCACATCCATTCTTTTCTGTTCTGTTTATGCAAATTTTCATCACTTTTTGGAGCAGATGACAATGGATGGAGCCACCTGCAAAATTTTGCTCAACTGTTGTGTCCTTTATGCATACGTTTTGCGTCCGTCAGCCAGTGGGACCAGGTCTTGACATTGTAACGATTTTTCACCTTATTTTTCCCTTTTTTGGTTGTTTTTTTAAGTCTTAAATTCTCCATTCTCTTTCCCCTCTTTCACTTTTCTTCCCCAGCTAAAGTTGTTTGTTCATTAAAGATGGCTTCTTCTTCATCCCAGTCTTCTTGTTCTTGTAGTTTCTGGTAGGTAGATATCGCCATTTCTGAAAAATGGAAAACAGACCCAGAAGAGCCCTTCCATTTTTGTTCCTCTTCTTTTAGCTTTTTAAATTCATTTTTCAGTTTATCAACAAGTAGTGCCATTGTGAAAAGTTTTTTTATACAACCCAGATGTTTTTATTCTTTCAAATAATGATTTCCAAAAGTCCCAAAGTCACCAAGCAATCCAAATACACACAGACTGTTTCATTTCGCACTTTCTTCTTTTTATACTTTCTCTTCCTGGGGATATAGTTCAGTTACAAAGCTCCAATTAAAATATATCTTTTAGAAGTCTTGTCACAGTTTAGCTCTGATCTTATAAATTCCAAGCAGCCTCCTCCAACAAAATCTTGATATTAATTCTTTTCCTCTCACTTCCCACTGATAGCAAAAAAGTCCCCCCCCCCCAATGCTCAGAAATCTTTACTGTCCCTTTGGCTTTAATTTTCAGGATTACCTGCTGATGCCAAAACAGGTTTTTCTGATTTCTTCATTCATTTGCTTTCACTTTAAGGAAGGAGAGTGAGAAAAAACAAACTTTCCCTTTTTATTTTCATTCGCCGCTTTTTCCGTCTTCGTCGGGAACAATGTATCTTTAATAAAACTTAAATTCCAGGGTATTTAAATGTTACTTATTATCCTGGTTAGCCAAAAAATTTCACTTTCTCAGCTTCCGGCTGCACATTCTTATCTGGATGAAAGCTTCTTTGTGGCGGCCATTGCTGACCGCTGCTCCACCACTTTCGGAAAAGGGAGTTAAGCCAGCTGAGGAGGGGGGTTGCGATTCCCCCAGACCCCTGCTGGATCTCCCCTATCTTCAGTTACCTCTACGGGGTAACTATAGCCCCCAAATCCAGCTGGATCAGGGGCACTCCAGCAGCGAGCGCAGCAGAAACTGTGCACAATCACGGATTCCTGCCACTGCTGAACCGGAACCCTATAAGTGAGTGATTTTATTTGCATTAAATTCAACCTGCTTAGCAAAGATGCATTACGAGTTTCAAACTGGATATATCTAATATTTTTATCAGTCTATGTTCAACTGAACTGAATTCACTGGCCAAGACAGAATTTCTTTCCAGAGAGGTCTGGACAAATATATATTTGGATGCTTTATATAAATGATATGCTAATCCAAAGGCTGAAAATAGAATTGCTGATATATTGTCTTTTCCCCAAAGCAATCAGTCCTTGATTCATTTATCCACATGGATGATCCTTTGCATATTTCTGCAAGGCCACCATTTATTCATCTGGAAGCTGGCAACATTAAAATAACATTGTCCTTATAAACATATACCTCTATTTCATGAAGAAAATATGCAGATTACCAAGATAAGCTTCGCCAAATAAAATCATATAAATGTCATTAAATATTAATGTATTTGAGGCCCTCTCCACAAGTCCATTCCAAGCTGATTTGTTTCAACTGGTCAAGAAATACTTTTATTTCACAGACTTGATGACTTGAGACATGGAATAGAAATGCCAGATATATTGCCAATCCAATCAACTAAAATGGTGATATGGACTACAGGTAATCCTCACAACAATTCCTTTAGTGACCGTTCAAAGTTTCAACGGCAGTGAAAAAAGTGATTTATTACTAATTCTCACACTTATGACTTTTGTGGCAGTCCCATGATCATGTGATCAAAATTCAGATGCTTGAAAACTGGTCCATACTTATGACTGTTGCAGTGTCTCTGGGTCATATGTTCACCTTTTGAGACCTTCCGACAAGCAAAGTCAATGAGGAAGCCAGATTCACTTAACAACTGGGTTATTAATTTAACAACTGCAGTGATTCAATTAACAACTGTGCCAAGAAAGGTCATAAAATGGGGCAAAATTCATTTAAGAAATGTTTTACTTAACAACAGAAACTTTGGACTCAGTTGTGGTCATAAGTTGAGGATTATCTGTATATTTAGAAAAAAGGTCTACTAAGTTAAATGGAGTCAATTCCTTAAGAAGTATGCATAGGTTTACTCTTCACTACTGCAATGAATTATGCACACTTCAGGTCTGAAACACATAGGGCAGTTCCATGGCACTGCTTTCCTACTACTCTGGTTCCACATCTGATTGACTTCATCCTGTTGCTTGCATTTCGGAAGAAAGCTTATTTTGGATTCTGCTATTTATTACAAATGGCAGCAAAGCTGCTATTTTCCTTGAAATATAACACCAAGACATGGTAGAACTCATGTGCAAATTGTTTTGCTGTTGGCAGGAACTCTTGGCTCACTTCAACTCCTAGTTCCTGGAATCAGTCCAATCAGTCCATCATCCTCTCTCTCTTCTCCCCAGAGATTCACTGTGCTATTCCGGGAGCTGTTCTCCTCTTATATGTTTAAAACCCATCTTCATTCTCTTCCAATCCAGTCACCACTACAACACATAACTAGGGTCACAACTATGGGGAAATGTCTGGTTATAAAATTGCTAACACGCTCACATTTTATTTTCACAAATCACCAAGGTTTTTTTTTTAAGTGCTACTGAGGAACAGCTGCAAGGAAGCTTGGAAGCCACTGGAAGATCCCACACATTCTTTTAATACTCCATTTCCTCCTCTGTACTTTGTCTTTCACATTTTGGGGGCAGTTCAGCAAAAAATGCACATAAATATTGATATTGAAAAATGGAGAAGAAGAAGATGTTCACAGAAGGGAGAGTTTTATTCATTCATTCAATTTATATGGCTACCATGTCAGGGTGCTAACTGTGAATGGCTATAACCCCTTAAATTCCAAATACAAAACACAAAAACCAATGCATGTTAATAGTAACTAAGAACTAATAAATTAACTACAAACCAATAATCCCACTGACCACCACTAAGAATCTAACTGTTATACCTGGCAACACACATCCAGATCTTCAAACCTTTGGAAAAATCAGTAGGCTTAGTGCCAATCTAATTTCAGGAGCAATAATGTTCCAGGCAGCACAACAGCAAAAGCAAGTTTTCTGGGTTTGGAAAGATGACACGTCTTAACTAACAGGACCTATAGAGAATATCAGATTATCAAACTGAATGGGAAATTTACTAATTCTTAGTAGTTGCTTCTCTGATAGAAGCTTTATTTTCAGTTTCTTTTAGTATCCTTTGCCAAACGTGTCTTCTCTATTTTTTTCAACCATTTTTTTCATCTGAGGAAAATAGTTTTCTTCCTTCCACCCACAAAGGAGAGCATTTTGCTGAACTTCTCCTACAATCTCTTCCAGTTGCCTTAGCTATACGGTGATTAAGAAATGTGTGAGAATATTTGTCTTTTATTCATCCCTCCCTTGGTGTCTGTTTCGGTTAAACCCAAAAAGAAGACATTGTGAACAAATTCTTCATCCTGAGGTTTTTCAAAACAGGCAGTTAGGGAACTTCGAGAGCAGAGGTCGCCAACTGGTAGTCTGTGGACCACTGTTGGTCCGTGAGAAAATGTTGGTGGTCTGCAGTGCACCTGTGTCTGCAACAGAGGTGATACCAACGGCAGATGGACTGATGTGCATGGGGAGGGTAGCGTACAGGAGATCACGGCAGTCCTTCCTGGGTGTTCCCTGGCCTGCGAGGGGAGGGTGCGATCTCCCGCACCTCTCCCCTCAGGAGCCACCAACTGCTCACCACCCCTCTAAATAAATAAACAACCAACCAACCAACCACTAAGAGTATATCTCTTAGTGTCTCCTGGGATTGTATAATTAATAAAGAATATTTGAGAAGGGAGAATGCAAGAGTGTGGTTTGAATTTAAAAAATGCTAACTGATTAGACTGGTATTTGAGAATACCACATTTGCTAAAGAGTGGATCAAAGGTTATACTGTAAGTTTTGAGACATTAAATGAATCAATCAGAGAACAAATAGCTATACTGAGCAATTATTATATCCTTCTGCTAGAAGTTCATCCAACATATTTAAGGGTTAGAAGTGGATTGGTGTCTGAACAAGAGAACCTCTCAAGACTTTTGCACAAAGTACATAAGAGTCTGAAGTGGGTTTAATCTGCCTGTGTGCTAACTGAACTCCCACAGTTTCAAGGAAACTTATATGTTCAGCCAAAGACACTGATAATCCCACAGCAGAACTTTATGTTCAAATCACAGAGACCTACTAAAACTTTGCAGCACAAAGGACACACAACCATTTCAGTCTGGTAAGCATGATTGGAATTAAGAGAACATATCATGAATTCCCTCACAAAAAGTCCTCAAGGGAGTCTTGTTCTTCACAAAACAGCTGTCATGTTGAGTACGAGCAATCATAAAACACTTATTTACCACAAAATGAAATGATGAGGCTGCTTTCTGTTATTTCCTATAATTTAACAGGATATTTTCTTCCACTTTTTTTTATGTTAGTGTTTTTCCTAAGCAACCAACCACACTTTCAAACAAATCACCAAGCTGCAATCAGGGTTGTGCAAAATTCATATCCCTCAAAATTCTGGGCCCAATGCAGTAGATTCCAGAAGTAAATCCCCTGAATCAGAAGTGATTTCAGCTGTTCCAGACACGATGTTCTAGATAAAACAGACTTTTTTCAAGGCCAGACCATCTTAAGACCTCTTATACCTCTTCCAATTTGGGGGCTTATTTGTTTTATTTCTTTTAATTAAAAGCAGATCTTGTTTTTAGCCAAGTAAAGTTTGGAACCTGCTTAATGAACCTGCATTAAGAGGGACAATAGCAACAGAGTCTTTTGTGTATTCTCCTCTCAATATAATTTTACTTCAGTGAATGAAACGAGAATGATTCCAAAGGGTTTCTGTGGAGTCTTTATCCTAGGCCTAAAATATTGTTTATTTTTTGTCCAGAGTTTGGTGGAAAACTGATCTGATATAAACAGCTTCATCCTTACTGTTATATACATTAGTTTTAGCTATGGTTTCTTTTCTCATCACAAGTTCAAACACATAAATAGTAATAGCACTTAGACTTGTATTATGCTTGATAGCGCTTTTATAGAGCTTTTATAGCCCTGTGTAAGCAGTTTACAGAGTCAGCATATTGCCCCCAACAATCTGGGTCATCATTTTGCCGACTTTGGAAAGATGGAAGGCTGAGTCAACCTTGAGCCATTCAGAATCGAACTCCTGGAGTGAGCAGTGATTTAGCCTGTAGTATTGCATTCTAACCACTGCACCACCATGGTCACGAGGAAATGCTCATTACTATTGAAAAAATATTAGATACCTTGCCAAATGGCATGTTTTGCCACAATATAGTGCCAATCTATTTCCACACACACAGAAAATATCAGATGCACAGCCAGATTCCAAGGATTAGGTTCTGATCTCCCCATCACATCATGTGGAATGCTTCCAACTAGATTAGTCCTCTTCGAACACACTGGGAAGCAGTAGCTAATTGCAATTCCAAAAACATGAATGTTTATAATGAGGAGGAACATTTTTCCTTCTACTAAGACCTTTTCTATACACACATTACATTATTAGCCAAAGCAGGTATATGGGAACCTGCCATATCAATACTTTGATTAAAAAAATAATGCCTTCTTGACGCAATGAATGTATTTAATTTATAATATTTTCTTTTTTTATTTTGTTCTGCTGATGGTGTGCTATAAAGAGTTTGCTTCCTCAAGTTTCTTTGATGTCATTTCCAATACATGTACTGTATTATTTTTCCTATGAGATAGCCCTTAGCTGATGCTTCATCCAGAGGATATCTAAAGGAGTAACAGCATTGTATTTCTAATGACAGCATTTTCTCAGTTGTTTGACTCCTCTGGAATCTAGCAATGTCACCAAGCTTCATCCTGATGATGAGTTATACTATTAGTATTCTCCATCTACTCCAAGTCAGAAGGCCAGAGAGATACCTATGCTAAATTAACACATGACAAGTGTAATGGTGATGAAAGAAAAGAGACGCCAATAGCATTATTCAAAAGACCTAGACTTCAAAAGCATTTAGCTAAAGATTCATGGTATGTTCTTTCTTCCCAGGCTCCGACATGAATGGACTCTAAGGCTGGAAAATCAAATTAAGATGCTTCAGAAGAACTGTGAAAATGGCAAAGTGCAGGATAACCTGTCTCCAATTGAAAATTTTAGCCAAACTGCTGACCAGACTTGACTTTGATCCTTGATGTTTCATTATGAATGTGAACAGAAATTCAAGTGACACCTGAGTTAAAAATAAGCTATTAAAAGACACAAAATGGGTACTTTTTGCTAACTTTTTATTAACCAATACCAAAAAAGGGGGAAAAACCACTCATTCTTAGTTGAATATTGATCATTTGTATGTATCAATAATTTCCACCTGCAGTTTTAGCTACTTATATTTGAAAGGTGATAGCAATATCATCTTTAAATGAGGAAAACTGGTCTTTATTATGCCAATTATCAATGAATGTAGTGGTTAACTTTGACTAATATAGTGTAGTTACTTGTGTATTTTGGAATGTTGTCAAATATTTTGGAATTCTTGAGGCTGAAACAACATTAGTTTTAGGAAAACAAAGTCTTCTCACAGGGATCCATTAGAAGTAATAAAATTTGTCCCACAATTTATTTCCCCCCCAAGTTGAATTCAATACTAGGTCTTAAATATATGTCACTGGAAAAAATGTGTTGAAAGCTGTATTAATTTTGCCCATTTTAAAACACTAAGATTCCCCATTCTGTAAATGAACAACAAAAGTGGACTCGACTCTTCTTTGTATTTTTGTTTGTCAGGATGGTATTATAGATGTAGCATCACATTCATTAATTTTTTTAAAAAAACCATCATTTTCAGTGCAACCCTGTCTTTGTTACTGAACAAAATCAATGATGCTCTTGTGAGGCTTCCTGCAGGCTCACATAAATTTTTAGGGGCTTGTAGCCTTAAAAGCCTTACTGCAGGTTGCACCAGTGATTCTCTCCTCCCCTGTGTTATTTTTGCCACTTTCTGGTGGTTGCCAATATAACATTGTAATCCAAAATCAAAAATATCTCAGTTGCAACAGAAAGACTAAAAGGCACTCTTCCTTTTTTTCCTATTTTGTCTTCTTGAACAATATAAATATTTTTGTCTTAAATGGCAACCCACATCCAATTCTTGTTAAAGCCCCTGTCACACTGCACCAACGGATGCAAAGAGGATGTAAAACGGACAAAAAAGCTTGCCATCCATTGGTTAATGCAATGTACTCACGGCCTCCGTTTTGCTTCCTCTCTATCCGTCCAGCATCCGTTTATTGACGTTTCATCCGCTCAGAAAGTTTTGGGATGCCCAAAACTTTTGCATGGAAAATGTATCCAATTCATCCGTTATGCATCCGCTATGCATCCGCAACGCATCCGTTCTGCATCCGTTACGCATCCGCTATATCCACTAGGCATCCGCTGCGCATCAGCGCAACTTGCATACGCTCGGACATAGGGAGGAAGCGGAACGGACGCAGAACAGATGCCTAGCGGATGCAGCACGGAAACAAAGTGTTTAAAATGGAAAAAACGTTCGCAGAGAGGACCTATCTCGGATATTAAGGATGTCTACAGGATGCCTAGAGGATGCCTAGAGGATGCAAAGGGACACCTATACTGCCTATAAAAAGGGGGAGCAACTCGTCTGCATCTCACTTTCAGCCCAGCAGCCCAGCTGTGCATACCTCTGCAGCCTTCATCTGACTCTTGCTCTTCCACAGCATCCAGTCATGTCAACCGTGGATCGTAACACAGTCCTTTTGGTAGCCACCATCCTTCTGCAACAGTGCGAAGCCATCTACAGGCTCTGTGAACTCTACTACGGAAAGAAAAGGAAGTGGCCAAGAAGCGTCTGGGTACAAAGATGGATCGGGAGAAGAGCAGGGTATGGGCTGTACAACAAGCTGATGGTGGAGCTCAGGAACGAAGACACTCGTGCATTCCAGAACTTCATGAGGATGCCTCCAGCCATGTTTGATGAAGTTGTGCAGCGCCTGACACCCAGGTTGACCAAGGCAAACACCAACTTCCGGCCCAGCCTGGAACCTGGACTCAAGGTGGCACTCACTCTGCACCACCTGGCCTCAGGGACCAACTACAGGAGCATGCAGTACGGCTGGAGGGTGCCATCCAACACCATCAGCACTGTGGTCAGAGAAGTGGTGCAGGCCATCATCAAAGAATACCTGCAGGAGCTCCTCCAGTGCCCCTCCACTGATGAAGGATGGAAGAAAGTTGCAGAGCAGTGGTACCAGAGGTGGAACTTCCCACACACCGTTGGAGCCATCGATAGGAAGCACGTGGCCTGCAAAGCACCACCCAAGTCAGGCTCCACTTATTTCAACTACAAGGGCTTCTTCAGCATCGTCCTCTTTGCCATGGTCGATGCTGACTACAAGTTCATGTACATCGATGCTTCAGGCAGCGGCTCATGTTCAGATGCCCAGGTATACAACGCCAGTGACCTCAAGGAGGGGCTGGAACGCAACCTCATCATGGTCTTCCCAGATCCAGACCCCCTGCCCAACGACACGCAAGATGTGCCCTACTTCATCGTCGGGGATGACGCCTTCTCCCTCAGAACCTACCTCATGAAGCCCTACACTTCAAGACACCTCACCCGTGAAGAGAGGATCTTCAACTACAGGCTGTCCAGGGCAAGGTGGGTGGTGGAGAACGCCTTTGGCAATCTGGCCAATAGGTTCCAGGTACTTCTCACCACCATGCAGCATTGCCCAGAGACCGTGAAGAACATCGTGGAAGCTTGCTGCATCCTGCACAATCTCATGCGCACCCGCTACCCAGTCTTGCAGAACAGGCTCGTGGACCTCCAACAAGGCAATGGGGACATGGAGTCTGGGGAATGGAGGCAAGGGCGAAACCTGATAGACACTCAGGATGTGCAAGGCCCCAACAGGGCCTCACGTGAAGGGAAGAAGCAGTGCAACCTCCTGAGACACTGGTGCAACTCCCCAGCTGAAGCACTGGAGTGGCAAGACAGGATGATAGATGATTAATGAGTGCTTCCTTCAGCCTGTCTCATCACAGTGATGAGATTGGGCCATGTATGTTGGGTGGGCCTACAATGAACAGGGCGTTTAATAAAGAGTTGTGTTTGTGTTGACATGTGTGGATGATTATTACATTATTATTGATAATAAAGGTCCATAGGTGTGGCACCAGGGAGGGTGGACCATACAATCCCACTATGTTTGCACTGGACGCTTATCTATCCCACTGCTATCCCTGCCCATCCCACAGCTATTACCCATCCCAAAGGTATCCCTGCCCATTCCACTGCTATCTTAACCCATCCCACAAGCATGCAAAGGCTTAAACCATTTCTAAAAGTTTCCACCAAGACTTTATTAAAAAAAAGAAATGAAGCAAGTGTGTGAATCAAAGATAAACTTTATTGAACAACAAGCTGTAAAAGAAAAATGACCCAAGTCAAGTGTCCAAATAAAGTCCACAGGTAGCCAGCTATCCAGTCTCTGGCACTCCTCTTGGTCACTCGGAGGTGTGCCCAGTCTCACGGGTGAAGGGTCCAGGTGCTGTGGAGGTGGGTGGTGCTGGAGTGCTGGTCTGAAGCACCACTGGGGTGCCTGGCCCTGAGAGGACAACAGGTGACGGTGTGTTGAGCAAGCTCTCAGACAGCTGGCTCAGACCTGTGATGCTGAGAGGTCCTTCCTCCATGCCATGGGGTGTCAGCCCCAGTACTGATGACAGATGTACCGAGGCCGGGCTTGGCTGTGGGGTGGAGGAAGGAGTAGTGTAGTGGAGCTGTCTGGTCTGCAGCTGGGTGAGGACTGGCGTGGGTGGCATCGGTGGTGTGGGTGGCATCGCTGTTGTCGGTGGCATCATTGTCGTGGCTGGCATCGGTGGCATCAGTGGAACCGGTGGCAATGGTGTCGCCCAATGACTCTGTGCCTGGGCTGGGAAGGGCTGCTGCATGTGCTGCTGGACCTCCTGGTAGCCGTAGCCCTGGTAGGTGAGGGGCTGTGGGAAGCCTTGGTATGGGAGGGACATCACCTGGGGTGGAGGAGCAGACCTGGACTGGGTGGGAGCAGGTTCCTCTGGGTCTGGAGGGTTGTGAAGCAGCTCCGTGATCCGTTCCTTCACCACCTGGTACTGGGGTTCCTCCATGTTCTTGAGGGTCTGGTTGACATAGGTGAGGAAGAGCTTGCGGTTGGAGGATGAGGAGTCAGTGTGGACCAGCTGAGAGAGGAGATCTATACTGGTGCAGATGGTGTCCCTGATCTCCAGCAGGACAGTGTGGCTCTGGTCCTCCTGCTGTCTGGCTTTCCGCCTTTCTGTGGAGGCGGAGCTGTGGGGGGTGGATGCCGCTACGACTGTGGTGGATGAGATGTCTCCTCTCTCCCACTGCACCAGGGAGTCCTCCACACGCTCCACCACGGTGACAACAGTTGTCCGAAGGTTCTCCGCTGTGGCACGCTCCACAGAAACCTGCCTGGAGACAGGGACTGACTCTCGGCGGGAAAAGGACTGGGTCGCAGCAGGCTGCCGGAGAGAGACGGTCGTGAGAGGGGCTCCTGGTGCTCCTCGGTGGCGGATCTCACCCTCCAGGAAGCTGCACCTGGCCATGATGTAGGTCTCTCTGTCCGTCAGCTTTACTGTGGCCTGGCCAGATTTCTTCAGGTGCAGCTTCCCGTACCAGGTGTGCATATGTTTCCACCAGCCGAGGAGCACCTCCGAAGTGTAACCCATACTCTCCGCCCATTCTCTCCAAGCAGCCTGCTTCCACTTGGTGTCCCTGTACAGCCGGTGTCCCTTCCGCCACAGATAGTCATTCTCTCTCAGCCACTCCAGCACCTCATCCTCGTGTTCCTCCTCAATGAATTATTGCCTCCTCTCCCGTCCTACATACGCCTCTTCCTCCCTTTGCCAGGACCAGATGGGCCCTCATCAGAGGGGCTCCCAGGTGGTAGGGGCTGCTCCTCCACACCATTAGCAGCAGCAGCACCATCAGGATCATCATCATCATCATCATCATCATCACCAGAAGGATCATAATCATCATCATCATCATCAGCAGCAGCAGCAGCAGCAGGATCAGCAGGACCAGGATCATCAGCAGCAGAGTAATCACCAGGAGCCCCAGCAGCACCAGCACCAGCAGCACCAGCAGCACCAGCAGCACCAGCAGCACCAGCAGCACCAGGAGCACGAGCAGGACCAGGAGCACGAGCAGGACGAACAGGATGAGCAAGACCAGGAGCACGAGCAGTACGAGCAGTATGAGCAAGTCCAGGAGCACGAGCAGGACCAGCAGGACCAGCAGGACCAGCAGGACCAGGAGCAGCTTCAGCAGAGTACGCAGCAGCAGAAGCACCACCGCCAGGAGCAGCTTCAGCAGAGTACGCAGCAGCAGAAGCACCACCGCCAGGAGCAGCTACAGCAGAAGCTCCAGCACCAGAAGAGCGAGCCCGAGCAGCAGAAGCCCCAGCAGAAGCAGAGTCAGGGACAGGGGGTGGGAGGGTGGCCCTGTCCCTCTTGCCAGGGATGGCGACAGGTTGCTGAGACTTTCGCTTCTTCCTCATGGTTGTGGGGTTGCTGGATGGCAGGAAGGCTGGCAGGGAGGCTGGCAGGCACCAAGGCTGGCAGGAAGCCTGGCACCAAGGCTGGCAGGAAGGCAGGCAGGCAGGCAGGCACCAAGGCTGGCAAGCAGGCAGGCACCAAGGCTGGCAAGCAGGCAGGCACCAAGGCTGGCAGGCAGACTGGCTGGCAGGGAGGCTGGAAGGCAGGCTGGCACCAAGGCTGGCAGGGAGGCAGACAGCAAGGCTGGCAGGGAGGCTGGCCAGGAGGCTTGGAGGCAGGCTGGCAGGAAGTCTGGCAGGAAGGGTGGCAGCAAGGCTTGCAGGCAGGCATGCAGGCAGGGCAGGCAAGGACTCGATGTATCCTGCAGCAGGTCTTTCCTTCGAATGCTGGCCACGTGCGAGCTGCTTCTCTTTATATCCGGGGGGCTTGCGCAATGCATTCCCCCCGCGTGCGCAATTAACGCTCGGCATCCGCTAGGCTTCCGCTGTGCATCCGCTAGGCTTCCGCTGTGCATCCGCTTCATCCGCTGTGCATCTGCTCTGCATCCGCTTCATCCATTCCGCGTCCACTTTGCTGAGGTCCCCCGGAAGCCTGGCGGATGTGCCATCCGCTCCCATCCGCTTCCATCCGCTAGGCTTCCGTTCTGCATCCGCTTTCCATCCGCCCTGCGTCCTCCCTGCCTCCGTGTTATCCACTCCGGTTATGCAAATTTTTGCCCCTTTTGAGAGCAGACAACAACGGATGGAACATTTTGCTCGTCCGTTGTGTCTGTTTTACATCCGTTGGGCAGTGTGACAGGGCCTTAAGTGCTTTGCCCAAAATGTTTAAATCTTTGAAACCCTCATTTTATTCCTTTTAATCCAGAAAACAATTAATCCACATTGACTCACCAACTAGATTTCTCTTATCCTGCTGCTCAGAAAATCTTTCTTTAGCTGTAATTGATTAAATTTGAAAGTGTTTAAGAAAGCCGTATGTGACCAATAGAGGCTAGTCTCACCATCTCCCCTGTGTCATCTGTCTGTGGCATTGATGGTTGGTGAAGTGATCAGATTGTATAGGTGATCAAATCTGTGCCAGGCAAGGGGAAAGTACTAATGTAACACAAACACAGTTAAGGACAACTGAGGAACTATTGATCAAATGGAGACCATATCCTCAGGATACAGCAGGAAAAAAAAGGTTGGTTGGATATATTTGCGCTATCAGTAAATACAAGTGAGAAAAGGCTTTTAGTATATGTTTAAACACATATTGTGGTGAGCCTCTTGTCCAAATGCACCTGTGATGACATGGAGTGTAACACAAATGTAACAAAATCCAAAACATAAATAAATGTCCTTTAATGCCTCCAACTTGGCTCCACTGTTCAATAATTCTCAGTTGGAGATAAAACTTACTCAAAAATAGTCTTCAAAAGAAAGCAATATAGTCTGAACTTAATGAGCAGATAGAGATGAAAGAAAAAACCAAACAAACTACAATGATGAAATTTCCACAATGGACCAGGATTACCAAATTCAAGGAGTTAACAAGGTACAGTCTGTTGGAAGGACACCAACCAAGATAAGTTCAGTCCAAAATAAAACACGCTTTGCTTCTGACAACTCTGTGTCATAATCGTCTTTCTTATATACTAGTCTCCCCAGCTGCAACCAATGAGGAGGAACATGGCTGCTTCCTCTCTCATAAGCCAAGTTGTTTCCTTCTCCGTTCCTTCCTGCATGTCCTAGGATGCAGAGGGGATGGGCTTGGTTCTTCCACTGACAGCCCAGCTGGCCTCTGTCCTTCCCCAGCCTCCTTCACAACCTCTGGAGTCATATCTCCATTCCCTGTCAGCTGTTCCTCCTCCTCCTCAGAGTCCGACTCTACCAAGGGCATGACAGCACCAAAGTAGAGTGCGACGTAGCTTAAGATCCATTCTGTATTCAGACTATTGGGCAACTAAAACTCAACAATTCCTCCCTTAAAGCCAGAATCTCCTATTCCACAGACCTAGTAAACATAGTGACAAGGTGTTTCTTAAGTTAATGATATCAAACAAAGGGAAAGAAAAAGAACCAGTGTATCAGGCATAAACATTTGGATATTTTTTTAAAAAAGAAGACAAAATAAAAGCAGGATTTTTAAAAACAACAATAACAACACAGTGTCAGCCATTGATCCATCTTGAAATAGATTCCAGACTGCCACAGTGCGGGATGGGCAAGCTGTGGAAAAGTAAAGTAGCGAAGGAAATATAGCCATAACAACATTCTTTCATCAGAGATCAAGGACAAGCTGCTGGCACCTGGAAGGGAGTCACTGAAATTTGGCAGCAGCTGAGACCAGAGGTTGATTGGCCAATTTGACCTGGGAGTCACTAAATGGGGCAGGCAGGGTGTGAGTTTTAGTGTGTGTGTGTGTGGGAGGGGGGGAATGTGGGAATTCAGTTTTGGGTTTTCCCCAGATGTGCCAACGTGACTTCTCTAAAAAAATTCTTACTTTGATGGACTTTGTCTTGGAGTTCTGAATTGTTTGGAGAGTTTACTTGGAACACTGACACACAGGCTATATAGAAAAATAACATGTTTTGACTAATTGTGGAACCCAAGACAATTAAAGTCAAGAATACCTTTATAAAGAAACAGGAAAATTACAACTTATCAAAGACAGCTATTAATTTATCAAAGCATCCAAGGAAAATTATACAGAACACCTTTTTCCAGTCTGAAGTTTAACCAATCCAACTTACTTATGAAACCCTTCTTAAAGGAACTTGTTTTTTCCCTCATGGTAATGCAGAAGTCAAGCTATTTTCTAAAGCACCAGTAGGCTAGACAAGGAATAATGGATGGAAACTGAACAAGGAGAGATTTGACTTAGAAATAAGGAGAAACTTTCAGACGGTGAGAACAATCAACCAATAGGACTGTTACCTTCAGAGGTTGTGGGAGCGTCATCCCCTGAGACTTTCAAGAAGAGATTGGACTGCCATTTGTCAGAAATGGTATAGGGTCTCCTGCTTAGGTGGGGAGGTTGGACTAGATGACATACAAGGTTCCTTCCAACTCTGATTGTCTATAATCTAAGTGCAAAGAATTTATTTTCATGTTTATTTGCGTAGTTACACTATTCCTCTTAAAGGCCCTGTCACACTGCCCAACAGATGCAAAACGTTTGTAAAAAGGACACAGCGGATGACAAAAATGTTCCATTCGTTGTTATCCGCTCTGAAAAGGGGCAAAAATTTGCATAACCAGAGCGGATAACACGGAAAGGAACGGACGGGGGGAGGACGCAGGGCGGATGGAAAACGGATGCAGAGTGGAAGCCTAGCGGATACAAGCGGACGGGAGCAGATGGCACATCCACTAGGCATCTGGGGGACCTCAGCAAAGTGGACGCGGAATGGATACAGCGGATGCAGAACGGACGCCGAGCGGATGAAGCGGATGCACAGCGGATGCCTAGCGGATGAAACGGATGCAGAGCGGAAGCCTAGTGGATGCACAGCGGAAGCCTAGCGGATGCCTGGCATGAATTTCGCACGCGGGGGGGGATTTATTGCATCAGCCCCGCGGATATAAAGGGAAGCAGCTCGGAAGCAGGTCACCATTCAGAGGAAAAACCTGCTGCCAGACGCATTGAGTGCCTTGCCTGCCTGCCTTGCTGCCTGCCATCCTGCCAGCCTTGGTGCCTGCCTTGGTGCCTGCCTCCCTGCAAGCCTTGGTGCCTGCCTCCCTGCCAGCCTTGGTGCCTGCCTCCCTGCCAGCCTTGGTGCATGCCTCCCTGCCAGCCTTGGTGCATGCCTCCCTGCCAGCCTTGCTGCCTGCCTTGGTGCCTGCCAGCCTGCCAGCCTTTCTGCCTGCCTTGGTACCTGCCTCCCTGCCAGCCTTGGTGCCTGCCTCCCTGCAAGCCTTGGTGCCTGCCTTGGTGCCTGCCTCCCTGCCAGCCTTGGTGCCAACCTTGGTGCCTGCCTCCCTGCCAGCCTTGCTGCCTGCCTTAGTGCCTGCCTGTCTGCCAGCCTTGCTGCCAGCCTTGGTGTCTGCCTCCCTGCAAGCCTTGCTGCCTGCCTTGGTGTCTGCCTGCCTGCCAGCCTTGCTGCCTGCCTGCCTTGCTGCCTTGCTGCCTGCCTGCCTGCTAGCCTTCCTGCCAGCCTCCCTGCCAGCCAGCAACCCCACAAACATGGGAAAAAGAGGAAGCCTCAGCTATCTGCTGCCAGCCCTGGCAAGAGGAACAGGGCCACCCTCCCGCCCCCTGGCCCTCACTCTGCTTCTGCTGGGGCTTCTGTAGCATGGGCTCGCTCTTCTGCGGCTGGGGCTTCTGCTGCTTCTGCTTCTGGAGGAGCTGCTGCTGCTGCTTCTGGCGGTGGTGTTTCTGCTCGTGCTTACTCTGCTGAGGCTGCTTCTGGCGGTGGTGCTTCTGCTGGTGCTTACTCTGCTGAGGCTGCTCCTGGAGGTGGTGCATCTACTGGTGCTTACTCTGATGAAGCTGCTCCTCGTCCTGCTGGTCCTGCTCGTGCTCCTGGACTTGCTCGTCCTGCTCGTGCTCCTGGTCTTGCTCATCCTGTTCATCCTGCTGGCCCTGCTCGTGCTCCTGGTCCTGCTCATGCTCCTGGTCCTGCTCATGCTGCTGCTGCTGCTGATGATGATGATGATGATCCTGCTGGTGCTGCTGCTGCTGATTATGATCCTGCTGGTGATGCTGCTGCTGCTGCTGCTAATGATGATGATGATGATCCTGCTGCTACTGCTGGTGGTGGTGTGGAGGAGCAGCCCCTATAAACTGGAAGCCCCTCCGATGAGGGCCCATCTGGTCCTGGCAAAGGGAGGAAGAGGCATATGCGGGAACGGGAGAGGAGGCAAAACTCCATTGAGGAGGAACACGAGGATGAGGTGCTGGAGTGGCTGAGAGAGAATGACTATCTGTGGCGGAAGGGACACCGGCTGTACAGGGACACCAAAAGGAAGCAAGCTACTTGGAGAGAGAAGGCGGAAAGTGTGGGCTACACATCGGAGGTGCTCCTCGGCTGGTGGAAACATATGCACACCTGGTATGGGAAGCTGCACCTCAAGAAATCTGGCCAGGCCACGGTTAAGCTGACGGACAGAGAGACCTATGTCATGGCCAGGTGCAGCTTCCTGGAGGGTGAGATCCGCCACCGAGGAGCACCAGCAGCAGCAGCCCCTCTCACGACCGTCTCTCTCCGGCAGCCTGCAGAGACCCAGTCCTCTTCCGGCCGAGAGTCAGTTCCTGTCTCCAGGCAGGATTCTGTGGCGCGTGCTACAGCGGAAAACCCACGGACAGGTGTTTTAACCGTAGTGGAGCACGTGGAGGACTCTCTGGTGCAGTGAGAGAAAGGAGACGGCACTACCACCACAGCCCTACCCGCATCTGCCCCCAGCTCCACCTCCACAGAAAAGCAGAGAGCCAGACAGGAGGGGCAGAGCCACACTGTCCTGCTGGAGATAAGAGACACCATCAGGAGCAGCATAGATCTCCTCTCTCAGCTGGTCCACACCGACTCCTCATCCTCCAACCTCAAGCCCTTCCTCACCTATGTCAACCAGACCCTCACGGACATGGCGGAACCCCAGTACCAGGTGGTGAAGGACCGGATCACCGATCTGCTTCACAACCCTCCAGACCCAGAGGAACCTGCTCCCACCCAGTCCAGGTCTGCTCCTCCACCCCAGGTGATGTCCCTCCCATTCCAAGGCTTCCCACAGACCCTCACCTACCAGGGCTATGGCTACCAGGAGGTCCAGCAGCACAGGCAGCAGCCCTTCCCAGTCCAGGCACAGAGTCATCGGGCGACACCGTTGCCACCGGTTCCACTGATGCCACCGATGCCACCACGCCAATGATGCCACCGACAACAGCGATGCCACCCATGCCAAAGATGCCACCAATGCCAGTCCTCACCCAACTGCAGACCAGACAGCCCCACTACACTGCTCCTTCCTCCACCCCACAGCCAAGCCCGGCCTCAGTACATCTGTCCTCGGTACTGGGGCTGACACCACATGGCATGGAGGAAAGAGCTCTCAACATCACGGGGCTGAGCCAGCTGTCTGAGAGCTTGCTCAACACACCGTCACCTGTTGTCCTCTCGGGGCCAGGCACCCCAGTGGTGCTTCAGACCAGCACTCCAGCACCAGCCACCACCACAGCACCTGGACCCTTCACCCCTGAGACTGGGCACACCTCTGAGTAACCAAGAGGAGTGCCAGAGACTGGGTGGCTACCTGTAGTCTTTATTTGGACACTTGACTTGGGTTATTTTTCTTTTACAGCTTGTGATTAATAAAGTTTATCTTTGCTTCACACACTTGCCTCATTTATTTTATTAAATAAAGTCTTGGTGGAAACTTTTAGAAATGGTTTAAGCCTTTGCATGCTTGTGGGATAGGTAAGGATAGCTGTGAGGTGGGCAGGGATATCTTTGGGATGGGTAATAGCTGTGGGATAGATAAACCTCCAGTGCAAGCATAGTGGGACTGTATGGTCCACCCTCCCAGGTGCACACCTATGGCCCTTCATTATCAATAACAATGTAAGCATTGATCCACACATGTCAACATAAACACAACTCTTTATTAAATGCCCTGTTCATTGTAGGCCCACCCAACATACATGGCCCAATCTCATCCGTGTGATGAGACAGGCTGAAGGAAGCATCCATTAATCATCTACCATCCTGTCTTGCCACTCCACCGCTCCAGCTGGGGAATTGCACCAGTGTTTCAGGAGGTTGCGCTGCTTCTTCCCTTCACATGAGGCTCTGTTGGGGCCCTGCACATCCTCAGTGTCTATCAGGTTTCGCCCTTGCCTCCATTCCCCAGACTCCATGTCCCCATTGCCTTGTTGGAGGTCCACGAGCCTGTTCTGCAAGACTGGGTAGCGGGTGTGCATGAGATTGTGCAGGATGCAGCAAGCTTCCACAATGTTCCTCACAGTCTCTGTGTGATGCTGCATGGTGGTGAGAAGTACCTGGAACCTGTTGGCCAGGATGCCAAAGGCGTTCTCCACCACCTGCCTTGCCCTGGACAGCCTGTAGTTGAAGATCCTCTCTTCACGGGTGAGGCATCTGGAGGTGTAGGGCTTCATGAGGTAGGTTCTGAGGGAGAAGGTGTCATCCCCCATGATGAAGTAGGGCACATCTTGTGTGAAATTGGGCAGGGGGTCTGGATCTGGGAAGCCCACGATGAGGTTGCATTCCAGCCCCTCCTTGAGGTCACTGGCATTGTATACCTGGGCATCTGAACATGACCTGTTGCCTGAAGCATCGATGTACATGAACTGTAGTCAGCATTGACCATGGCGAAGAGGACGATGCTGAAGAAGCCCTTGTAGTTGAAATAAGTGGACCCCGACTTAGCTGGAGCTTTGCAGGCCACAAGCTTGCCATCTATGGCTCCAAAGGTGTGGCGGAAGTTCCATTTCTGATACCACTGCTCTGCAACTTTCTTCCAGCCTTCTTTAGTGGAGGGGCACTGGAGGAGCTCCTCCAGGTATTCTTCGATGATGCCCTGCACCACTTCTCTGACCACAATGCTGATGGTGTTGTGTGGCACCCTCCAGCCGTACTGCATGCTCCTGTAGGTGGTCCCTGAGGCCAGATGGTGCAGAGTGAGTGCCACCTTGAGCCCAGGTTCCAGGCTGGGGCGGAAGTTGGTGCTCTGCTTGGTCAACCTGGGTGTCAGCCGCTGCACAACTTCGTCAAACATGGCTGGAGGCATCCTCATGAAGTTCTGGAATGTACGAGTAGACATTCTGGAATGTCTTCGTTCCTCAGCTCCACCATCAGCTTGTTGTACAGTCGGGGGCCATAGAAGGAGCGTTCACGTCGCGGCCCCTGTCAGGTATCTGTTTACCTGCGAATCCTTCTTCCACGCTACACCAACCTACACCAACAGTGTTCTACAATGGCTGGGAAAAGTGTAGCGACACGAGAGAAGAAGTTGTACAGTCCGTACTCTGCTCTTCTCCCGATCCATCTTCAGACCGAGATGCTTCTTGGCCGCCTCCTTTTCTTCCCGTAGTAGAGTTCACAGAGCCTGTAGATGGCTTCACACTGTTGCAGAAGCATGGTGCTACCAAAAGGAGTTTGTTACGATCCATGGTGGACATGACTGGAGGCTGTGGAAGAGGAAGAGTCAGATGAAGGCTGCAGAGGTCTGCACAGCAGGGCTGCTGGTCTGAAAATGAGATGCAGGTGAGTTGCTCCCCCTTTTTATGGGCAGTATAGGTTTTCCCCTATGTGTCCTTTTGCATCCTCTACGCATCCTCTAGACATCCTTATTATCCGAGATAGGTCCCCTCTGCGAACGTTTTTTCCGCTTTAAATGCTTTCTTTGCATGCTGCATCCACTTTCATCCTTTCTCCGTCCGTGCTACTAACGCTGCGCATCTGTTCCGCGTCCGTTCCGCTTCCTCCCTGCATCCGAGTGGATGCGAGTTGCGCAGATGCGGAACGGATGCCTAGCGGATATAGCGGATATAGCGGATGCGTAACGGATGCAGAACGGATGTCCCCCGTATGCCTAGCGGATGCAGAATGGATGCATTGGATACATTTTCCGCTCAAAAGTTTTGAGCAGCTCAAAATCCTCTGAGCGGATGAAATGTCAATAGACGGATGCTGGACGGACAGAGAGGAAGCAAAACGGAGGCAGTGAGTACAGAACGGAAGCATCACGTTAACCAACGGATGGCAAGTGTTTTTCTCCGTTTTACATCCTCTTTCCATCCGTTGGTGCAGTGTGACAGGGGCTTAAGTAAAATGTGAATAACATCAAGACTTTGGTTTTATATTACTATAATGTAGAAATATACATTATCAGAAATATTATACATTATTATAAACCTTATTAGATACTTAGGAACCAAGGACATGGCAGCCCAAGGAAACAACAGCCAATAGCCAGCCATCAATATACCAATCAATCAATTGGAAGCCACACCCAGGTACCAAATAAATCTGATGCATAGAGTAGCCCAAGGTACACATTCCAGTAAAGAGAGGTTTCCTGAGGATGGGCTCCAGTATGAATCTGAAAGCTTGAAGACTAAGCCTCTGGTCTGGTGACTGACTCAAATTGGATCCAGAAATAAAAAGCTGACATGACTGGGGGTACGTCCAATACACTTAAACAGTAGGTTATGTTTTGCAGTGTTGTTCTCCCTTTCTTCCCCCCTGCCTTCTCTCTCTCTCTTTCATACACACAATGTTTTGCCTTTCCTTTGGCTGTCCAGTACTGGGGGCTTTCCTTCATTTTAAGTAAGATAAATGAGAAAGTACGTAACTCAAGTTAACTAGACTAGAGAGCACCACACACACAAAAATCATGCTAATAAATAATTTGAGAAAAAGCAACCCTATTTAAAAGAAAAGAATAAAGTGACTCATAAAATGAATATCTATATCCATGCAGATTCCCTACCCCCAAATACATCACATTTGTAAAAATATATGGGAAAAAAGTAACACTATGGCAAATCATTGTTAGCCTGAAAGGTGCGGCTGGGTACAGTCTGATTTGCTAGGTATGGACACCAAGCCTATAAGCTATTGCCAACATCACAAGTTGCTTCCTGGGTACTAAAGGGTCCCATGCTTTAGCTCTAAAATGCAATTTTATGGCATTGGCACAGGAGATAGTCTATTATTATCTAACGGGAAAGCATGCAACTTTACTTTTACCGTGTTCTCTCTTAAATGGTCCTCATCCCATTGATGTTGCCAGGGTAGAAGTTGCTCAGTCGGTATCTTATCATCATCACAGTTAATTGTAAGTTCAGATGTCAAATAATTTTTATTGACTGCAGCAGCAGATGTGCTTCCCAAATACTGCAGTCATGTCTTTGTCAAGGGAATGGAATAAGTGATTCACACTCATGCACTTTCATTAAGACAATTAAATGATATCTTGAAGAATGTGACTGAGTCTATGCTGACTTGCAGCCCACGAGTTGGTAGCATAAATTGTTGTGGTAGAAAGTTCACTCATGTGTTCCATAACTGACTGTATTTACAAATGATATCATCAGGCCAACTCAGTGTTAAAAGAACTATTCTTATAGATTTTACATAGTTGTACCTGCTTTGTATTTTTAGAGAATATTCATGTGGAATAGATTGCAAATAGATTTCAGAATCAAAAGGTTTTCCTAGATTCTGGAGTTGGCTGACAAATACAAAAATTATTTATGCTGTAAACAGACAGTCTATCTTTAAGAACATTCCAGAGTATCATGAACATTATTTATTCTTGCAAGTACATAAAATACAGTTTATTATCAATCAAGTTCTTGATAACACTTGATACAGACAGTTGCATGTCTCTAAAGACTGAAATAAAACTCATTTCTAACAAAAAGGCAAGTGTGTGTCTTCTTAAGCCCATGTCACACTGCACCAACGGATGCAAAGAGGATGTAAAACGGACAAAAAAGTTTGCCATCCATTGGTTAACGTGATGTACTCACGGCCTCCGTTTTGCTTCCTCTCTATCCGTCCAGCATCCGTCTATTGACGTTTCATCCGCTCAAAAAGTTTTGAGCTGCCCAAAACTTTTGCGCGGAAAATGTATCCAATTCGTCCCACTATGCTTGCACTGGAGGTTTATCTATCCCACAGCTATTACCCATCCCAAAGGTATCCCTGCCCATCCCACAGGTATCTTAACCCATCCCACAGGTATCTTAACCCATCCCACAGCTATCTTAACCCATCCCACAAGCATGCAAAGGCTTAAACCATCTCTAAAAGTTTCCAGCAAGACTTTATTAAAAAAAAGAAATGAAGCAAGTGTGTGAATCAAAAATAGACTTTATTAACAACAAGCTATAAGACAAAAATGAGCTGGAAGGCTGGCAGGGAGGCAGGCACCAAGGCTGGCAGGAAGGCTGGCAGGGAGGCAGGCACCAAGGCTGGCAGGAAGGCAGGCAGGCAGGCAGCAAGGCTGGCAGGGAGGCTGGCAGCAAGGCTGGCAGCAAGGCTTGCAGGCAGACATGCAGGCAGACATGCAGGCAGGACAGGCAAGGCAGTCGATGTGTCTGGAAGCAGGTCTTTCCTCTGAATGCCGACCTGCTTCCAAGCTGCTTCCGTTATATCTGCGGGGCTGACGCAATGCATCCTCCCCGCATGCGCAATTAACGCTGTGCATCTGCTAGGCTTCCGCTGTGTATCCGCTTCATCCGCTGTGCATCCGCTCTGCATCCGCTGTATCCGTTCCACGTCCGCTTTGTTGAGGCCCCCCGGAAGCCCTGCGAATGTGCCATCCGCTCCCATCCGCTTCCATCCGCTGGGCTTCCGTTCCGCATCCGCTTTCCATCTGCCCTGCGTCCTCCCCCCGTCCGTGTTATCCACTCCGGTTACGCAAATTTTTGCCCCTTTTGAGAGCGGATAACAATGCATGGAACATTTTGCTCGTCCGTTGTGTCCGTTTTGCATCCGTTGGGCAGTGTGACAGGGCCTTTACCTCTCATTATGTGTGTTTGTGGATGGGTGGATGGATGGATGGATGGATGGAGGGATGGATGGATGGATGGGCAGTCAGGCAGGCAGGCAGGCAGATGAATGATAGATCGATAGATGATAGATAGATAGATAGATAGATAGATAGATAGATAGATAGATAGATAGGCAGGCAGGCAGGCAGATAGATAAATAGAACAGGGGTAAGTAAATTTGGTGGATTCAATAAGAACATCTGCATCGATTTGGAAAACCAGTTCAATTTGAATGATTGGTTTATCTGAACCATTTCTTGAAACTGGACATGATTTGATTTAATTCATATCTTAATGTCTAAATCAGTCCAGCTTGATCTACCAAATCATTTTGATGCTGCAAATCAATCTCACTTCAATATTTAATTAAGCAGTAAATATTTGCACAGAGTTAGTGAAGAGCAAACAGTACTTATAGTTTGCATAAATGCATTGTTTATAGTGAATCTTTAAGAAGGTTTAAAGATAGAGCTTTTGATAGATCAACTCAAGCTATTATTGTGAGAGCTGAAGCTACTAGGGCTAGAAGTAGCTCCTGGTCCCTGGTGGGACCAGAGGAGATACATCAAAATCCAGGGAAGAAACGCCCTCCAGTTTCAAGGCCAGGAAACAAGAAACAACATCCATCATCACATAAGAATGGAAGAAAGAGAAGCAAGATTTAAACTCTGATCTGTTATAAATGGAAAGCTTATTTGATTGCTTCTACAGTCAATCTTCCTCAATATTAGGGTTTTTCAAAAACAGTATAAAAGCAACTTACCTATCCAAGACTTGACCTTGACAATGATGGTTTATAGGAATGGATGACAGGAGGAAGATCCAGACTAGGTAATGGTCTAATAAGAATCAGTCTGCAGGTGAGGAGAAAGGATGGGAAGCATTTCAAAAAGAACTCTCCCTAGTTAAGTAAGAAAACTAAAGAGAGGAGGGGAGAAGTATTTTCAGTCTTCCTAGAACCTGTTAAATGTAACCTTAAAATAAGTATAATATTGATACTCCTGCTTGTGCTTCTTGTCTGGATTACCACAAAGGGCTAACATTGATTCTTCCCTGTTTCCTAGGTTTGAGTTCCTAAGCAGAAATTTCTTGTGTTCTTGGTAAGGCTCAAAAAGCTACCAAAACCTGAATTAGCATTTGGACATCTGGATTTTTTTATGCTATTCTGACCTTGCCATCTTGTGTTCTTTTCATTTCAGTGGGTAAAAGAAATTACAGAATATTTCCTGATCAATCAGTAATTATCATACCAACCAAGGGTGGGATTCTACCAGTTCAAACCTATTTGCTAGAACCGGTTGTTAACATTCTAAGCAGTTCGGAGAATCAGTTGTTAGAAGAAATTACTGGGAAGGCAGGAAGGAAGCATTTTGGTGTTGCTTACAGAAACTGCCTCTCCATTAACCCTTATTACATTCTTGGCAGGACTAGATTTCTTGTCTCAGCAACTTCTCTGGAGTTTTTTCCCCCTCCTTTGCTGGTACTTTGCTTGTGTGGAGTGACCATTTAAAGTTACAATGGCACTAAAAAAGTGACTTATGACCATTTTTCACACTTATGACTGTTGCAGACAGTCATGAGAGGCCAGGCGAAGAGATCCATGCCTCGATGTGAGTGATATTGAGTTGGCCACACAAAGCCAATAGCATGACCTCCAAGCCATATCCACCCAGTCACATGACCACCAAGCCACACCCACCAAAGCCATGCCCACAGAACTGGTTGTTAAAAATTTTGAATGCCACCCCTGGTACCAACCCAGTTTATTTCCCATTGCAATCAATCTTGTATGAGATGAGAGAAAGATATTCCGTTAAATACACACACCCCAAAATGTGCTTGCAGTTTGTTTCCATTTTTATACTTACACTGATATAGTGTATGTATTTTACAAGAATAGCACAATGCTATTCTTATAAAAGACATGCACTATATCGGTGTAAGTATAGTATTTACACTGTAAGTACTTACACTGTAGTAAGTACTTACACTGATATAGTGCATGTCTTTTATAAAAATAGCACAAGGCTATTCTTTGGAAATGAGATGCATGGTGGAATGTAAATGTGAACACCATGAATGGAAGTATTCAAATTAATTTGGATAACATCCAGACAAGTAGGTTAAAGTGCTATCCTTGAGTTAGATACGTTGCAAACTTCTCAGAATAAAGTATACTGTCACTATAATAAGGTCAGTGACTGGTGCTAATGTTATTATTTTAATGTGGGACAACTTAGGAAAAATGATTGCTAGATTCCTTCAATTTTCAGCAAGCATTGCCTGCTGGTGAAAAACCCACTAGTGTTCCAAGTATCTTGCTTAAAGGCCCATTCCCACTGCACTTACGGAGGCAAAGAGGATGTAAAACCTTAAAAAAAGCTTGCCACCCATTGGGAAATGCTATGCATCCCTTGTGTACTCACTGCATACGTGTTTCATATGCTCTATCCGTCAAGCATCCGTCCACTGAGATTTCATTCGCGCAAGAAGTTTTGAGCTGCACAAAACTTTGTGAACGGATGAACTTTCTGCCGCGTATGATGTACAGCCATGACATATATGGGCAACAAACGTTCTATGTCCGTTTATCATCCGTTAAATGTCTGCTGTATCATCTCTGCATCCTCTGGCCATCCCCTCAACTCACATCCGCTGCAGCTGAAAACAGAAAGAGGGAGGAAATAAAAGGTACACGAAACGTCTACACAGCATTAGTAGCATGGAAAAAGAAAGGATGTAAGCTTATGCATCTCATATATAAAGTATTCAAAACGGACAAAATGTTTGTATCTGGGATGTATCTCATATATTTAGGATGTCTGCAGTATGTCTAGAGTATGTAGAAGGCCCCATAGCGGACAACCTATATTTTCTATAAAAAGGGGGAGAAAATCATCTGGATTGCTGGGATGGTGGACCATACAGTCCCACTGTGGTTGCACTGGAGGTTTATCTATCCCACAACTATCCTTATCTATCCCGCAAGCATGCAAAGGCTTAACCATTTTTTCAAAGTTTTCACCAACACTTTATTAAGTAAAAAAAATGAACCAAGTAAACTAAGTGTCTTAAGCAAAGATATACTTTATTAACTTTCTTAGGGAAACTTTATTGTTCTGTATAAAGAATAGTAGACTTCTAATACAGGATTCTGATTGGCTAAAAAACCTGAATGGGGATTGGTTCAATAAGAACCAATCCACCAAGCTGCTTAAAGGCAGCAAAACTAAATACCTGTCATTGGCTACAAGCCGGCAGGCTAAATCCTATATAAAGGCTGCCACGGCTTGAGCCAATGTTCCATTTTTCAACTGCTGTTAACTAATAAAGACTTTGTTGTTGGAACCCGGTCTACCTCGCGTTTTTCCGGACAGAACACTGGCGACAAGGATGGGATCGTCCTAAACGCGAGACTGAGCACGCGGCAACCAATAAAACCAGACTGAAGACAATGGCTGGAAATAATGCGCCGCCCGCACCCTTCAATCCCAATGAAGAGGATTGGGAATCCTACGTAGACCGTTTCCAGATGTATTTGGAAAGTAACTAGATGGAAGAGATCTCAGACCAGCGTAAGAGAGCTGTTTTCTTGACACATTGCGGGCCCACAATCTTCAAAATGGCCAAGGCATTAGCAAAGCCCCGAGACGTGAAACAAATGACTTGGCCAGAGCTCCAAAGAATGCTAAAGGCTCACTACGCACCGGTGGTGTCAAACCTTATCAAGCGGCATGAATTTTACCTAAGAGACCAGAAAGAAGGCGAGACCATCGCTGATTTTGTGGCAGCCCTCCGACAACTAGGGGGAGCATGCGAGTTTCTGAATTTAGATGAAGCAATGAGGGATCGAATAATATTGGGTTTAAGAGATTCTAATTTACAGAGCAAGCTGCTAAATAAACCCAACATAACTGTAGCCGAAGCCATCGCAGAAGCCACAGCCGCTGAAGCCGCAAAAAAATCGGCGGTCAAAATGAAACAGATGAACACAAACAATGACGAAATGAGCCTGGCCAGAGGGAAGAAACAATTTCCCACCACCACTCACCACGAAGATTTTGACGAGACATCAGAATCCGGGGAGGAAGACGACGAAGTCCACCGCCTATAAGCCAACAAAAAAGGGCGCGAAAAAAGAAATTGGTGGGAATGCGCTGGCTGCGGACGAAACCATCCTCGAGCCGATTGCAGATTCCTCGATGCCATTTGCAGAGCTTGCAAGAAAAGGGGGCATATTGAGAAAGTCTGCAGGAATAAAAAAAATTACAGCCCAAACAGACGCAGCAACTCCCCCACACAAGCTGAGCCGAAACAAACCAAGAGAAAGTGGCAGCGGAACAAGCGAGCCAGGTAACCGAGAAAAAACACATCAGACTTTCACTATCGGAAACGCTCAGACAGAAAACGGGAAGAAAGTAAAAATAATTGTAAAAATAGAAGGCAGTCCCTGCGAAATGGAGGTAGACTCTGGGCCTTTCCTATCAATGGTGTCATGGGACACCATCAAACAACTGGTCCCAAATATCAAACTCAAAGAACTCCAGAGACAAAAATTAACCCTCAAGGACTACCAAGGAAACCGAATTCCTGTAGTAGGCCTAGGACATTTCTGAGTCGCCTACAAACAACATGTCGAAGTACTACCATTGACAATAGTCGACTGAGATCGACCAAGCCTCCTGGGCATCGAATGGTTCGCACCATTGGACATCGGGATGACCACAGTAGACCGGGTGGCCGCAACCGACTGGGAAGAAAACCTGATCCAAGAGTTCCAGGACGTTTTCGACGGCTCCCTAGGCAGGTATCTGGGGACCCCAATTTCCTTTAGTCTAGACCCCCAGGTAGCCCCTAGGAGACTAAAGGCCAGACGAGTTCCTTTTGCTCTGAAAGCAAAAATAGAGGAACAGCTAAATAAAGTAACAGACCAAGGGGTTTTAGAACCTGTTGACCATGCTAAGTGGGAAATGCCAATCGTATCACCAATTAAACCACACGGGTCAATTCAAATCTGTGGTGACTACAAGGCTACCCTGAACCATGCATTGCACCAAAGCGCATACCCGGTGCCAGTCGTACAACACTTATTACATTCACTTGGGGGAGGAAAATTTTTCGCTAAACTAGATCTAGCGCAAGCTTACCAACAGCTCCCAGTAGACTGCTTAATGGCTAAAGCACAAATAATAGTGACCCACAAAGGGGCATTCAAATGCAACAGACTCCAATTTGGAGTAAGTGTAGCCCCAGGCGTTTTCCAGAGCCTCATGGAACGCCTATTGAATGGTATAAAAGGGGTTGTACCATACTTCAACAACGTCCTAATTTCAGCCAAAGATACGACCCAGCTAAAAAAAAGACTAAAAGATGTACTAACTAAATTCAGAGAATCTGGCCTAAAAGTAAAAAAAGAAAAATGATGCTTAATGACGCGTCGAATTCCTGGGCTACTTAATAGACGGAGAGGGTATACACCCTACTGACAAAAAAGTCAAAACGATTAAAGACGCACCTGAACCAAGGAACAAAACTGAACTGCAGGCATTTTTGGGACTAATAAATTTTTGTAATGTGTTCCTACCCTACAAAGCAACAATAGCGGAACCATTACACCGATTACTGGATAAAAAAACAATTTGGACATGGGGTTATAGAGAAAAGAAAGCCTTCCAAAAAATAAAAAACTTATTAACATCAAACACCGTTGTTATCCAGTTTAGTAACACACTTCCATTGATGGTGACCGGCGATGCCTCACCGTTTGGAGTCGGTGCCATCTTGAGCCACCAATTGCCAGATGGGAGAGAGGCACCCTTCGCCTACTATTCAAAGACTCTGTCTAAAACCGAACGTAATTATAGTCAATTGGACAGAGAAGCCTTGGCAATCGTCGCCGGAGTGAAACGCTTCCACGAATATCTATATGGAAGAACATTTTTGATAGTAACGGACCATAAACCGCTACTAGGAATTTTGGAGGGAAACAAGCCCACACCGAACATTTTGTCCCCGCGAATGACTAGATGGTCAGAATTCCTAGCAGCCTACTCTTATACTCTGATACATCGCCCCGGGAAACAAATTTCCCTTGCAGATGCATTGAGCAGAGCACTATTACCAACTATAGAGGAAGACCCGGCACCGACGATGACCACCTTGCAGATAGAGACATGCCCCAATTACCAATATCTGCAAATGATGTCACCAGAGCCACCGCAAGGGACCCATTGACTGCCCGTGTACTGAACTGGGTAGGTAAAGGCTGGCCGGAAAATCAAAAAACTGAGAACTTTAAACCTTTCCAGACCAGACAAACCGAACTCTCGATTCAAAAAGGTTGTTTGTTGTGGGTTGATCGGGTAGTTATCCCTCCCAAATTACAAACTAAGGTACTGGGTATGCTTCATGAAGGCCACCCTGGAATTGTTAAAATGAAAACCCTTGCTAGAAGCTATGTCTGGTGGCCAGGTATAGATAGGGACATCTAATACTGGGTAAATTCTTGCAACAAATGCCAAAGAACCAGGCTGTCCCCACCACTAGCACCCATAAAGGACTGGGAAACCCCACGAGGCTCCTGGTCACGAATCCACATTGACTTTGTGGGTCCTACTAAGGGACATACCTTCCTAATTGTCGTAGATGCATACTCAAATTGGCTGGAGGTTAAAATTATGCCATCTACGACAATTGAAACTGTCATTAAACAACTTGACAAACTCTTTGCAACCCATGGCCTACCGGACGTCCTAGTGTCCAACAACGGGCCACAATTAATGAGTATCCAATTCAAACAATACCTAGCCTCCCTAGATATAAGACTTGCCCTAACCGTGCCAGCCCACCCAGCTGCAAACGGTAGGGCAGAGAGAATGGTCAGGTTTACCAAAGAAGGTTTCGCAAAAATGGACATTGGGGATGTTCAAGATAAAATAAATCGCCTACTCACCCTCCAGCATATCACACCCAATACTATAACAAATAAAAGCCCGGCGGAACTACTAATGGGAAGAAAACTTTGGTCGCAATTAGACAGATTGCACCCAAACTATACACCAGAAAAAAACTCCAACTCCTCCACCTGTTTCAGGACATTTCAAATCGGCGACCTAGTCTATGCAAAAAATTTTACCGGGGACCCATTATGGCTTCCAGGAACAATCACACAAATTACAGGCCCCCGGTCCTACCGACTAACCGTAGACGACGGCAGGGAATGGAAGCGGCACATAGACCAGCTTCGGTCCCGAAACATAGAAAGAAGTACAAACACACAACCACAAATAATAAAAAATGATGAAAATCAAACCAAAGGGGGGGGGGACGAGAAAATAATAAAGAACCGTTTAAATTAAACACAGAATACAATAACAAACAAAAAGAGCAAAAAAGAGACTTACAGTTAGAGGAAAATTGCGAGAAGAGTCCACTCGAAGGGGCCAGCCAGACCAGCTCAACCTGCCTGGAGAAAACAGGAGGGAGCGGCAAAACCGCCGGCCTAAGAAACTCAGGCGGCAGTAAAATGGCTGACTCACCCTTCCAGGTTGTTCCATGGAGAAGGACTGGAGAGACAGCAACCCCATCCGAACCGGTCGAAGTCTTCAGCAGAAATGAACCGCGCAAGTCCAGTCGAATCAAAAGAAGCCCCACCTACCTGCGCGACTATGTCACCACGTAGGACTAAACCAAGAGGGGAGGGGTGTTCTGTATAAAGAATAGTAGACTCCTAATACAGGATTCTGATTGGCTAAAAAACCTGAATGAAACCCAAGAAGCTGCTCAAAGGCGGCAAAACTAAATACCTGTCATTGGCTACAAGTTGGCTGGCTAAATCCTATATAAAGGCTGCCGCGGCTTGAGCCAATGTTCCATTTTTCAACTGCTGTTAACTAATAAAGACTTTGTTGTTGGAACCCGGTCTACTTCGCGTTTTTCCAGACGGAACATTTATGACTTTATTAAATAAGCAAAATGAACCAAGTAAACTGTATTAAGTGTGTTAAGCAAAGATATACTTTGTTAACTTTCTTAGGGAAACTTTTTGACTTTATTAAATAAGCAAAATGAACCAAGTAAACTGTATTAAGTATGTTAAGCAAAGTTAAACTTTGTTAGGTAAACTTTATGACTGTATTAAATAAGCAAAATGAACCAAGTAAAGTGTCTTAAGCAAAGATAAACTTAACAAGTAAACAACTCAGTCTCTGACACTATTCTCAATCACTCTGAGTCATGTCCATAGTCTCAGCTGTTTAGCAGGCAGGGACTGTGGAGGTGGTTGTGGCTTGAGTGCTGGTCTGAGGCACCATTGGGGTGCTTGGCCCTGAGGGTACAACAGGTGGTGGTGTGTTCAGGAAGCTATCTGAGAGTTGACTCGGTCCCATGAGGTTGAGAGGCCCTTCATCAAGGACTTGAGATGTCAGGCCCAATACTGATGACAGATTGTCTGTTGACAGGCTTGGCTGTGGGGTGGAGGAAGGGTTGGGAGGAGTGTAGTGGGGTCGTCTGGTCTGCAGCTGGGTGAGGACGGGCATCTGTGGCATCCGATGAACTTGGGCCTGGACTGGGAAGTTCTGCTTCTGCTGTGGGAAGTCCTGGTAGTCATAGCCTTGGTAGGTGAGGGGCTGTTGAAAGCCGTGGAAGGGCTGTGACATCACCTGGGGTGGAGGAGCAGACCTGGACTGGGTAGGAGCAGCTTCAGCTGGGCATTGAGAGTTGTGCAGAAGTGCTGTGATCTTCTGCTTCATTCCCTGGTACTGGGCCTCGGGCAGGTCCCTCAGGGTCTGGCTCATGTAGGTGATGAAGGTGTTCCAGCCCGAGGATGCTCTGTCCAAGTGGACCAGCTGAGAGAGAAGTTCTGTGCTGGTCTTCATTGAGTCCCTGATCTCCAACAGCACACTCTGGTCCTGGCCCTCCAGTCTGCCTCTCTGTCTGCATCCTCTGGAGCTGGGAGTGGGGGTGGAGGTGGGTTGGCCTCTGGTCGGTGCTGTTTGTTCCTCCATTTGTGACAGCAGGGCGTCATCCTCCACGGGATCCTCCAAGTTTGCTGGCATGGGGAGTGCAGCTGTCAGGGGGGGGGGTCTCTGCTGTGGGGCCCTCTGAAGACACCTGCCTGGACAGGGTAGCTGGCTCCTGGCTGGAAGAGGACTGGCTGGCTGTGGGCTGTCTGAGGGAGAGGGGTCTCAGAGGGGCTGCTCCTCAGTGGCAGATCTCACCCTCCAGGAAACTGCACTTGGCCATGACGTACATCTCCCGGTCAGTGAGATTGACAGTGGCCTTCCCGGATTTCTTGAGATGTAGCTTGCCATACTAGGTGTGCATGTGCTTCCACCATCCAAGGAGTACTTCTGCAGTGTACCCCAGGTTCTCTGCCTTGCCTCTGCAAGCTGCCTGCTTCTTCTTGGTGTCCCGATACAGTCTGTGGCCCTTTCTCCAGAGGTACTCGTTCTCCCTCAGCCATTCCAGCACCTCCTCCTCATGCTCCTTGGAAATGGTGTACTGTTTCCTCTCTCCCTTCTCCTTCCCTTGCCTCTTCCTCTCTCTGGCAGGGGCTTGAGCAGGGCCTTCAGGGGCTTGAGCAGCAGGACCTTCAGGGGCTTGAGCAGCAGGGCCCTCAGGGGCTTGAGCAGCAGGGCCTGCAGGGGCTTGAGCAGCAGGACCTTCAGGGGCTTGAGCAGCAGGGCCTTCAGGGGCTTGAGCAGCAGGGCCTTCAGCAACAGGGCTTTGAAGGCCTTGGGGCTGGTCCACCACAGCAGCAGCAGCAGCAGCAGATTCAGAGTCAGTGCCAGAGGGTGGGATGCTGGTTCTTGTCTTCTTCACCTTGCTAGGGCTTGAACGAGTAGGCACGGGGTTCCTCTTCTTGCCTGACTGATGAACCATAGTGTTCCTGCAAGATGTATGTGGCAGCACGTCTTTCCCCTGTATGCTGACTGCGTGCATGCTGCATCCTTTTATATCCGCAGAGCTGATGCAATTCATACTCCCCGCATGCGCAGTGAATGCTTTGCATCCGATATACATCCGTGCGGCATCTCCTTTGTTTCCTATAGGCGTCCGTGATGCATCTGCTTCATCCGCTATGCATCCGCCCCTTCCACTATGCGTCCGCTTCGAAATTCTCCCTCGGAACCCCTTCGGAGGTGTCATCCGCTTTCATCCGCTAGGCTTCCTATGAACATCTGTTTAACATCCCTGCTACATACTACCCACGTCCTTTCTTTTCTGTTCTTTTCCGTTCTGTTTATGCAAATTTTTGCCACTTTTTGGAGCAGATGACAACGGATGGAGCCACCCCTGAAATTTTGCTCATCCGCTGTGTCCTTTATGCATACGTTTTGCATCCATCGGCCAGTGGGACCGGGGCTAAACATGGGATGGGTCAGGATTTGGTGAGCATAGCTGGGTGCTTGAAAAGGCATGCTTATCTATTGTCTGACCAACTAGAGGCAATCCCTACCTACAAACTATCAGATGGGCTAGTTTGGGAAACAGGTCTAGTGCTCTTTTAAAAGCATGTCCCAAATTAGATCAGTTGATAGACTGCAGGTATCGATAAGGAACACACAATGAAGCGGGAAGGATCAATTGATACTGAATGAATTCAGCTCTTGAACTAGTGCAGAAAGGGAAGGGCTGTGCTGGCACTATGTACTATTTGGTCCAGATGGCTGCCCACTGAAGCAGAATGAAGTCAGTGTGATGGCTAGAATGGACAAGTTCAGAAGCAAAGTGTCTGAAACGAAAATGATTAATTATAAAAGCTGTACTTTACTGTCAATTTCTTGCTACTGAGAAACAAGTAACTCTTAGCCTACTTAAAATACCCAGGCACAAGGGGGAAATGTTAGCTTTGAACTTTGGCTGCATGATTTTTATGCCTTCAATCTTAGAGTATGCAACAGCGAGTTCTCTGTTATTAATGCTTTTTCCAGTTTCTCCAATAAAATCTTATCAAGAGCTGTGTCCTTGAATCTCTCTATGTAAGCCCTGTAGTTCAAGAAGCTGACTGTAAGCAAGATGACTTCACCCCAAGCATACAACACATTAAAAGAGTTTTTTTTTTTAAAAAAATAGAGCCATGAAGAAGCCTTTGTAGTCAAAAACAGTGGAAAATCTGTAATACACTCAAAGGTGATAGAATCAGCAACACACGGTTGGCAGCACTTGACTCTCATTTCCTTCTGCAGTATATAGTACTAGTTCTCTCTTAATCATGTATTTTAGGTCTGGTACACTTTCAAAAGAATACTGAACCCATGTTTATAAGGAGCCCAGAAAAGGCCTGCTTCAGAAAGCTCTAGTCAGATACTCTGGGATAATCAGCCAGTCAAAAAGCCATGAAGGGCACTTTTCTGAGACTAGGATGGAGATGACCACAGTAATCTAAAATGGTCAACAAAACTTAGACTTAGGCTTGTTGAAGTATGCTAGATCTTATCCATGTCATATTCTATGTTGTGAGAAAAGCAGAAAACACTATTTTAAAATTGAAATTGGTTGAAAAACATCTTTAAGCTGTTTCAGCTGTTTATTGGAGATAAGACAAGTCAATGTCATGAGCATATGGCATAAAGTAATTACAACTGAAGGGCATTTGCTTTTTAAATATGGGAATATGGGATATGAACTATGAGTATGAACAGGGAAATAAATGTGACTGAAGGACGCTGAAAACTGAATCTTTCATAATTATGCCGTGTATTTTCGATATAATATCTGAATATATGAATTCCACAGAATTCATTACAGAATTCTGTTCTATAATGTTGTATAATTCTGTTGTATTATAGAAATAATACAACAAAAACAGGTAGAGATTTGGGGGTGGAAAGAAGCCTGAAAAGAAGCAAAAATTCTCTTTTGGAGGAAAAAATAATAATCGCCAGAATGACCTAATTGATGAAAGCTGTTTAAATCATCACCCTTTTAGTAATTTAAATTTGCATTGTATTCCTTATCTTAAAATGTGCAGTTAATGTTGTTTACCTCCTTTAACATCCAAATCATGTGTAAAATTCATGATGGAATGTTCAATGTTTTATTCACTATTCAATAATGTATGTATTAGTCCATTAGTGCACTCTTAGTAGTTTTTATTTTCCAACAACATAATTAAAACATAAATAGCATTTTTACTGCAGACATTCAGTTTGTATAGCATGAACTAAATTCTCTAATTTCTTCAAAAAAGAAAAAATAGAGAAGAAAAGGAATTAAAATCTCTGAGCTATATTTTTTTTCCTAACTGCAGTAACTCTTGGAATAAATTTGCCGGGTCTTATAGACAAACACAAGAACCTTATTCCATGATGTAAAGGCAGATCCAATAAAAATGACCCATGGTACAGAGCAACAATTTTCATATTTTCTGGAGCTAGAAACCAATTTAATCTTATCCTTCAGCACAGATCCCACTTTGGATGATATGTGCAATCTTTTCATTTCATTTTTATTTGCATACTGCACCTTCTCTGACAATGAAAAAGCAGAAATGCCACAAAATAAAGTAAAGGCAATATGGAATCAGTGGTATACCAGCTAATGTCTAAGCATAAAGGGCTTCATACAAAAATACAAGAACAAATGTGGTTCACAAATCTACACCCCTAATGCTCAGAATGAAAAATTGCTAAGCAGTTACAGACAAAAAAGATCAAGAAATGGTGAACCAATATTTACCCTTGCCACAATTCTGCTTTAGGACAGTGCTTTAATACATACAAATATACATACACACATACATGAATGTCTAGTTCTTATTATGGATATCAGCATTTGGTTTCCTCTCTATCCAATAATAAAATAAAAGCAAGCAGTATATAGGCCACTCGGTTCCCAGTGCTGGAAGCTCTATAACCATCATGTTTTTATAAATGTTAATTTAGAAGATGGAGAAAATTGTATGCTTTAATTTAGGATTATGGTCCTTCAGTAACAAATTTCTCTCTGAAGGCCTTTGATGAGACAAAATCTCCACTAAACAGCTAAAAATAAACTTCATGAGAAGCCATTCAGCTCAACATCATTTCACTCCAAGTGACAGATTCATCAACACAAATACAGCTGTTGTTAAAATATTGTGAAGAGCTTTCTCTGAAAGAAGTCATTTGAAGGACATGACCTAAAAACATTTAGAGGAAAATCACCTTTTTCTTCATAAGAGTTAGTGTCTCCAGAAAACCACATTCTCCCATGTGGTAGAATATAATGTGTTGCCTTGAATAACCTATTTTCTCACACTACTTACTGAAAGAAGGAAATGCACATATAAAGTTGATAGTAAAGCATTTTAAAGTGGTTTCTTTTTATTATGGTAAACCACCAAAAAGGATTGGACCTAGGTAAGAATTGCTCAATCTGTTTCCTTGAAATAACCTTTCTGAGCTCACACTTATTTTTATTAGGCAGCTGTACGATTGTATTGGAAGCCTTACCAAAGACAAAATTTTCTGATCTCAGAATGCTAATAACAGGATGAGCAGCAACAACAGCTCTTTGACTGAATAGGTCTCAAATCATGTACCCAGTTAAAGATAAAGAAAAACATTCTTATCCTAAGATTGTGATAAAAAAAATGTTCTTACCCTGTATAAGCCTAAAAAAAACTGCCCCAGGAAAAGTTCCCTGTTCCAAAGATGTAGAAAAGAAAAATGCAGTTTCTGCTTTTCACTATCACTTCTGCATCATGACAGAAACCTCACCTGTAATACATTTTCTTTCAGTGATACTCCAGTTTGCATTGATCCTAACCTCAACTCTGTCATTTTCACATTTCCATCAGATAAAGTCATTTATTAAACATTGTAGAAAGCTCACGCTTCCCTAGCCAGTATTAAAATTTAGAGATCTTTTACTGATGGTGTATTTAAATAATAAAATCAAATTTCTTATTCTATGAGTGTGTGTGTGAACTTCTGGTGTCTGCCTGGACTAGTCCTTGCAGTTTTCTTGGCAAGATTCCAGATTCTTTCTAGGGCTGAGATAGAAAAACTAGCTAAGGTCACCCAACCGGCTTTCTGTCTAAAGTGAAACTAGAACTCATGATCTCCTAGTTTCTGGGCTGGTGTCTCTGTTCAAACCCTATTCAAACTGACTCTTTCCTTATTTTAAGTCTGGCCCAAGGAAACTTGGAGCACCAAGCACATATTTGCATAAAGTATGTTTGACATGATATTTAATTGTCTGTATCCTTTGGCAACTGGCACTCTTCCTTGCTCATCCCACGTCTTACTAATTGTACTTAGAACCGTGGTAGCACAGTGGTTAGAATGAAGTATTGCAGGCTAATTTTGCTGACCTCCAGCAGTTCAATTCTCACCAGCTCAAGGTTGACTCAGCCTTCCACCCTTCCGAGGTCGGTACAATAAGGACCCAGATTATTGGGGGCAATAATCTTTAAATGACTCTTTAAATTGCTTAGAAAGGGCTGCAAATACTATGAAGCAGTATATACACCTAAGTGCTATTTCTATTATTATTACAAAAGGAAAAATGCAATAAAACACAAACAAAGGAAAAGCTTATTAGAACCATTGCGTGTGAGTCTTGTGTTTCATTGAAGAAATAGCCTTTTTTAGATGCTGCTCGTAAATTCATTTTGGATGTGAGTCCAATAGTAATCATGAGGTTTTGTTGTTTCAGTCCAGATTGCCTATCCCATCACTTTAAGCATACATCTGTGTTCAGTTTTGCATACTACAAATCCTTCTTAATATTTTTAAAATATAACAAATCTATTCATTTTTATCTATGAACAGATTCTGGATCTGTATGCAGTTTGTAAAAGCATAAAGAGCTTCATTTTCTATTTATTTCAGCAGAATTAATTATTTACATTTCAAACACTCTCTTTTTAATAATAAATGGTTTTGCAAGAAATCCATCAATGAAATGCTATGTTGAAAGACACAGAAAACCAGTTAAAATTGTGTGTGGTAGGCATAAAAGATATGTCACCCTCAATTAATGAAACATGTTTTTGTAAACATCAAATACATGAAAATGAAGAATGTGCATGCACATGCTATTTTCATGTTTATTAACATAATTAATATAAGATCTGTGGCTGAGTTCATATATTACATTAAGCTATGTTTCTTTATCTAATGTATTTTGAATCCGCTGCACCAAGCCATAAAACATGATCTACAAGCCAGAGTGATTGCATTCACAAATCATAATGAATCAGAATCCTAGAAACCACAATACTGCTTAGTTCGATGTGTGACTATTAGGAAGGGGAATGTAAAGTCAACAAGCCTGTTTAGTCAGCTTAACAACTAAAAGCAAAGAGTCAAATATAGTAAATAGTTTTGTGTCTTTGGGCTGAAAAATTGATATAGATGAGCATTATACTAACAGCTGAATCCTCAGGAGACATGCAAAGCATAAACGGTCTCTGTTGCTCCACAGACAAGGCTAGAATTAGTGACTTTGTGACTCAAAAATGACTTAAATGTTTTTTTAATAGTAGAAGATACTTCTCGAGTGGTAAATTTCACAGTTTTAGTCACAAATTGACTTCTGTGGACCTCACTTCATATTAAAGAGGTCCGTAAAGGGGACGTGCATAAGTGCACTAAAGTGCCTATCTTCCCTGTCATTTTATTTTTATATTATTTGTGTTTTTGTTTTTGTTTGACAAATTATAAATAAATAAAATAAAATTAGTAAACAGGCTGGCTAGTGCTTTTCAACTTTGACAACTTTAAGTTTAAGATACCTGGACTTCAGCTCCCAAACAACTCCTTAACTTATTCTACATTACAACAATAATGATAGAAAGAGTTGCCCTCTTGTTCCTGTACCAGAATAAGATTAAATCTTATGCCAGAAGAGTTTTCTGTCAGTTCAAGGACTTGCACTCATCTGGCTGTGCCCTGTATCTTTCATTGGTGGTTTTCTGTTTTCCTTGTCACCCCTCCACATTATTTTAATTTCTGTTATTTAAAAAATGGGACTGTTGCAAATGCCTCTATTTGTGATATGCCACTCTACTATATTTGGGGAGAACTATCTACAATCCAGAAACCCAACTCTGAGATAACTGAACCTTAAGTGTGCATTTTGCCAAAGCTTCATGCTGGGGTATCAGTGTCTAGGTTTTCTGGACAGAGGGCTTTTCGGGGATACAAACATTGATAGGTGAATTGATCCTGCATTTTGGCTGGGTTTCTCTTGTCTCTTTCTCTACCAAGGGGTGTGATGGGAAGGCTAGTGATCAACTGCCAATGGTAGCAGCTATTAGCAACACATGGAAAGTGGTTCTAACAATCTGTTAAAATGAACAGATGCTCAGTTTTAATTTGGAGAAGGCAGAAATGAGAATTTAGTTGCTGAAGTTGGCCCAACCAAAGTACAGCCTCGGGAGAGGGAGTGACAACAGCTGTCTTCTGGAAAACTACTGTAGCATCTAATGAAACCACTGACTGCCATAGAGAGTCTGTCTGCTTATTTCCCGGAAGCTTTGTTGCTAATTAAAACAAGCAAGCCAAGGATATATTCAATTTCCAGAGCTCTTTCACCCAACAGAAATAAAACATTACAATGTTACCCCCTCACCCCTATAGGAAGTGGAAAGCACATGATGGGAAAAGAGCAATATAGAACATTTCTCTAAGTATTCACCCATTGTTTTATTTATTTAATTAGTTTATCATTGTATATGCTACTTTCTCACAGAAGGCTTGGACATCACTTACGTATGTGTGTGTACACTTTGAATACAATTACAAAAAGACTTCATGACCAGAATTTGTATATATTTTGCAAAACCCTAGGATTCTGTGTGAATCTGATGGGAATTTATGAGAGACTATTGGAGAAAAAGCATTAGATCATGTTTTATTATTGCTAAACCAAAGGCTGTCAATGTCTCATAAGGCTAGAGATATGCTTAATCTATTCTAAATTCTAAGCAATGCCCTTCTGGACTATGGGGAGACTCTTCTGCCTCCATTCTGATGCTGCCTGCTAAAAGCTGGAAATAATTGGTTGTATCATTTCTTACCAACCACATATATTCATAATGAGCTATCCCTAACCAGGTCCTTCTGATGTAACACATAGGCTTAATCATGCAATACAGCTGCAATTGTTCAGCCAGAAATGTTAAGTGTGTTAACTTTGTGTGCCTTGGAGTATAGCACAAAGCTAAAATAGCAAATAAGGGCATTTTGTGAACATAATATTCCTCCCCTCCAACAGTTCCCCAACAGACCATAGAGTTATGAGAAAATGGTTACAATTCATCTAAATTCTTAGCAACAGCGTGGCATTACCTGCAAGCAAAAGTAAATGTATATTCAACTCATGTCTCCAACTAACATATCTCTAACATCACCATGCTATTCTATGTAAGCTAGGCTCTTTAATCTAGAAATTATCTTGCAGGTCAACATTATAACCCACCAACTGGGAGTTAAGTGATGTGTACTGACAAATTTAGGATGCGTGTGAATCTGATTTCTCTTATAAAGCAGCATGACATTATGAGCCTTTCCCTGTTATTGATTTATAAAGAGTTTTTTTTTCTAATAATGATTTGAATTGTTCCCTAACCATCCTTCAGTCAGCAGAAAACAAGGTATGCCATTATACTCCCATTGGTGATCCAACTCCTATCACCTCTAATTCAAGTCACCAGAGCCATCTAACATCTCTCCGAGATGTTAAATGATGAATAGATTTTGCATACCTTGAGGTTGTCCTTGGACAGTGTCAAAGTAAGAGCAAATATACAACTTTAACACCAATACAATTTTAAGCTGATTCATGGGAAATATAATGGAAACATGGCAGAAAAAGAAAATTCCCTAGTCATGTTTATGCCATGGTTGTGGGCACATTGAGGAAAGTCCAAGGAAAATACATAGCAAGTGTTGGCTGCTAAAAAAAAACCCTACACTAATATAATTATTTTGTGATTATATTATGAATGTCATAAGCAATTCCAATATACAGAAAATAAAGTGTAATTATAGATGTCTTATACTATCATAAAAATATATTACAATGAAAAATGAAAGAGTATTAAAATCTATCAGCTGGATTATGTCACATTCAAAGCAAACCAACTGAAATTGATGGGGATTATTAAGTCAGAATTAATATACCAGTAAGTGCCTTTCATTTAATTGGGTCCAGTCTGACTATAATCAAATCCTGATCCAACCTTTTATAATTCCAGTTTTTTCTTTACCTTTTTTCTAATAGAAGAAAACATCTGCAGATGGGTTCTCTTATTAAAGCCCATGTCACACTGAACCAACATGATGCAAAGAGGATGTAAAATGGACAAAAAAGCTTGCCATCCATTGGTTAACGCGATGTATCCGTTCTGTACTCACTGCCTCCGTTTTGCTTCCTCTCTATCCGTCCAGCATCCGTTTATGGACGTTTCATCCGCTCCAAAAGTTTAGGGCTGCCTAAAACTTTTGCGCGGAAAATGTATCCAGTTCGTCCATTCTGCATCCGCTACGCATCCGCTACGCATCCGTTACGCATCTGCTACGCATCCGCTATATCCGCTAGGCATCCGTTCCGCATCCGTGCAACTCCATCCGCTCCAGCGGGAAACAGATGCAGGGAGTAAGCGGAACGGACGCAGAACAGATGCAGAACGGATGCCTAGCGGATGCAGCATGGAAACAAAGCGTTTAAAACGGAAAAAACGTTCGCAGAGGGGACCTATCTCGGATATTAAGGATGTCTACAGGATGCCTAGAGGATGCCTAGAGGATGCCTAGCGGAAAACCTATACTGCCTATAAAAAGGGGGAGCAACTCACCTGCATCGCACTTTCAGAACAGCAGCCCAGCGGTGCAGACCTCTGCAGCCTTCATCTGGCTCTTCCTCTTCCACAGCATCCAGTCATGTCCACCGTGGATTGTAACAAAGTCCTTTCGGTAGCCACCATCGTTCTGCAACAGTGCAAAGCCATCTGCAGGCTCTGTGAACACTACTACGAGAAGAAAAGGAGCCACCCAAAAAGAGTCTGGGTCTGAAGATGGTTTGCCAATAGAGTGGAGGACGGACTGTACAACAAGCTGATGGTGGAGCTCAGGAGCGAAGACACTTGGGCATTCCAGAACTTCATGAGGATGCCGCCAGCCATGTTTGACGAAGTTGTACAGCGCCTGACACCCAGGTTGACCAAGGCAAACACCAGCTTCCGGCCCAGCCTGGAACCTGGGCTCAAGGTGGCACTCACTCTGCACCACCTGGCCTCAGGGACCAACTACAGGAGCATGCAGTACGGCTGGAGGGTGCCATCCAACACCATCAGCACTGTGGTCAGAGAAGTGGTGCAGGCCATCATCAAAGAATACCTGCAGGAGCTCCTCCAGTGCCCCTCCACTGATGAAGGATGGAAGAAAGTTGCAGAGCAGTGGTATCAGAAGTGGAACTTACCACACACCATTGGAGCCATAGATGGCAAGCACGTGGCCTGCAAATCTCCAGCCAAGTCGGGGTCCACTTATTTCAACTCCAAGGGCTTCTTCAGCATCATCCTCTTTGCCATGGTTGATGCTGACTACAAGTTCATGTACATCGATGCTTCAGGCAACGGCTCATCTTCAGATGCCCAGGTATACAATGCCAGTCACCTCAAGGAGGGGCTGGAATGCAACCTCATCGTGGGCTTCACAGATCCAGACCCCCTGCCCAACGACACACAAGATGTGTCCTACTTCATCGTAGGAGATGACGACTTCTCCTTCACAACCTACCTCATGAAGCCCTACACCTCCAGACTCCTCACCTGTGAAGAGAGGATCTTCAACTACAGGCTGTTCAGGGCAAGGCGGGTGGTGGAGAACGCCTTTGGCATCCTGGCCAACAGGTTCCAGGTACTTCTCACCACCATGCAGCATTGCCCAGAGACCGTGAGGAGGATCGTGGAAGCTTGCTGCATCCTGCACAATCTCATGCGCACCCACTACCCAGTCTTGCAGAACAGGCTCGTGGACCTCCAACAAGCCAATGGGGTCATGGAGCCTGGGGAATGGAGGCAAGGGCGAAACCTGATCGACACTGAGGATGTGCAAGGCCCCAACAGAGCCTCAAATGAAGCGAAGAAGCAGCGCAACCTCCTGAGACAATGGTGCAACTCCCCAGCTGGAGCAGTGGAGTGGCAAGACAGGATGGTAGATGCTTAATGGATGCTTCCTTCAGCCTGTCTCATCACATAGATGAGATTGGGCCATGTATGTTTGGTTGGCCTGCAATGAACAGGGCGTTTAATAAAGAGTTGTGTTTATGTTGACATGTGTGGATAATTATTACATTATTATTGATAATAAAGGGCCGTAGGTGTGGCACTTGGGAGGGTGGACCATACAGTCCCACTATGCTTGCACTGGAGGTTTATCTATCCCACAGCTATTACCCATCCCAAAGGTATCCCTGCCCATCCCACAGGTATCCCTGCCCATCCCACAGCTATCTTAACCCATCCCACAAGCATGCAAAGGCTTAAACCATTTCTAAAAGTTTCCACCAAGACTTTATTAAAAAAAAGAAATGAAGCAAGTGTGTGAATCATAAATAGACTTTATTAATAACAAGCTATAAGACAAAAATGAGTCTCTGGCACTCCTCTTGGTCGCTCAGTCCCAGGGGTGAAGGGTGCAGGTGCTGTGGAGGTGGCTGGTGCTGGAGTGCTTGTCATCAGCTCCTCCAAAAGCAGAAGCAGCAGAAGCGCCAGCCCCAGAAGAGCGAGCCCGTGCTGCAGAAGTCCCAGCAGAACCAGAGTGAGGGCCAGGGGGCGGGATGGTAGCCCTGTCCCTCTTGCCAGGGCTGGCAGCAGATGGCTGAGGCTTGCTGTGCTTCCGCATAGTTGTGGGGTTGCTGGCTGGCAGGGAGGTTGGCAGGAACCAAGGCTGGCAGAAAGGCTGGCAGAGAGGCTGGCAGCAAGGCTGGCAGGCAGGCTGGCAGGCAGGCAGGCACCAAGGCTGGCAGGCAGACATGAACCAAGGCTGGCATGAAGGCTGGCAGGCAGACATGAACCAAGGCTGGCAGACCGGCTGGCAGCAAGGCTTGCAGGCAGGCTGGTAGCAAGGCTGGTAGCAAGGCTGGCAGGCAGACATGCAGGCAGGGCAGGCAAGGCAGTCGATGTGTCCGGCAGCAGGTCTTTCCTCTGAATGGCATCCTGCTTCCGAGCTGCTTCCGTTATATCCGTGGGGCTGATGCAATGCATCCTCCCCGCATGCGCAGTGAATGCCAGGCATCCGTTAGGCTTCCGCTGTGTATCCGCTGGGCTTCTGCTCTGCATCCGCTTCATCCGCAGTGCATCCGCTCTGCTTCCGCTCTTTCCGTTCCGCGTCTGCTTCACTGAGGCCCCCCGGAAGCCCTGCGGATGTGCCACCCACTCCCATCCGCTCCCATCCGCTGGGCTTCCGTTCCGCATCTGCTTTACATCTGCCCTGCGTCCTCCCCGCGTCCGTGTTATCCGCTCTGGTTATGCAAATTTTTGCCCCTTTTGAGAGCGGATAACAACGGATGGAACATTTTGCTCGTCCGTTGTGTCCTTTTTGCATCCGTTGGCCAGTGTGACATGGGTTAAACCATCTGCAAAGGAAGACTAAAAGACTATTCTATTATACTCTGTGATTTCACTAATCAGTTGTCAGTAGAGCTAACTGTTACTCAGTTATGTAAGTTATTTTCTTCAATAAGCAACAAAGAAAGATGAAAATAAAACAACAGGTAAAAATAACTTCCTTTCCTTTCTGATGCCATGTTGTGGCTGACATTTTGCTAAAATATGTCTTTGTTCGAATAATTTTTTTTACAATATTTCTGTCAATTTTAAGTTATCTTTATTACTGGTGATTTTAAAAATGTTTTAACTGCAATACATTCAATATCAAATGTTATGACTGCTATGTTATAAATGCCTTGGGAAGATGCAGACTGAAGTCCATTCCGTTTTCTCTACAGAGCTCTGTCTAGATCAGGGGTCCCCAACCACCGGTCCCCGGACCGGTACCGGTACCGGTATCGGTACCGGTACGTGGATCATTTTTTACCGGGCCGCAAAGCTTGGGCATCGCCATTTTGTTTTGATGGTGCTTCCGGGTTTTCACTTGCTTCCTGGTTTTCGGTTGGAAAGTGCTTCCAAGTTTTCAGTTGGAAAGCGGCGGTTGGATGCTGAAGGAATCCTCGCGCCTTAGTTTCGACGAGGGGGGGGCAGCTTCAAACGAAGAGCCGTCCCGATGGCCGTGGAGTGTTGCATTACTCAGGTACCGGTCCGTGGAAGAATGAATAATCGTGAAACCGGTCCCTGGTACAAAAAAGGCTGGGGACCACTGGTCTAGATACCTTCTTAATGTTGGCCTTGTTAATATAGTATATAAGAAATTATGAGCTGGGAGATTGGCCGTGGTTTAGGATAACTTATCTGTATAAATATATTGCTTCTGTCAGTGGTGGGATTCAAAAAAATTTACTACCAGTTCTATGGGCGTGTCTTGGTGGGCATGGCATGGCTTGGTGGGCATGGCAGGGGAAGGATATTGCAAAATTTCCATTCCCATCCCACTCCTTGGGGGAAAACTACTGCAAAATCACATTCCCTCCCCACTCCACTAACCTGCTTTCTAGCTCCATTCTCCTGTGCAGGGCAATAAAAGAAGACCCAGCCAATCAGCTGGGAGGCAGAGAATAGATGGCAACGGGGCCAGTCAGAGGTGGTATTTGCTGGTTCTCCAAACTGCTCAAAATTTCCGCTACCAGTTCTTCAGAACTGGTCAGAACCTGCTGAATACCATCTCTGGTTAGAACCTGCTATATTCTGTGCTTGCCATATATAGCTTCTGTGTTTCTGTGCTTCAGTTCTACTGGTTCTGGTTGCTTCTGCTTCTTGTCCTTGTCCTTGCTATCACGTTGCAAGAATTGCATGGATATTGTATATATGCATCATGTTTTATATTATTGTATATAAACAAGTTTTTTCTATAAATGAATCCTGCTGAATTATTTACTTGTGTGCTGGTTGGATTGCTGCAAACTCTGACAGGTCTCAAGTGCCCCAGTAACATTTTTGTATGATACATCTTCATAAAATCATCTTCATCTATTTCCCACCCATTTGACTGAAGAGACTGAACTCATTTTTGGCTGTTCCAATTTTAATGTAGTGTCTTCCCCCTTCTTTTGACATCATTTCTGCCATGGACATAATCTAGCAAGCTTCACCAGACAGATGGCTTATCAGGGATCAGGTTCTGCCCAGCTTTTATTGGCCAGTTTAGGTTGCTATAGGCACACCTTCTGTGGCCAGTTTGAGTGGGTTCAAAGGAGAGACAAGAAATCTAGCTTTTATGGAAGCACTGCCCACAAAATGCTTTGCCGGTACTTTCTGAAAGTCTTTTCAGGACCAATACAGGTTCCTCACATGCATAGGCCTAGCATTGTTTGGAAAGAGAGTTAGATCTGTTAGTATCATATTGATAAAGATGAAGGGGAAAATAAATGCCCCCACTACCTCCACATTATGACAATCTAGGATTGAGCAATGTAGCAATCTAACCCACCACCCCCTTCAAAGTATCCATCTACATTTATCCAACGCTGCCCACCTTGTTAAAAAGAGCAACAGAAAGAGTTTCTGTCATTGGGGATACTCAATAGAAGGAGAAATGAAGCCAGAAAAATCCCCAATTGCTTTCCTTAATGTGTCCCATTAAAGAAATAATAACAGTAAGTGTCACCAATCATTTCAACGATACAGAGTAGAACTCAACCATCAGGGCAGCACAATTAATACTTTCCTGTCAACTCAAGGCTTTGTGGATTATACTTTAATGTGTCAGTGCCTTGAATGTGATCATGACTGACTTGGGATTTCAGTTGTGATCTTCATGGCTTAAAGTTTAATCAGCATTGGAAGGTAAAAAACCTTCCTTCCTTCAAGGATTGCATTCCCACATGAGTAATTTGATAAAGAACCACATATCTGTATACAGCTTAAGCTCTGGTTCTTTCTTATGACCCTCCATTACTTCTCCTTCTTACTTCATCCCATTTCCATCTTTCTCTCTGCCTAGGAGAAACTGTTCCTGCCAGAGGTCTGTATTAATCACTGTCAGAGGATTTTTGAAATTAACCTGAGGCTTACAATGTTATCCACCGTTGGTATTTGTACAACAGTCATTATATTAGGTTTAAGAAAAAAGGGGGAGACATCCATTTCAATCACTTGCTCTCTGCTAGAAGAACCAGACCTTGAGCAGTTCTAGAAAGAGTACAAAGATACTGATCATGAAAATATTTTAATGTTTTTTTTGGGTTATGCTTTCCAGACAGTTGTGAAAAGAATTACATTAAGACTTCCAAATGAACATTTAACTCAAAGACAACAATTTTTGTATAATAATACAGTAAAAATACATTAATAAACGTAGCTATAAAGACACATGCTCTTTCATTTCTACCTGGACACAATAAAGGTTTCCCATAGTTATAATTCAAAGATGGTGGATACAATGGTGGAGACCAAAACTTTTCTCATTCAAGTGCAATACAATATGACTAATATTAACCGATGTCTACTGTTTGTTTCCATGCCCAAAGCATTTTGTTGCCTGCTGCTTGAAATAGGAAGTTTAAGGGCTGCTTTAATCAGCAAATTTCTTTGTGAAAAACACTATTCAATGTTGACATCTTTTTTAAAAAAAAAATAACAAAGTTTATAACACAGCTTCAAATAATGGGAAATGAGCAGATCTCTAAAGGTTATTGGTTGTTCTCAAGTAACAACATTTTGAATCTGAATCTGAAACCAAGATGCTAAACACCTGCTTTTACAAACCATAAACTTCCCAGAAAGATTTCCAGACTATTCCAAGATTGAGTGGAATTTCATTCAAGTCCTATTATGACATGTCAACTTAGCCACATGTTCTGCCTACTGATTGTGGCAGCTAACTGGCTGGGGATTAGCCTGTTACTGGTCCTTCGAACGATGTAGTTATCCTGGCCAATCTCTGACTGTGTTCATCATCTATTGATCTAATAGCCCAAAGGGAACTGAACTTTAGTTGTTTTGATATCAAGTTTCCAATATAAAGCTCCTTTTGAAACTTTGAAGTGTGTTTTCTTAAATCAAATTCTTAGTATTTATTTATCTGTCTATCTCAAAGACACCACTACGTACTGGACTAAGGAAGATGACCTGTTCAAATACACTATAGTATTTTACCCCTACTATCTTGATCAGTTTCTTACAATCCTGCAATTACTGAAACTCTGTTACTGATTTTATTTATTAATGCTGTTATTTTAAAAAAAACTGCTCATCAGATTTTCCATTTGAAGAGAGAGAGAAAAATTACATATTCTCCATTGAACGTACACTGAGAAATTTAATAGCTTTCCAACATAGCCTGTTTGTTCCATAACTTTACATTATTGATCAAGTTATCTATCTGTGGCTGTAAGCATATTAAATCATTTCAACTTCATTTGTGTGATGACTTGTGTTACACATACAGGCTGCTAATAATCTCAGTATACTTTGAATGGCGAACTTGAAATTGCTATTTATATGTAAAAAAATATGCAGAGAAAATGAATTATTAGTTCTTATCCATTTCAAATTTGATTCATCACATCATTCTGAAGAGAGCATACCTACCAGTGGTTTACATTTGTCTCCCCAGTAAGCTGTTTAATAAAAAGTAATTTGTGTTAAGCATATTGGAGCGTGTTTCATTAGTTGAGGATGATTTTTGATTTATTCACATGCTCAGCAACATATGTTGCTTGTGCTTTTGAAGCTACATCATTTTCAACTGTAAATTAAAACTTCTGCTTTGGGTTGATGGCTGGCATGCTGCCTGTTTTCTTTCAGACACAACTGTACAGCAGTAAAGCAACAGTATATATCTGGATGATTGATTGCAAAATTGTCTGTGTGTTTAAGACGCTTTGGTAGAGGACAGAACACCTTCTGAGAAATCAAATCTAAAATTAAAGATCACAGGGGTATTTGTAGAGTACATAAATATTTTAAAGACTATTTAAATGCTTGAAAACCTTACAAAGAACAAAATCAGTGCACTGCAGCATGCTACCAATACCACAGAAAGAGTTTTTCTCTCTCTGCTTCATCCCACACATCTGCATGAATGCAAACATCCTAAATTCAGCCTTTATATTGAGTCATTTTTTAAAATTATTATTATTATTATTGGACAAGCCACTGTGGAACAAGCCACTTATTATTATTATTGAACAAGCCACACATGATGCTAATACCATAAACTAAGTTCAATAAACCACAGTGACTTGGTCTCTAACTCCACTAAAGCACTGTTCCGTCCGGAAAAACGCGAGGTAGACCGGGTTCCAACAACAAAGTCTTTATTTCAAGTACAGTTGCAAAACGGAACATTGGCTCAAGCCGCAACAGCCCTTTTATACTTTTCTGTCTGCTGGATTGTAGCCAATGACACTCATTTGATATTGCCGCCTTTTTTGCCGCTTGGGGAATTGGTTCCTTTTGAACCTATCCCCATTTGTTTTTAGTAACCAATCAGAATGAGTTATTTGGAGTCTACTATTTTTATAAAGAACACCCCTCCCCTCTTAGTTCAGTCCTACGTGGTGACGTAGTCGCGCAGGTAGGTGGGGCTTCTCTTGACTCGAATGGACTTGCGCGGTTCATTATCATTGGAGACTTCAACCGGTTCGGATGGGGTTGCTGTGTCTTCAGTCCTTCTCCATGGAACCATCTGGAAGGGTGAGTCAGCCATTTTACTGCCGCCTGAGTTTCTTAGGCCAGCGGTTTTGCCGCTCCCTCCCGTTTCCTCCGGGCAGGTCGAGCTGGCCTGGCTGGCCCCTTTGGATGGACTCTTCTCACAACTTTCTTCAAACAGTGAGTCTTTTATTTGCTCTTTTTGATTGTTATTGTTTTCGGAGTTTAATTTAAACAGTTCTTTATTGATTTCTCGCTTTCCCCTCCCCTCTTTGGTTTGAATTTCGTCGTGTTTTTCTATGTGTGATTGTGTGTTTGCATTTCGTTCTATGTTTCGGGAGCGAAGCTGGTCTATGTGCCGCTTCCATTCCTTGCCGTCGTCTACCGTTAGTCGGTAGGATTTGGGGCCTGTTATTTGTGTAATTTGTCCGGGTAGCCATAATGGGTCCCCGGTAAAATTTTTTGCATAAACTAAGTCGCCTATTGCAAAGGTCCTGAATCAAGTGGAGGAGTCGGGGGGGGGGTTTCTGGTGTGAAATTTGGGTGCAATCTGTCTAGATACGACCTTAGTTTCCTTCCCATCAGTAATTCTGCTGGGGTTTTGTTGGTTGTAGTACTGGATGTGAAATGTTGGAGAGTGAGTAATCAATTTATTTTAGTTTGGACATCCCCAGTGTCCATTTTTTCTAAACCCTCCTTGGGAAACCTGACCATTCTCTCTGCCCTACCGTTTGCAGCCGGGTGGGCCGGCGCGGTTTGGGCATGTCTTATACCTAGGGAGGCTAGGTATTGCTCGAATTGGAGACTGGTTAATTGTGGCCCGTTGTCGGACACAAGGACGTCCGGTAGGCCATGGGTTGCAAAGAGTTTGTCAAGTTTTTTTATGACGGTTTCTGTTGTCGTAGATGGCATAATTTTTACTTCCAGCCAATTAGAGTATGCATCCACGACAATCAGAAACGTATGCCCCTTGGTAGGACCCGCAAAATCGATGTGGATTCGTGACCAGGGGCCTCTTGGGGTTTCCCAGTCTCTTATGGGTGCTTTTGGTGGGGACGGCCTGATTTTTTGGCATTTATTGCACAAGTTTTACCCAGTATTCGATGTCCCTATCTATACCCGGCCACCAGACATAGCTTCTAGCAAGGCTTTTCATTTTAACTATTCCCGGGTGGCCTTCGTGAAGCATACCCAGTACCTTGGTTTGTAATTTGTTAGGAATAATTATCCGATCACCCCACAATAAACAACCTTTTTGGATTGAGAGTTCAGTTTGTCTGGTCCGGAAAGATTTAAAGTTCTCAGTTTTTTGGTTTTCCGGCCAGCCTTTACCTACCCAGTTAAGTACGCGGGCAGTCAATCGGTCTTTTGCAGTGGCTTTGGCGACATCATTTGCAGATATGGGTAGATCGGGGCAAGTCTCTATCTGCAATGCTGTCATCGTTGGTGCCGGATCTTCCTCTGTTGATGGCAATGGTGCTCTGCTTAAAGCGTCTGCATGGGAAATTTGTTTCCCTGGGTGATGTGTCAGAGTATAGGAATAGGCGGCTAGGAACTCTGACCATCTAGTCATTCGTGGGGACAGAATATTCGGTGTGGGCTTGTTTCCCACCAAAATTCCTAGTAGCGTTTTGTGGTCTGTTACGATTTGAAAAGTTCTTCCATATAGGTACTCGTGGAAGCGTTTTACTCCGGCGACAATTGCTAGAGCTTCTCTGTCCAACTGGCTGTAATTACGCTCAGCTTTGGACAGGGTCTTAGAATAGTATGCGACGGGTGCCTCTCTCCCATCAGGCAATTGGTGGCTCAGGATGGCACCGACTCTGAATGACGAGGCGTCGCAGGTCACCGTCAATGGCAGTGTGTTGCTAAACTGGATAAGAACGGTGTTTGATGTTAATAAGTCTTTTATTCCTTGGAAAGCTTTTTCTTCTCTAAGCCCCCACGTCCAAGTTGTTTTCTTGTCCAGTAATCGATGCAATGGTTCCGCTATTGTAGCTTTTTGGGGTAGGAACACATTATAAAAGTTTATCAGTCCCAAAAATGCCTGCAGCTGTTTTATTCTTTGGTTCTGGTACGTCTTTTATAGCTCTTACTTTTTTGGGGGTGGGGTGTATGCCCTCTCCATCAATTAAATATCCTAAAAACTCGACACGATCAGTCATTAGGCAGCACTTTTCTTTCTTTACTTTAAGGCCTGATTCTCTGAATTTATTTAGGACCTCTTTGAGTCTTTTTTAAAGCTGTGTTGCATCTTTGGCTGAGATTAGGACGTCGTCGAAGTATGGCATCACCCCTTTTATGCCATTTAACAGGCATTCCATGAGGCTCTGGAAAACGCCTGGGGCTACGCTTACTCCAAATTGGAGTCTGTTACATTTGAATGCCCCTTTGTGAGTCACTATTGTTTGTGCTTCCGCCGTTAAGGGGTCTACTGGGAGCTGTTGGTACGCCTGTGCCAGGTCTAGTTTAGCGAAAACTTTTCCTCCCCCAAGAGAGTGCAGTAGGTGTTGCACAACTGGCACCGGGTACGCGCTCTGTTGCAACGCGTGGTTTAGGGTAGCCTTGTAGTCGCCACAGATTCGAACCGACCCATCTGGCTTAATTGGTGTCACAATTGGTGTTTCCCATCTAGCGTAGTTGACCAGTTCTAAAACCCCTTGATCTATTAATTTATTTAGTTGTTCCTCTATTTTTTCTTTTAAAGCAAAAGGAACTCGTCTGGCCTTTAGCCTTTTAGGGGTTATCTGTGGGTCTAGATTAAACGAAATGGGAGTTCCCCAATACCTGCCTAGGGAGCCGTCAAAGACGTCCTGGAATTCTTGGATCAGGTCTTCTTCCCAGTCAGTTGCTGCCACCCGGTCTACTCCGGTCATCCCGATGCCCAATGGTGCGAACCATTCGATACCCAGGAGGCTTGGTCGATCTCGGTCGACTATCGTTAATGGTAGTACTGCGACATGTTGCCTGTAAGCAATTCGAAAATGTCCCAGGCCAATTACAGGAATTCGGTTTCCCTGATAATCTTTGAGGGTTAGTTTTTGACTCTGGAGTTCCTTAATTTTGATGTCTGGAATTAGCTTTTTGAGGGTGTCCCATGACACCATGGATAGGAACGATCCAGAAACAACTTCCATCTCGCAGGGGCTGTCTTCTATTTTTACAACTATTTTTACTTTCTTCCCACTTTCCGTCTGAGCGCTTCCGATAGTGAAAGTTTGGTATGCTTTCTCCCGGTTAGTGGCTTGCCTGTTTCGCTGCCACTTTCTCTCGGAGAGTCTTGGCTCAGGCTTTGCTGGGGAGTCGTTTCGTCTTTTTGGGCTGTAATTCTTTTTGTTTCTGCAGACTTTCTCGATATGCCCCCTTTTCTTGCATGCTCTGCAAATGGCATCGAGGAATCTGCAATCGGCTCGGGGATGGTTTCCCCCTCAGCCAGCACATTCCCACTGATTTCTATTTTCGCGCCCTTTCTTGTTAGCGTATAGGTGGTGGATTTCGTCATCTTCCTCCCCAGATTCTGACGTCTCCTCGAGTTCTTCGTAATGAGAGGTTGTGGGAGGTTGTTTTTTTCCTCTGGCCGGGCTTTTTTCATCGTTGCTTGCATTCATTTGTTTCATCTTATCTGCTGATTTTTTGGCGGTTTCAGCAGCCGAGGCTTCTGCAATAGCTTCATCTACTGATATGTTGGGTTTGTTCAGTAGCTTGCTCTGTATGGTTGAGTCTCTTAACCCCAATATCACTCGATCCCGCATTGCTTCATCTAAGTTAAGAAACTCGCACGCTCCCCCTATTTGGCGTAGTGCGGCTACAAAATCAGCGATGGTTTCGCCTTCTTTCTGGTCTCTCCGATAAAACTCGTGCCGCTTTATTAGGTTTGACATCACTGGTGCATAGTGGACCTTTAATTTCTTTGGAGCTCGGTCCACATCAATTGTTTGACATCTTGGGGCTTTGCCAAAGCCTTGGCCATTTTAAAAATCTCGGGCCCACAGTGTGTCAAGAAGACAGCTCTTTTTCGCTGGTCTGAGATTTCCTCCATCTCATTGCTCTCTAGGTACATCTGGAAACGGTCTACGTAAGATTCCCAATCTTCTTCATTGGGGTTGAAGGGTGCGGGCGGCGCATTGTTTCCGGCCATTGCTCTTTGTCTGGCTTGTCTGTCACCGCATGCTCAGTCTCGCGTTTAGGACGATCCCACCCTCGTCGCCAGTGTTCCGTCCGGAAAAACTCGAGGTAGACCGGGTTCCAACAACAAAGTCTTTATTTGAAGAACAGTTGCAAAATGGAACATTGGCTCAAGCCGCGACAGCCCTTTTATACTTTTCTGTCTGCCGGCTTCTAGCCAATGACATTCATTTGATTTTGCTGCCTTTTTTGCGGCTTCGGGGATTGGTTCCTTTTGAACCTATCCCCATTTGTTTTTAGTAACCAATCAGAATGAGTTATTTGGAGTCTACTATTTTTATACAGAACAAGCATAACCTAAGGAATCATGTTTTGTGGTAATGCCAAGAGAAATGGGAGCAATTGCCAGATCTGGAAACATGACAAATAATTGGAAAAGAGGCAACAGACTAGTCTACAATTTGCCCACATAACTCAGAAAGAAAAATTTAACTGACCAGATCTAGGTTTTAAAAATCCAGATAACTAATAAATTAAGCATAGAGAAACACCTGGCTACCCTCCTATGACCACCTGGGTGTTTTGCAGCCCTGGGTGGTCCCTCCATGGCATGTCTTGATGGACTGTGGCTGGTGTATCCTCTTTTCAGGGATGGCAGGTTCTTTTAGAAATAGGAGAATCGTCATCCATCGATTGATATTTACAGATTGTCCTCAATTTAACAACAGTTCATTTAGTGACCATTCAAACTAACAACAGCACTGAAAAAAGTGACCATTTTTCACACTTACAACCATTGCAGCATCCTCAATGGTCACATGAACAAAATTCAGATTGCTTGGGAACTGGATCATATTTATAACGGTTGCAATGTTCCAGAATCATGTGATCATCTTGTGTGACTTTCTTACAAGCAAAGTCAATGGGGGTGCCAGATTCACTTAACAAAAGAAAGGTAATAAAAAAACTGGGCAAAATTCACTTAGCAACAGAAATTTTGGGCTCAATTATGGTCAAGAGTCCAGGGCTAACTGTACTTAGAATAGGTTATCAATTGTCAGAGGGAAGAAGTTTAGATTCTGATTCTGGCTAGGCTGCAGAATCCCATTGCGGGCCACATCAGGAGTTTGCTTGGGGGTCGCGGGATAGGCGTGACCTGGTAGTCATGGCTGACTGCATGGACGTGGTTATCAGGCCTGTGGTAGCAACTTATGATACCAACTTATCATGGGCCAGGGCCAGCCCATGGGCCACATTTTTGACACATCTGGGCTAGGCCCTCTTTTGTGAGACAAGTTCCCTTGTTTGCATATCCCACATTAGGTATCATTAGATGACATGGAAGGGGCTGCTAAGCGAGAGAACAGAGTACCATTTTCACTATTTGAAGTATTACAGGATGTCCCTGCTGACTGCTCCTCTTAAAACACTTCATTCACAAGCTCTAGACATTTGGACCTGAAATTTTAGTTCACAGTGAGCATGAGTTTGGACAGACTCTGAGAGATAGTACAGGAAGTGTGTGTGGGGGGCTACTGGCATGCTATGGTCCATGGAGTTGCAAAGAGCCAAATAGGAGTTAATGATTGAACAACAGAACCTTAAATATACAGTTTCTTCTCCTCTACCAGTTTCCAAGGCTTTTTCACTAATTTCTGAGCTTTAAACTGTAAAATATAACTCAGTTGCTTATATTTCTATAGCTGATGCTCCATTTCAGTTATAACAACTCTTTAACCATGATCTTGAAATTGTTGCTATCATGCAAAATGGATGCAGTAACACTGTAAAGATCCATAAATTTTTAAAGGAATTTTGCAAAATTGCCAGTTCTGTAAGCACATATCTGTTAAAATATGTCCATATCAAATAATCATTGTGCAACATAATCAGGATTGACTGAATTAATGGCTTTGTGATGAATCACTCCTATATACTCTTCCCCAGCAAAACTAGTAAGAAATTTTAAACTTGTCCTCCACTATATAGGAGAACATATCTTCTTAATAAACACCACCATCTAGTGGATCTAAGAGTTTGCAATTCAAAATTCTAAGCCCACTTTTTCTATAATTGAGAGATGAAATGGATAAAAAAATTGGTTATTGGTATTTATGGTATTTATGTTGATTTTTCCTGTCTTGTACTGTCTCTTGACTAACAGTCTCATCAGTTTTTCAAACTTGAATTAATTGGGGTAGTATGTTACTCAACACTGAAATATCTGTACGTTCAATCTATATTCTCTTCCATTTTGCATAAAACAGTTGCAATGGATCGTGTTAGTGCCAGAATCCTTCCACACATATAGATTTCATTGCAATATTTCAATCCTAATGAGAATGTACTGTGTTGATACAATTATTTTACATATATCCTGGGTCTTTTGAAAGCATCTGTCAAAGTTGTCAATATGAAGCAGAATTGTGTCCTGAAAATGTCATGTATTCAGATTTTTATTTCTTTACCCCAGGCTATAAACACACATATTATCATATGTGTAAAAATCTAATATCTTTGAAAACAGGTTTAAGTAAAGAGGCTGGTGAGTTCCAAGAGTGGAGGCTACAACCAGCATTGAGGAGCCAATTGCTTGCAGGGCTACCATAAAAGTTTGAACTGCTGAATATGGGCTCCATGATCCAGACCTCCTCACACGCAGTTCAGCCCGGATAAGTGCTGCCACAGCCCACTTTCGACTATCCAGGATCTGCAGGTGCAGCAGTCCAGAGCAGAGCATCTGCCTCATTCTACTCAGCGCTAGCCGGTCTAAACCCTTTTCTCTCACAGCATAGTCCCCCCACAGGGGCAGCAGCCCAGTCACCCATTGCAGCAGGAAGACCACCAGGGCCATTGGACTACTCGAGCCAGGGCGGGAGGCATACCCAAGCCTGTCCAGCAAGCCGCTTTCAGAACCTAGGAATGGCAGCAAGAAAGACAGGATGGCCTCCACTATGGAGACACCACCAGGTTGCCCATGCTTACCCAAAAAATACCAAGATTTGGCAAAGGCTTTCAGTGAGGAGGAATGCAACATACTGCCCCCTCACTGACCCACAGACTGTGCAATATAATTCATTCCAGGAGTGAAACTACCTAAACCAAAATTGTACTCAATGTCTCCAAGGGAGATGGATGAACTGAGAAAATACATTGACTCCAACTTAGCAAGGGGGTTCATCCAGCTAGTGAGTTCATGGGTCACAGCCCCTGTGCTCTTCAAAGAAAAGAAAGATGAAGGGATTGAGATGGACACAGCCAAGGTCAAAGCACTGCTCAACTGGCAGCCCCCCCACAGCCAGAAACAGCTGAAAAGTTTCTTGGGGTTCACAAATTTCTACTGATAGTTCATTCACACATTTGCTGAAATCACATTACCACTAACAGAATTGTTAAAAATTGGGGGGGGGGGGACCAAAACTTACCCAGCCATTGAGCTTGAGCATCAGCAAGCATTTGAGGGGCTGAAGGAACTATTTTCTAAAGAACCAATCCTGCTGCACCCTGACCCAGACAAGCCATTTGTGCTGAAAGTGAACGCTAGTGATGTCATCATCGCTGCATTGTTCCTACAAAAAAATTCCATGGGCCAGTTGCAGCCTTGTGCCTATGTGTCCAAAAAAATTGACCAATGCAGAGAGACAATGATCCATATGGGAAAAAGAGGCTTTTGCAATCCGGTGGGCCCTCCTCTACTGGAGGCATTTCTTGGAAGGGGGAAGGAAGCCTTTTGAAGTCTGGACTGACCACAAGCTCGGCCAAAGTGCAGCAACATCAGCAGGCATATGCTTAAAGAGTGTCGCCCCATGCCTATGCACCCTGCAGACCCTGCCACAGCCAGCCAGGGAGTTGCAAGAGGAGGAGGAGGAGAAGGAGGAGGAGGAGGAGGAGGGTCGCCTGAAGGAAAGTCTCCACTGTAGCTGGCACTCATTCCTCATGGATTTCCAAAAAGCCTGGATTTCCAAAAAGAACAAATAAAAGGCGTCGCAAAGAGCCCCAAGGAGAGCTTGCTGGCTTGGCCCAGCCATGGCTTTCTGAGAAGAGATGCAGAGACGGGGGGGGGGGGGGACCAGCTGACAGGTGAGCATCTTTGGCGAGAGGTACTCCAGCTTTCACTAAACCTGACTGTCAATGTGGACATGCTTAGTTTGGCAGGGCCAGCTCCCTTTTCCCGCTGCCCTGAACTTCTTAAAGCCAGGGCTGGATGTTGCAGGCCCAACCCCCTTTCCATCGTTCTTTCCTCCTAGATTCCATTCCCATCCCACTAGCCTTCATGTTTGTGAGGCCAGCGTCGGTCGCAGCCAGGTTGGGACAGTGTCTCAGGGTGGAAAGCAGGTTGCGCATCTCCCCAAGCAATCAAGACATGTCCAGCACCAACAAGGGCCAGAAGAAGCTCCAGCAAAGACTGAGGCACCGGAGAATCAGCTCCAGCTGCTTCTCCATCCCCCGTCATTGCCCTTACCTTCTCAGCCCAGGTGACAGAAGGGAGGGCGAGGAGTGGGGCCAACCAGTGATGGCACAAAGAGCCACAGCAGAGGGCCCAAACAGCCACATGTGGCTCATGAGCCGCAGGTTGCCAACACCCAGTATAACCTATTTGAATAGCTTCCCACAAAACCAGGATCTGAAATGTGAAGAATATATCAAAGAATGTATGACCTTATCTCTTTCCAAACATATATTCTACTAGCCATAATAAAACTGTCTTTTTGCCTTGCCTTTCATTATTTGGCATAGGAAAGGAACATAACTTATCTATAAATATACTTTTATATTTATAAAAGCACAGTATATGACTGCTTTGTTGGCTAGTTATTTTAACTGCAAATATTAGTACCATGCACTTCAGACCTAAAATAATTCAACAGAGCAGCTAACAATTAAAATGAGGTAAAATAATTAATCACATGCTGTAATGAAACAAGAGAACATTAGCAATAATGCTCGATGTTTAACTCACTTTGCAAAATCCAATTCATTTCAGGTAAAACAAATCCCAACACATGTTATGCTTGCAAACTAAATGCTTGGAAAAAATAGGTATTTAATGCTTGCAGATTGTAACAGAGTACAGCTCTCAACAACAAAAACACATTTTCAATTTTCTAAACCAGTGATTCTTGAAGTACAGTTTACAAACAGTCAGTGATTTGCAAATGTCCAGTCAATGGTCTGCCATAACCTTTACGAGATTCATGGGCCAGAGCATGTTCATCAACTGAGTTTCACCCGGTCATGCATGCCAACAGTTGTCAAGAACTTTTTTGGTCCTTCAGCCCTACCCTTATATATGCTGTCAGTTAACAAGAACCAGGTTTGCCATTTCTGCCACACCTCCCTGTGATTAACAACAACCCGCTGGTGGAAGCCCATTTCATATCTGAATCTTTGGTATCTTAGCTCCATCTCCCCACATGCTGTAGTACTCAATTCATTCTCAAAGAATGGATCAGTGGCTGAAAATGGTTTATTAAAGCCTTTACCTGAAAATACTAACACCAATGGGAATATCTTACAGAGCAAACTGAAAGTCAGTTCGGTAGAGTGCTTAAGGCATCAGGTTAGGAACTGACAGAATGCAGTTCTGGTCCTGCCATAGGCACAAAGGCAGCTGGGTGACTTTTCGTCAGTCACTCTTTCTCAATCCTAGGAAGGAGGCAATGGCAAACCACTTCTGAAATCTTTGCCAAGAAAACTGCAAGTTATCCAGGAGGTCAAAGTGGCATGAAGGCACCCCTCCCTCAATGGGAGTACTAGAATTAATAAAACTGTTCAATAGTGAATGTCAGGTCCAAGTAACTAGGAACAGGAATTAAATTCAAAGCACTTCAAGTTTATTACTTGCTGACTATACACAAGAATCTGATCTACTAACGGTCAAGTCAATGGAATTCATGGAAAGGAGGTGACTGGACTTAGGTCTCTTGTGGAGCGACTCCAAATACAACGACTCCAAACTTATGAGGCATTTGACCCAGAATTCAGCTTTGACCTAGTCATCTCCTATAGTGAATAGATCACAAATATGCCGGTAGTCACAAATCATAAATATACCGGTGACTGAACGTGCAATATGCCATGCTACATGGAATGGTGAATGCATATAAGCAATCCCAAAAGACGATCCCAACAGAACATAGAACAATGCAGAACTAAAAGTGGGATTTTATCTTTCAGATCCATTCATCTATAGCCCTTTAGTGTTAGAAATTTCTATTGGTCAGCATGTTGGCAGTAAGAATTGTTATTATGGTATGGGATACATAATATAATGCAAATGCCAAATGAATTATTAATTTAAGATTATGTTTTTTGATACCCAATTTGTTTTTAAATGGAGGGAATGGGAAAAGATATACAAATCCAGCAATAATCATTGTCATATTCAGAAAAGATGAGCTCGCATGCTGTTAAATAAAGAAGGGTATTGGCTTAATTGAGTTTCCTGTCCCTGATCCAATTTTCCTATTAGTGGTCCATAATTATAAAACTGTTCAAAATCATTGTTCTAAATTTTAGATATGTGTGGTCTTTCTTCCATTTCTTTATCAGCTCCCGTAGAATGTCTTTTTTTTAAAACTGAACATCCTGTGCATTTTTCACTGCTGTTTTCATAGCCGCTGCGGTCTGTATATTTTTATTCCAGATCAAATTCCCCTCAGCCAATAATTTACTTTGGATAGTCATATCCCTCATTTCACACACATCTGTTCCACAACATATCCTGTGGAACATTTCCAAATGTTTAATGTTCCATGAGGTTTAAAAAAAAAAATAAAAAATCAGCAGCACCTTCTGATTTAAATTCACCATTCTTTCTTTCTCCAATTACGGAATGAAGTTTCACATTATCATATTTAGTTTGGATGTACAATTCTCAGACAGGAGCATTTACTTTGGTCCCCTGGCATTTGTGGCTGCAACCAACTTCTCATGACAGACAACATATATATCACTGAAACACACATATAGAGAGAAATAGGGCTTTTTGCTTGTCCCCATAAGCAATCTCATTAGCCAGCAAATAACTGCCTAATTATTCCACATATTTCGGCTAGTGCCCAGAGTCTGGATTAACTCCTCAGTTTTTCCCATAGAGGCCACATTAAAATCTCCTTGTTACCACTGTTAAGATGCCTGCTTCTAATTAAACATCAAATTTACTAAGCCCTAATCAAAACTATTTAATAGAGAATAATTAATCACAAACTAACTAGGGAAAGACAGTAAAGGCCCAGTCCCACTGGCCGACGGATGTAAAACGTATGCATAAAGGACACAGCGGACGAGCAAAATTTCGGGGGTGGCTCCATCCGTTGTCATCCGTTCCAAAAAGTGGCGAAAATTTGCATAAACAGAATGGAAAAGAACAGAAAAGAACAGAAAAGAACGGACGTGAGTAAAAAGAGGAAGCCCGTGCCTACTTGTTCAAGCCCTGGCAAGGTGAAGAAGGCCAGAACCAGCATCCCACCCCCTGCCACTGACTCTGAAGCTGCTGCTGCTGCTGCTGCTGCTGCTGTGGTGGACCAGCCCCAAAGCCCTCAAAGCCCTGTTGCTGAAGGCCCTGCTGCTGAAGCCCCTGAAGGCCCTGCTGCTGAAGCCCCTGAAGGCCCTGCTGCTCAAGCTCCTGAAGGTCCTGCTGAAGCCCCTGCCAGAGAGAGGAAGAGGCAAGGGAAGGAGAAGGGAGAGAGGAAACAGTACACCGTTTCCGAGGAGCATGAGGAGGAGGTGCTGGAATGGCTGAGGGAGAACGAGTACCTCTGGAGAAAAGGGCCATAGACTGTATCGCGACACCAAGAAGAAGCAGGCAGCTTGCAGAGGCAAGGCAGAGAGCCTGGGGTACACTGCAGAAGTACTCCTTGGATGGTGGAAGCACATGCGCACCTAGTATGGCAAACTATACCTCAAGAAATCCGGGAAGGCCACTGTCAATCTCACTGACCGGGAGATGTACGTCATGGCCAAATGCAGTTTCCTGGAGGGTGAGATCTGCCACTGAGGAGCAGCCCCTCTGAGACCCCTCTCCCTCAGACAGCCCACAGCCAGCCAGTCCTCTTCCAGCCAGGAGCCAGCTACCCTGTCCAGGCAGGTGTCTTCAGAGGGCCCCACAGCAGAGACCCCCCCCGACAGCTGCACTCCCCATGCCAGCAAACTTGGAGGATCCCGTGGAGGATGACGCCCTGCTGTCACAAATGGAGGAACAAACAGCACCCACCAGAGGCCAACCCACCTCCACCCCCACTCCCAGCTCCAGAGGATGCAGACAGAGAGGCAGACTGGAGGGCCAGGACCAGAGTGTGCTGTTGGAGATCAGGGACACAATGAAGACCAGCACAGAACTTCTCTCTCAGCTGGTCCACTTGGACAGAGCATCCTCGGGCTGGAACACCTTCATCACCTACGTGAGCCAGACCCTGAGGGACCTGCCTGAGGCCCAGTACCAGGTGATGAAGCAGAAGATCACAGCACTTCTGCACAACTCTCAAGGCCCAGCTGAAGCTGCTCCTACCCAGTCCAGGTCTGCTCCTCCACCCCAGGTGATGTCACAGCCCTTCCACGGCTTTCATCAGCCCCTCACCTACCAAGGTTACGACTACCAGGACTTCCCACAGCAGAAGCAGAACTTCCCAGTCCAGGCCCAGGTTCATCGGACACCACAGACATCAGTCCTCACCCAGCTGCAGACCAGACAGCCCCACTACACTCCTCCCAACCCTTCCTCCACCCCACAGCCAAGCCCATCAAAGGACAATCTGTCATCAGTATTGGGCCTGACATCTCAAGTCCTTGATGAAGGGCCTCTCAACCTCATGGGACTGAGTCAGCTCTCGGATAGCTTCCTGAACACACCACCACCTATTGTACCCTCGGGGCCAAGCACCCCAATGGCACCTCAGACCAGCACTCAAGCCACAGCCACCTCCACAGTCCCTGCCCGCTAAACAGCTGAGACCATGGACATGACTCAGAGTGACTGAGAATAGTGTCAGAGACTGAGTTGTTTACTTGTTAAGTTTATCTTTGCTAAAAACACTTTACTTGGTTCATTTTGCTTATTTAATACAGTCATAAAGTTTACCTAAGAAAGTTTATCTTTGCTTAACACACTTAATACAGTTTACTTGGTTCATTTTGCTTATTTAATAATGTCATAAAGTTTACCTAAGAAAGTTAATAAAGTTTATCTTTGCTTAAGACACTTAGTTTACTTGGTTCATTTTTTTACTTAATAAAGTGTTGGTGAAAACTTTGAAAAAATGGTTAAGCATTTGTGTTCTGTATGCAAATTGGGTTACTCCAAAACATGCAAATCTGATTGGTCAACTAAAGTAAGCATTGGATTGGTTCACTAAGAACCAATCCAAATAAAGTAAAAGAGGCGGCAAATTCGATCAGCTGCCATTGGTTACAAGCCGGCAGGCTAGCCTGTATAAAAGGCTGCCGCTAAGTCGGCCAACTGTTCCGTTTTACTGACTCCTGTAAATAAAGACTTTTCGTTGTTGGAACCCGGTCTACCTCGTGTTTTTCTGAACAAAACACTGGCGACGAGGATGGGATCGTCCTGAACACGAAAACTGCACACGGTGAGAAGAAGCCCAGATGACGACAAAGATGCCTGGAAACAACGCACCGCCCGCACCCTTCAACCCCAACGAAGAGGATTGGGATTCCTATGCAGATCGCTTCCAAATGTATCTGGAAAGCAATGAAATGGAAGGAATTTCAGAGCAACGAAAGAGAGCTGTGTTCCTAACACACTGCGGGCCAACTGTTTTTAAGATGGCAAAGGCTCTAGCGAAGCCACAAGATGTCAAGCAACTAACGTGGCCAGAATTACAACGAATCCTCAAAGCACACTACGCTCCGATGGTGTCAAACTTAATAAAGCGACACGAATTCTACAGGAGAGACCAGAGAGAGGGAGAGACCGTCGGCGATTTCGTTGCCGCACTTCGACAAATAGGTGGTGAGTGTGAATTCTCAAACCTCGACGAGGCAATGAGGGATCGAGTGGTGTTGGGGTTGAGAGACTCGACCACACAGAGTAAACTACTCAACAAACCCAACATCAGCGTAGCTGAAGCTATCAAGGAAGCCACAGCCGCCGAAGCCGCGAAAAAATCAGCTGTCACTATGAAGAAAATGAACACACATAGTGACGAAACGAATCCAACCAAAGAAAAAAAACAATCTACCACCACCATGCATTACGAAGAGTATGGCGAAACACCTGACACGAGCGAAGAAGACGACGAGGTCCACCGTCTATACACTAACAGAAAAGAGCGCAAAAGACGAAATTGGCGGGAATGCGCTGGCTGCGGAGGAAACCATCCCCGAGCTGAATGCAGATTTCTCGATGCCATCTGCAGGGTCTGCAAGAAACGAGGGCATATCGAAAAAGTCTGCAAAACAAAAAATACTACAGCCCCACGAGACGCAGAAATTCCCCAACACGAGCTGAGGCTAAACGAGCTGAAAGAAAGTGGCAACAAGAGAAGCGAGCCAATACACACCAAACTGTCATTATAAAGAGCGCTCAGACGGAAAGCGGGAAGAAAGTTAAGATTGTTGTAGAGATCGAGGGGAAACCATGCAAGATGGAAGTGGACTCGGGGTCCTTTCTCTCTATGGTATTGTGGGACACAATAAAACAGCTAGTCCCAGATATCAAAACCAAAGAACTAAAAAAACAGCACCTAACTCTCAAGGACTACCAGGGAAACCAAATCCCTGTAGTCGGCATGGGACATTTCAAAGTTACCTACAAAGAACACGTCAAAGTGCTACCGCTGACCATAGTCGACAGAGACAGACCAAGTCTCCTGGGCATCGAATGGTTCGCACCATTGGGCATTGGGATGACCGGGATCGATCGAGTGACTGCAACCGGCTGGGAAGAAGACCTCATCCGGGAATTCCAGGACGTTTTTGACGGCTCACTGGGCAAGTATCGGGGAAATCCCATTTCTTTCAGTTTAAACCCCCAAATAGCCCCACGAAGAATAAAAGCCAGGCGAGTTCCTTTTGCACTAAAGGCAAAAATAGAGGAACAGCTAGATAAATTAATAGCCCAAGGGGTATTAGAACCTGTGGACCATGCCAAGTGGGAAACGCCTATAGTCACACCTATCAAACCCGACGGGTCCGTTAGAATCTGTGGTGACTATAAGGCTACCCTGAACCACGCATTACAACCAAGCGCATACCCGGTGCCAGTAGTCCAGCATTTACTCCACTCCCTGGGAAAAGGAAAGGTTTTTGCTAAACTCGACCTAGCACAAGCCTACCAACAACTCCCAGTGGACCCAGAAACTGCGGAAGCACAGACTATAGTTACCCATAAGGGCGCATTCAAATGTCACCGACTGCAATTTGGAGTAAGTGTGGCCCCAGGCGTTTTCCAGAGTCTAATGGAACGCCTTCTAAATGGCATACAAGGAGTCGTACCATACTTTGACAACGTCCTGATCTCAGCCAAAGATGAAACCCAATTAAAAAAAAGATTCAAAGAAGTACTAACTAAGTTTAGAGAATCTGGCCTCAAAGTGAAAAGAGAAAAGTGTTGCCTAGCTAAGAATAGCGTCAAATTCCTGGGCTATTTAATAGACAGAGAGGGGATACACCCTACAGACAAGAAAATTAAAGCCATAAATGAAGCACCAGAACCAAGAAACAAAGCCGAACTACAAGCATTTCTTGGACTAATAAATTTTTATAATGTATTCCTACCGAATAAAGCCACAATAGCAGAACCATTGCACCGTCTATTGGATAAGAAAGCAATTTGGACTTGGGGTTATAGAGAAAAGGATTCTTTCCAGAAAATAAAAAAATTGCTAACATCAACAAACGTTCTCATCCAATTCAGCGACACACTGCCATTGAGGGTGACCTGCGACGCTTCGCCATTTGGAGTCGGTGCCATCCTGAGCCACCAACTGCCTGATGGCAGAGAGGCACCCGTCGCGTACTTCTCAAGGACTTTGTCTAAAACCGAGAGGAACTACAGCCAACTCGACAGAGAAGCCCTTGCAATTGTCGCTGGAGTAAAACGCTTCCACGAGTATCTGTACGGGCGGACTTTTCAAATTATAACAGACCACAAGCCGCTAATGGGGATTTTGGCGGGAAACAAGCCAACACCAAATATCCTTTCTCCAAGAATGACTAGATGGTCAGAGTTCCTAGCAGCCTATTCATACACTCTGACACATCGATCAGGGAAAGAAATTTCCCATGCGGACGCTTTGAGCAGAGCACCCTTGCCAGAAACCGAGGAAGACCCGGCACCAGCGATGACAGCATTACAAATAGAGACTTGCCCCGATCTACCCATATCTGCTTATGATGTCGCCAGAGCCACCACGAAAGACTCAGTGACTTCCCGCATCCTCAGCTGGGTAGGTAAAGGTTGGCCGGAAAACCAAAAAACTGAAAACTTTAAACCTTTCCGGACCAGACAGACTGAACTTTCGATTCAAAAAGGGTGTTTATTGTGGGGTGATTGGGTAGTGATTCCAAACAAACTGCAACCCAGGGTACTTGGGATGTTACATGAAGGGCACCCGGGAATTTTGAAAATGAAAAGCCTTGCAAGAAGTTATGTTTGGTGGCCGGGTATTGATAAGGACATAGGATATTGGGTAAGCTCGTGCAACAAGTGCCAGGGAATTAGACCGTCCCCGCCTAAAGCACCTATTAGAGACTGGGAAACCCCGCGAGGCCCTTGGTCAAGGATCCACATTGATTTCACGGGTCCTACCAAAGGGCATACATTTCTGATTGTCGTTGATGCCTATTCTAATTGGCTAGAAGTAAAAATCATGCCATCAACGACAACAGAATCTGTAATCAAACAACTAGACAACCTTTTTGCCACCCATGGTCTACCGGACGTCCTCGTATCAGACAACGGGCTACAGCTCACCAGCTTACAATTCGAGAAATACCTAGCCTCCCTAGGTATTAGACATGCCCTAACCGCGCCGGCTCACCCGGCCGCGAACGGCAGGGCTGAGAGAATGGTCCGATTTACCAAAGATGGAATAGAAAGGACACCGGGGACGTCCAACAGAAAATAAACCGATTGCTCACTCTCCAACACATAACGCCCAGTACCACGACCAACAAGTCCCCAGCAGAATTGCTCATGGGGAGGAAATTAAGATCACACCTTGATAGGTTGAACCCAAATTTTACGCCAGAAAACCCCCCCGACTCCTCCACACGATTTAGGAAATTTGAAGTAGGCGAGTTGGTTTACGCAAAAAACTTCACCGGGGACCCTGTTTGGCTACCAGGACAAATAACGCAAATTACAGGCCCCAAATCCTACCGGTTAACAATTGACGACGGCAGGGAATGGAAGCGGCACATAGACCAGCTCCGTTCCCGAAATATAGAACGAAATACAGACATACACCCATGCATAGAAAAAACTGGGGATGGACAAACCAGAGGGGGGGGGGAAATGCGAGAAACAAATGAAGAACCAATACAAACAAAAACCAAAGAGATTAACAAACAAAAAGAGCAAATAAAAGACTCACTGTTTGAAGAGACTTGCGTGAAGAGCCCATCGGAAGGGGACAGCCAGGCCAGCTCGACCTGCCCGGAGGAAACAGGAGGGAGCGGCAAAACCACCGGCCTAAGAAACTCAGGCGGCAGAATGGCTGACTCACCCTTCCAGACGGTTCCAGAGAGAAGGACGGATGACACAGCAGCCCTATCCGAACAGGTCGGAGTCTCCGCCGAAACTGAACTGCGCAGGTCCAGTCGAGTCAGGAAAAGCCCCGCCTACCTGCGCGACTACATCACCACGTAGGACTGAACCAAGAGGGGGAGGGGTGTTCTGTATGCAAATTGGGTTACTCCAAAACATGCAAATCTGATTGGTCAACTAAAGTAAGCATTGGATTGGTTCACTAAGAACCAATCCAAATAAAGTAAAAGAGGCGGCAAATTCGATCAGCTGCCATTGGTTACAAGCCGGCAGGCTAGCCTGTATAAAAGGCTGCCGCTAAGTCGGCCAACTGTTCCGTTTTACTGACTTCTGTAAATAAAGACTTTTCATTGTTGGAACCCGGTCTACCTCGTGTTTTTCCGAACAAAACACTTTGCATGCTTGTGGGATAGATAAACCTCCAGTGCAACCACAGTGGGACTGTATGGTTCACCATCCCAGCGATCCAGATGATTTTCTCCCCCTTTTCATAGAAAATATCAGTTGTCCACTAGGTGTCCTTCTACATACTCTAGACATACTGCAGACATTCTAAATATACGAGATACATCCCAGATACAAACGTTTTGTCCATTTTGAATACTTTATATATGAGATGTATACGCTTACATCCTTTCTATTTCTGTGCTACTAACGCTGTGTAGACGTTCCATGTATCTTTTGTTTCCTCCCTCTTTCCGTTTTCAGCTGCAGCAGATGTGAGTTGAGGGGATGGCCAGAGGATGCAGAGAGGATACAGCGGATTTTTAACGGATGATAAACGGACATAGAATGTTTGTTGCTCGTATGTCGCGGATGTACATTGTACGCGGTGGAAAGTTCATCCGTTCACAAAGTTTTGTGCAGCTCAAAACTTCTTGCGCGGATGAAATTGCAGTGGACAGATGCTCAACGGATAGAGCGTATGAAACACATATGCAGTGAGTACACAATGGATGCATAGCGTTTTCCAATGGATGGCAAGCTTTTTTTAACGTTTTCCATCCTCTTTTCATCCATAAGTGCAGTGGGACCAGGCCTTACATACACACAGCCTTCGACATCAATCCCATAATAGAAAAGCATCCAACTTAACCTAAACATTTCACTTTATTTAATTTACTGAACTTCCATAGAGCTCCAGTTATTAATGATTCTAAGGTGCATACTCAACATCCACAATCAGCTTACAATACCACATTATGACAACAACAATAACACCAATAATAAATAGTAACAATGCCATCTATACTTATACATTGAGGTACATAAAACACAATAATCAAGCAGATAACCCATTCAAGAGATAAAACAGTACAAATCCCAAATCCAGCAACTGGCTTCCAGTGTGAGTTATGGCTAGAACAGTCGTCTCTAACAGGTTGAATACTAGTGGCTGAGGAGATCACATCATTGTTCTCAGTAGAAGCAGAGCCTTTCATAAGGACATTAAATCAGCTGAAGTCACTTTCTGATCACATTTGGAAATCACTTTATGGATATTAGAGATCTTCAAAACAGTTTACTTTGACAGCTGGTGAGTTTTACCTTCTTTGATTTAAGACATTTTAGATAGAAACGTACAAATTTAAAATAATATACAGTTTGCAAAAAGAAAAAAAAAGATTTTAATAAAGTTTGGAAAACCAAGGAGATTTAAAATTATTTTTTAAAAAAGAATACAACAAATCAAACAATAAAGGACATTGGTGTGCAAAAAGAAAAAAGAGGAGTACAGTAACTGAAAGGTAGTTTTCCACCTTTTCTACCCCTCTACCGGTAGTATTCATTTAACAACCATTTGTAGTTATGACAATGATGAAATAGTAACTTTATGATCAATCATCACAATTGCAAGGTCTGTAAAGACAAGAAAAGTATAAATACCATGTTTCTCACATTATAAGGCCGGGCCTTATATTTTTTTGACCCCCGAAAAAACAGCTAGGCTGTCTTTTCGGGGGTGACTTAATTCCTCCCATTGCATCCTTGGGTGGGCAGGTGGCAACATCTTGGGGTTTGGGAGACTTTTTCCTTCTCCCTTTCTGCTGCAGCATTAGAAGAACGCCGCGGCGTTTGGCGCAGCCACGTGTGGCCAGTCAGGGCTCCTCCCTGCAACCGGAGCCCTGAGGAGAAAAACTGTCAGCTTAGCCTGGGGCGCCCAGCACAGCTGACAGGTGGGCCCTCCTTCCCGGCGGCAGAGCTCTCACCAAGGTAGCGAGCGTCTCCCTGATGGACCCTCCGCTCATCCCGCCAGGGCCACGCCAGAGCCGTGCGGGCTGGGCAGAGCCGGGAAAGCGAGCCACGGGTGCCTGCATGCCTCCTCCTGCCCCTCATTCCCAAATCTCGTCCAGGAGAGCAGTGCTTCTCTTGCTGTGTAAAGCCACGGCTTCCTCACCTCTCAGCAAGCAGAAGGAACTGGCTGCCGCCTCCTCCTCCTCAGCCGCAGCACAGACCTTGCAGGGAGAGAGAGAGAGAGAGGGAGAGATCCTCTCGGGTGAGCACCTTCCCTCGGAACGCGGCAACGGGAGTGCCTGAAGTCAAGTGTCTCCTCAGGGCTCCATTTGCAGGGAGGAGCCCTGACTGGTCGCACGTGGCTGTGCCAAACGCCATGGCGTTCCTCAAATGCCGCGGCAGCAAGGGAGAAGGAAAAGCAACGGTGGCGGAAGGTCTCCCAGTATGAAGAGCCCCACCAACGCAAGCAGCACCATATCCAGGCATGCAAGTACTTCCTAAATGCAAGCCCCCCCTGCCATTCCCCCCCATTTTGCATGTTTAATATAGGCCTTAATTTGGGGGGAGGGGCTGAATTTGATTTTATAAATTGAATGCCTATAAAACATGGTGGGGTTTCCTATTGGTGGAGGCCGTATTGTTGGAGAAACACGGTAACATCATAAACACACAGTTGTGGCTTCACTTTGCAACTGTTTGATTTAACACCCAAGATACTGGGTCCAATTGTGGTTGTTCAACAAAGACTTCATATAGTGCCTACTGATGAAAACATTCAGAGAAAACCCATTTTACCAATCAGAATTGGGAATAGGCAATCTGAAGGATAGCCAAATTAATTGCACTCAGAAGCCAACTGAACAATTCAGTTTCCAAAGAAGCAGCGTGAAATGAGAAAACCAAGATGCCTCCCTAAATGCTTAAGCTATTGTATTGTGGACCAGCTACAGCCTCCATGTCATCTTTACGGACAGTCTCATATAGTGGCTCATGCAGCAGTCCAGTGGTGGTATTCAGCAGGTTCTGACCAGTTCTGGAGAACCGGTAGCGGACATTTTGAGCAGTTCAGAGAACCAGCCAATACCACCTCTGACTGGAGATTTTACAGTATCCTTCCCGTGTCACGCTCACCAAGCCATGCCCACAGAACCGGTCATAAAAAAAATTCAATCCCACCACTGCAGCAGTCCAAATGAGAGATGCATGATACGTGTGAAAATTGCCTTTTCTCCAGGTGGGATTGTCACTGGCACCTAAGATGAATCAATTCAAAGACTCCCATTCAGCATGGCCACAAATTCATATTATTCTCATTCAAAAACTTGCAGACAATTTGATTCAGTCAAAAGATGGAAACTTTGGGGGGGGGGACTTTCTACAGTTCGTTGACCAGAAGTGATGGTATTTTTGAAGGGAAATATAGTCAAAGCCAAATATTTTCATAATGGGGTTTACCATTTCAGCAGGGAAAAGTCTTTTCTATTTGGAAACTGTTTGGGTGGATATTTTTTTTTTACCTCATCCAAGCCTAATTATAAGACTGCAGAAAATCTCGAAGGGAGGCAAAACATCTTTTATTAGTACTTCCTGTCAGATAGCTGCATAGTTAGTACTGTTTTTAGTATTCAGGGATACACAAATTTTTTTAAAAGGAAGGTAAGAGAAGGAAATGAAAACTGATGAGCCATGCAGGATATGTCAAAGAAAATGAAAATCAGAATAAAAATGATAGGGTAGCGTGTTGGTAAGTACCGTCTCTAAAATGAACGTGAAAGCTACTTCTACAATCAGCAACTGGTCCAATTGCTAGAAAGCTGGTATATGAGCTACAGGAGCACAATGCATTCCTGACACCCAGTGCTCAGTCGATAAAGGTGCAAGATATTTTTCCACATTCTCCAACCATTCATGTCTATATTGGAAATGACTAGTACCAAATCTACTTATTTCATAAAAGTATCTTTCATTTTATGATCCAAATTATTTTCATATTAGCATCCTCTAAATATGTTGGATTACAGTGGTCATAATTTTCAGCTATCAGGGTTATAGTTGCTCCCAATTACTTTATTTTATATTTATTTATTTGTTTGTTTGTTTGTTTGTTTGTTTATTTAATCGGTGACTCTGGGTGATGAATAATCATAAAAACAATTAAAAATCAAAACAAGACCTAAAAATTAAGAAGAAATAGTTATTAGGAGATGTAAACAATTGGTATCAACATAACCAGGAAATGGGGCCCTTCACTCGCTTGTGGCCTCAGGCCTGGGCACAAAGCCAAGTCTTTAAGGCTGTAGGAAGTTATCACCCACCCCTCTCCTAGAAAAATGAAATATCCTTGGAAATATTAAAAAGGCAGAATATTTTCCCTAAAAAAAAAGAGTAGAAACTCCGAAGCAAAAACTCACATCAGAAGCAGAAACTCAGCCCCTATCCACCTTTGCTAATGGGCCATTACTCTGGCCTAGGCCAGCCTATTTTACATCACAAAGATCTCCAGGTAGAGCTATAGGAATTGCCCAAAGCCCTTTCATTACATCATCATCCAGCAAGGCTCAACCAAGCCTGGGACTCAGGACAATCTACAAAGTTGCCCCTGCATGGCTCCATGGGACTCTGACAACCAATCAGAATACAAGCTCTAATTCAAATCCCAACAGGGTATAAAACTAGGCACTCTCAGCATATCAGCCCTTCCCTTTTTTCTTTACCCAACATCTTGAAGCATGTGATCATCCTTCCTTCTTTGGAGCTCCAAGCCATGTGGTCTTGTCCACCATTAAATATCTTTCCAAACAGCCTCCATGTTTCCAGTGTCTTTATATCCACTTGGAACTGAACCCAGAAGAATAATTCTTCCAACAAGGCCTTGTGAATGAAAAGTGTTCTGTATGTAAAGTGGATGACTCCAAATCTACCATTCTGATTGGTTAAGGAAAAGACAAGTGGATTGGTTCACTAGGAACCAATCCAAAGAGATACCAAAAAGGCGGCAAATCTAAATAGCTGCCATTGGCTGCAAGCAGGCAAGCCAGCCGGTATAAAAGGGCTGGCCCCGGCTTCAGCCGGCGTTCCGTTACTAACTGTTAACAATAAAAGTATTTGTTGTTGGAACCCGGTCTACCTCGTGTGTTTTCCGAACAAAACAAAAAGCTAGTGGGATTAGACCCATCCTAATCTCTGGAGGGAAAATGCTCCAGAGGGCAGGGCTATGGCAGAGAAGGCTTGCCATATGGTCCCTTCCAATCGACATTTCCTGGCTCCCAGAAGGTATCTGAAGTATCTCAATCTCTATAGAAAGCTTCAAGTCAAAGACTGGCTCTACATAACCTAAATCAAATTTAAGGGAACAAGGCTGGGCATCTGTGGCTTTCCAAGAGCTGAACCATGACTGCTTGCAATTGCCATCAGAATTACTAATGGTAACACATGCTGGGAGTCAGAGGTGTCCCTGGGTATGATTATAAAAAAGTGAATTGGTACCCATTATGATTAAGTGAAGATTATCCATTTGATTCACAGACCAAAAAGGACAGAGCTGTGATTGTATCTTCATGACCATCATCTTCACTTATTAAAACAACAGTTACCTTCTAGGAGCAATTATTCAGCAATATCTGGATTATCTATAGGCAAGGGGAGGCTTGCTTCCAAGCAGTCATGCCTTATTGATAAATCTACGCAGTTTTCTTGGTGAAGTTTTTGGAAATGATTTGCCACTGCTTTCTTCCTAAGGACTGAGAAAGTGACCAGCCCAAAGATATTTGGCTGACTTTCGTGCCTAAGGCAGGGCTGACATTCCATTTTGGTGTTTGGTCTTAAGGTTTCAGGCATTCAAAAACACTCAGCACGTCTATTTTGAGGCTTGCTCTCCCCTCCCCCTTTAAATAATGTGGAAAATAGCACTACTGAAAAACAGTTATTTATTGCCCAATTTTAAGAATAAGATTCCAGAGAGCTCTGAGGATTATAAAAATGGGGCGACATCCCAAATTCCAGACAGATAGCAATTCCTGAATTAGAGTTATTTTGGCCAACCTGCTGGCCAAAGGTGATGGAAATTATAGTCTACCAAACTGCAAGGCACTAATTGGAAGTCTAAATTACAAGTCACTTGGGAAGCAAACACAACTGATGGCAGTGGATGTAATCTGTTTCAGAAAACAAAAATTCTTGTAGAAGTGGTATCAATCACAACAGAATATATTTCCCATATACCCTGAAGACAATCTTAAATCACAACCAAGCACTCTCTAGGCTAGGTCACACTGGCCGACGGATGCAAAACGTATGCAAAAAGGACACAGTGGATGAGCAAAATTTCAGGGGTGGCTCCATCCGTTGTTATCCGCTCTCAAAAGTGCCCCAAATTTGCATAAACAGAACGGAAAACAATGGAAAGGAACAGACGTGGGGAGGATGTAGCGGGGATGTAAAGCGGATGTTCATAGGGAGCCTAGCAGATGGAAGCAGATGGAAGTGGATGACACATCCTCAGGGCTTCCGGGGGAAAATAGCGAAGCGGATGCGTAGCGGAAGGAGTGGATGCATAGCGGATGACGCGGATGCATCATGCACGCCTATAGGATGCATAGCGGATGCCTAGTGGATGCCAAGCGGATGCAAAGTGTTCACTGCGCATGCGGGGAGGATGAATTGCGTCAACTCTGTGGATATAAAAGGATGCAGCTCGCAAGCAGTCACCATTCAGAGGAAAGACCTGCTGCCAGAGACATCTTGAGAGAACACCATGGGGAAGAAGAGGAAGCCTGTGCCGACTCCTGCCAGCCCTGGCAAGAAGGACAGAACCACCATCCCACCCCGTGGCACTGACTCTGAAGCTGCTGGTGCTTCTGCTGCTGCTGCTTCTGGTGTTGCTGCTAGTGTTGCTTTTCCTGCTGGTACTGCTGGTGCTTCTCCTGCTGGTGCTTCTCCTGCTGCTGCTTCTGCTGGTGCTACTAGTGCTTCTCCTGCTGGTGGTGGTGCTTCTCCTGCTGCTGCTGGTGCTTCTCCTGCTGCTGCTGCTGCTGTGATGGACCAGCCCCAAGGCCCTCAAAGCCCTGCTGCTGAAGGCCCTGAGGCCCCTGCCAGAGGGAGGAAGAGGCAAGGCAAGGAGAAGGGAGAGAGGAAACAGTACTCCATTTCCGAAAACCATGAGGAGGAAGTGCTGGAATGGCTGAGGGAGAACGAGTACCTGTGGAGGAAGGGCCACAGGTTCTATCGCGACACCAAGAGAAAGCAGGCAACATGGAGAGAGAAGGCGGAGAGCCTGGGCTACACTTCAGATGTCCTCCTGGGGTGGTGGAAGCACATGCACACCTGGTATGGCAAGTTGCACCTGAAGAAATCTGGGCAGGCTGCTGTCAAGCTCACTGACGGGGAAACCTATGTTATGTCCAGGTGCAGCTTCCTGCAGGGTGAGATCTGCCACCGAAGAGCAGCCCCTCTGTCAACCCTCTCCCTCAGACAGCCCACAGAGAGCCACTCTTCTTCCATTACCTTGTCCAGGCAGGTGTCTTGGGAGGGCCCCATGACAGAGACCCCCCCGACAGCTGCACTCCCCATGCCGGAGGACGTGGAGGATCCCTGTCCCAGATGGAGCAAGAAGAAGCAGCCACCAGAGACCAACCCACACCCACACCCAGCTCCACCTCCACAGAAAGCAGGCACACTGTCCTCTTGGGGATCAGGGACACAATCAAAGCCAGCACAGATCTCCTCTCCCAGCTGGTCCACTTCAACAAAACATCCTCGAACCGCAATCCTTTCATCACGTACGTGAGCCAGACCCTCATGGACATGCCCGAGGCCCAGTACCAGGTGATGAAGGAGAGGATCACAGCTCTTCTGCACCACCCTCCAGGCCCAGCTGAACCTGCTCCTACTCACTCCAGGTCTGCTCCTCCACCCCAGGCGATGTCACAGCCCTTCCACAGATTTCAACAGCCCCTCGCCTACCAGGCCTACCACTACCAAGACTTCCCACAGCAGAGGCAGCCCTTCCCAGTCCAGGCCCAGGTTCCTCGGATGCAACAGACGCCACAGACGCCTCACCTGACCCAGCTGCAGACCAGACAGCCCCATTACACTCCTCCTTCCTCCACCCCACAGCCAAGCCCTTCCTCAGAACATCTGTCATCAGTCTTGGGCCTCACATCCAAGGTACTTGAGGAAGTGCCTCCCAACCTCACGGGACTGAGTCAGCTCTCTGACAGCTTCCTGCACACACCATCTCCTGTTGTACTCTCAGGGCCAGGCACCCCAATGGCGCCTCAGACCAGCACTCCAGCAACATCCACCTCCACAGTCCCTGGCCCCTTTACATCTGGGACCATGGGCACACCTCAGAGTGACTGAGAAGAGTGCCAGAGACTGAGTTACCTGTTCACTTTATCTTTGCTTAAGACACTTTACTTGGGTCATTTTGCTTTTTAATAAACTCATACAGTTTGTTATTAATAAAGGTTATCTTTGCTTCACACACTTGGTTCATTTTTTTTCCTTAATAAAGTGTTGGGGAAAACTTTGAAAAAAGGGTTAAGCCTTTGCATGCTTGTGGGATTGGTAAGGATAGCTGTGGGATGGATAGCTGTAGGATGGGTAAGGATAGCTGTGGGATTGGTAAGGATAGCTGTGGGATGGGTAAGGATAGCTGTGGAATGGGTAAGGATAGTTGTGGGATGGGTAAGGATAGTTGTGGGGTAGATAAACCTCCAGTGCAAGCATAGTGGGACTGTATGGTCCACCCTCCCAGGTGCCACACATATGGCCCTTTATTATCAATAATAATTTATCAATTCATTGATCAACACATTTCAACATAAACAAAACTCTTTATTAATGCCCTGTTCATTGTAGGGACACTTAACATACATGGCCCAATCTCATCAGTGTGATGAGACAGGCTGAAGGAAGCATCTATTAAGCATCTACCATCCTGTCTTGCCACTCCACTGCTCCAGCTGGGGAGTTGCACCAGTGTTTCAGGAGGTTGCGCTGCTTCTTCCCTTCATGTGAAGCTCTGTTGGGGCCTTGCACATCCACAGTGTCTATCAGGTTTAGTCCTTGCCTCCATTCACCAGGCTCCATGTCCCCATTACCTTGTTGACGGTCCACAAGCCTGTTCTGCAACACTGGGTAGCAGGTGCACATGAGATTGTGCAGGATGCAGCAAGCTTCCACGATCCTCCTCACGGTCTCTGAGTGATGCTGCATGGTGGTGAGTATACCTGGAACCTGTTGGCCAGGATGCCAAAGGCGTTCTCCACCACCCGTCTTGCCCTGGACAGCCTGTAGTTGAAGATCCTCTCTTCACAGGTGAGGTATTTTGAAGTGTAGGGCTTCATGAGGTAGGTTCTGAGGGAGAAGGCATCATCACCCACAATGAAGTAGGGCACATCTTGTGTGTCGTTGGGTAGGGGGTCTGGATCTGGAAAACCCATGATGAGGTTGCGTTCCAGCCCATTCCTGAGGTCACTGGCATTGTATATTTGGGCATCTGAAGCTGACCCGTTGCCTGAAGCATCAATGTACATGAACTTGTAGTCAGCATCAACCATGGCAAAGAGGATGATGCTGAAGAAGCCCTTGTAGTTGTAATAATTGGACCCTGAGTTGGCTGGAGCTTTGCAGGTCACATGCTTGCCATCTATGGCTCCAACAGTGTGGGGAAAGTTCCACCTCTGATACCACTGTTCTCCAAGTTTCCTCCCCCCTTCTTCAGTGGTGGGACACTGGAGGAGCTCCTCCACGTATTCTTCGATGATGGCCTGCACCACTTCTCTGACCACAATGTTGATGGTGTTGTGTGGCACCCTCCAGGCATACTGCATGTTTCTGTACATGGTCCCAGAGGCCAGGTGGTGCAGAGTCAGTGCCACCTTCAGTCCAGGGTCCAGGCTGGGACAGAAGTTGGTGCTTGGCTTGGTCAACCTGGGTCTCAGACGCTCCACAACTTTGTCAAACATGGCTGGTGGCATCCTCATGAAGTGCTAGACTGCACGAGTGTCTTCATTCCTCAGCTCCACCATCAGCTTGTCATACAGTCCAAACTCCACTCTTCTCCCGATCCATCTTCGGACCCAGACAGCTCTTGGACGTCTCCTTCTTCTCCTTGCGTAGAAAAGGTGAAACAGTCTGAAGAGGGCTTGGTTCTGGTGTTGAATGATGGCGGCTACCAAAAGGAGTGTGCGATGATCCATGGTGGAGATCAATGGATGATGTGGAAGAGCAAGAGCAAGGCTGAAGAGGTCTGCACACCAGGGCTGCTGGACTGATAGTGAGATCCAGGTGATTTCCTCCCCCTTTTTATAGGAAATGTCAGTTTTCCGCTAGGTGTCCTTCCACATACTCTAGACATCCTCCAGACATCCTAAATATCTGAGATACGTCCCATATACAAACGTTTTGTCCTTTTTAATGCTTTATATCCGAGCTGCATCCGCTTTCATCCTTTCTATGTCCGTGCTACTAACGCTGTGTGGACGTTCTGTGTACCTTTCGCTTCCTCCCTCTTTCTGCTGGAGTGGATGTGAGTTGTGCGGATGTCCAGAGGATGCCAAGAGGATACATTGGACATGTAACGGATGACAATGGACGTAGAACGTTTGTTGCCCGTATGTGTCGCGGATGTAGATTGTACACGGTGGAAAATTCATCCGCTCAAAAAGTTTTGTGCAGCTCAAAACTTTTTTAGCGGATGAAATAGCAGTAGATGGATGCTCGAGGGATAGAGCGTATGAAACACATATGCAATGAGCACACAATGGATGCATCGCGTTTTCCAACGGATGGCAAGCTTTTTTGTCCGTTTTACATCCTCTTTGCATCCGTTGGTGCAGTGTGACATGGGCTTAAAAGGCAGTTCTTGCTATTAAATAAGGTGTCAGGTCTTGAGCACTTGTTAAACATAAAGAAGTAAAATGAAAACTGTGTTTGAAATATACATCCAAATATATGCCACAATTGGATGGGTTCACATAACAGACGAAGGCACATGTTGGTTTCCTAACCCACTGTTAACTTCACCGAAGTCTCAACTCAAACAAAGTATATTATTAAATCCTATTAAAACTTCATTATTAGTCGCCTTCCTTCGGCTTGGATTATTACATCTGAGTTCAGCAGTGAGGAAAGTACATATTCCTAGAATTGGAAGGCTGAATCTCGGATTCCTGAGCTTAGAATCGCAGGTTGGAGGGAAGTTTAAAGGTTTTCTCGTCCAACCCAATGCAATCCAATGCAAGTATCCTGATACAATTCCAGAAAAAAAGGCTTTGCCAACCTTTCTTGAAAATCTCCAGGGAAGGAGCACTCATCACTCCAGGAGGCGGGCTGTTCCCCTATTTAGGATCACCATTCTGAGACTATGTAACATATGCACAAACAGCTGCCTTCCTTGAGAGCACTGCTGTCGGCTCCTGTAGCTGTTCGAGAGGGGAAAACACTGGAAGAGATCCGAAAAGAAAACGGAAAACGAGGGCAACACGGAAGACCCTAAACCGAGGGTATCCAATCTCGAGAAGTTTAAGACTTGTGAACTCCCAGAATTCCCATGGCCGCCTAGGGAATTCTGGGAGTTGAAGTCCAGAAGTCTTAAAGTTACCAAGGCTGGATACCCTTGCTCTGAACAATGAAGCCCGGCTGCTCGATGGACCCAGTCAGACCCGATCTGACTTCTCCGAGCGTTTTTCCGGCATCGAGGAAACCTTCCAAATCATCCGTTTTTCACCTCCCCCCTCCTTTCAAGCGCTTCTGTGGCTCCCACACCGGAGGAGGAGCTCATCCCGCAACGGGAAAGAAAACCCCTCCCTCGGAATCCGCACAATCCCCTCTTGGCTCCGTTCGCTGGGATCGGTTTGGGTTGGGGGCGTTGTTGCAGCAGCATGGCAGATCCGGTCACGGAGCAAATCAGCGCTCGAACTGATTGGCAGCGCGCCCGGGAAGACCCCGCGGAATGGCCAGTCGCCGCTCAGCGCTTGGTGGAAGACGCGGTGGGAAACAGGATCCCCTTTGGGGCTCTTTACAAGGATCAGAAGACGATCGTGATCTTCTTGCGGGTGAGAGAGAGAGAGAGAGAGAAAGAGAGAGAGAGCCCCCTGCCCACCCCCACCAGCTTGGCTGGAACAAGCCATCTGGGGATTGACATCCTAGTTGCAGCCTCCAAGTGGATCGAAGCGTTCCTGGCTATGGCTAATGTTTGGTTTGTAAACAGGCATCTTGGATTTCTACTAATAAAGTTTATTTAGCCCGTTATGATTGACAACCCGACAGATCGGACTGCAAATGGTAACCGTAAGATGTCGGTCTTCTGCGTAGCGGTTTGGAGCTTGAGCTGGGCTAAACTTTGGGGGGGGGGGGGGGGGGGGGGGGGGGGGGCAGGGCAAGGGGCTTCCCGAAGCCGCGGCCGATTTCTCTCAGAAATCGCTCGCGCGGCCTACTTCTGAAAAAAGCATGTGCAGGCCACGATCACGCGTATCGTCCAAACGCGGGAGCCAGTGTTAAGTTACTTAATTTCATTTAATTTCATAATTTGGTTCACAGAAAGGGAGGAGCACGAAGGCTGTGCCTGGTCTGTCAACCGGCCACCGGAGCTTGTGGCTGAGGTTGTTTTGTAAACGCGCCTCTTTGTCATTTAGACAGGAAAGTTGGTAAACTGGAATCAGCGCTGTGCTTGAATGATGTAGAACATTTATTTATTGCCCTGTGTGGTACCCTGATTTTTATGAATTCAACACACAGGAACAAATAAAACAGACTTCAATAAAACAGAAGTTTATCTTGCAAATGGATGACACCCATTTGTTTTTTTCCCCCCCAGCATTTTTTGTGTTATGTCTGTAAAGAATATGTGGAGGATCTGGGCAAAATTCCCAAGAAATTTTTGCAAGTAAGTACAAGCAAGTGTTATACATATAATATGGTTACTAACACAAACAATTGCAATATCCCTAAAATTACATACTGTGATGTTGTTTATATATATATATATATATTATATATTATGTGTGTTTTAGAAAAAAAATGATTACCTGGGGTTGTTTATCGATGTTGACTCCCAAGAAAATGTAGCTATATTTTGATCTTAGAAGTGCATGTTCAAGATCTTCAGCCTTTGAAATATTGTATAATTTAAGATGTTGGAGGTTGATTAATGCAGTGTACCATAGAAGTAATTATTGTCAGGTTAGACAGATTTGGAGAAAATCCATTGATATGTGATTTAGCTAATCATCCGCTATGGAAAATTCATCTGCCCTCAATTAATCTCTCCTTAAAGAATCATAATTACCTATCTGAAGATTTTCTGGAAGACCTTTGAGGTCACTAAACCACAATAGATTTTGAAATATTTAGAGCCTTTACATAGACTTTGAAGTCAGCTATATGAAAGATACTTACAGTTACACTGGCTCCTGGTGAGTTTATAACACAATTTATTGTTAAGGGTCTAATGATTTGAAAACAACTAGAGGGTTTAAAGACTGAATTTTTCCATAGGTATCTCAGATATTTTTGAAAATTGCTCTGCCTTGATGGTTAAATAAATGATGGGATAAGGGCATTTCAGTTTTGCCAGTTGGTTTTGAGATATTTTTCAAATTAGATAACAGTTAGATTCTAAGCCTTTGATAACATTGATTAGCGTTCCTATTATTTACAGTTATTATGATTTTAAATTCCTTGATAAATCTCTAAGAATTCCTTAAAAAAAGAAAGCTAAGATCCCTGGTATCTAACACACTCCTAGTTCTAATTTAATGCTTGTAACAGGTTGCTTTTCAACAATATGTTAGGGCAGAAGTGGCAGAATGAACACTGCAGAGGGCCATATCCATTTTCTAAGGAGCTCTGTAATAAAAGTTGTTAATACTATCTCAAGTATACAGCCTCTGGCACCAGCAAACAATGATTCACTGTGCTATTGTCATGGGGATGTTTGTTTAATCACTAAATGACTAGCATTCAAATAACCATTCTAAAGTATTAATAATATAATCAATAATATACAATTAATTCAAATATGCTGTCTTAAATACTTTTAGATTACTATCTCCACTAATGGAAAATTATTATAAATTCCTAGAAAACCATTAATATTAGGGTGATAGACTGGTCTCAACCTCATCCTGACAGGGGTTATTGGGTTAACCTGAGTTAACCTGTCTGGATTTGCCCAATTCCATTGAATTATCAAATAACCATAGGAGCTAAATTCATACACTCTGCTATGCCAAAACAAATATTCTACCAAAATTTAACTTAATATATTATGTAATTCAAACACTAGGTATTTAATTACATGATTCCTCAGCTGCTATGCAGTCCAGGTTTCTGGTATTGCTATATAAAACACAATGCTTCATCCTGAGAAAGTAGCTTGATCTGGCCTCTGTTGTCAGAGCATAGATGTGGAGACCCATTGCTTTTTGTTAAAAGTTGCTTCCTACCCTTTTCTCAGTGGGACAATATGTACAGGAACTCATTTCCTGTTGTTAAGTGATATAGCTGGTTATTTAAAAGTAGAGGCCATGCCTTTTTATGAAGTTGCTTTAAAGAAGGCCAAGCCTTTGTTAAGGCAAAAATTGCTTCAAAGATTTACACTAATTTTTAGTTTGGCACAGAGATTGGGTTGTTTAGTATTGGTGGGCAATTTTAAGATTTTTGTTTGTTTTTGCTTTAGGATGCAAATGTTAGACTTGTGGTTATTGGGCAATCAGCACATCATCACATTCGGGTAAGTGTAATTAAAAATCCAGCTCATTCTGTCGAGGTAGTTGTAAATGCAGCTTTTTTGTTTCAGTATTTGCACTTCTAAGCTTGTCCACCAATAAACACATTTATATATATAATAAATTATAATAATAAATAATAAATATAATAAATAATAAATTATATGTACATGTATGCATATCTTGATATAAATAAGACTGCTTATTTATATCAGTTTTGAAGGCTCCTTTTTCAAGTTCCTGGAAATTATCCCCATTCTTTTTAGGAGGAGGTACTTCCATCATGTATGCTTAGAGCTACCAAAGCCCAGATTAAATATGTTTAATAATTGGAAGGAAATTCTGCTCAGTGGGATGGGACTTAATTAAAGGCCAGGCTGACAGGATTGCACCACTTGCTTTCAAAAATAGAACTGTATTGGGTATTACATTGATACTTAACATATATTGTTTGCAGCCGTTTTGTAATCTGACAGGTTACCCGCATGAAATATATGTAGATCCACGAAGAGAAATTTATGAAATTCTTAGCATGAAAAGAGGGGAATCTTCCAGCTCAGCAGGTGGGTTGTATTGCTGACTTCCATTATCAAAAGCTCCTAATATATTTTACCCAATGATACGTATACTGAAACTGTACTTTCAGTATACAAAGTACTGTACTTTGTTTTACATGCATACAAAATCAGGAATACCATGCCAATCTCATTTGATTATAGAATTGGAGGGGCCATTGTGGCCATTGTATAACCTCCTGTTCAGTACAGGAATCCAAATGAAAGCATCTTTGTCAGTGGTTGTCTAATCTGTCCTATAGCAAAGTTAGCTGGGGAATTAATGCTACCAAGGTTGAGAAACACTGATCTATAACAGGCATCAACTGAAGAAAAGTTCCTTAGGAGTTTGTTGTTTTGCCAAACTGCATCTGATTTTGATTCAAACCTGAATATATTCTCCAACCGTGGACTATCCCAGACCAGGGATGTCAAACTCACGTCGTCACAGTGACATCACATGACATATTGAGACTTTTCTGTCCTTCGCTAAAACAAGCGTGGGTATGACCAGCCATGCTGCATCCAGATCACGGACCATGAGTTTGACAGCCCTGTTGTAGACAGTGAAAAATCATATACAGAAATGTTTCTCATGTAGATGTGTTAGAGTCTGAGGTAGTTTGATTTAAAGCAGAGGTTCCCAAACCCCGGGCCATGGCATGCTAACAAACGAAGTCCCATCCGCAGGATGCAGGCAGAACACAAAACTACAGCCCCTCCTGTCTGCAGAAAAACCTCTCTCCACGGAACTGATCCCTGGTGCCCAAAAGATTGGGGGCTGCTGATCTAAAGCACATTTATTTCCTTTGAACTTAGATCTGATCTTCCTGGAATTGATTGCTGAGAACTGTGGCCTAATGTATTCGTAATGATAACAGAGCTAACCTATGCTTTTTGCCAAATAAACTTCCTCTTCTGCTATCCTTTTCAGTACATAGCCCTCATGTGAAATCCAGTTGGCTATCAGGAAGCATTAAAAGCATGTGGAGGGCAATGACAAGCCCTGCATTTGATTTTCAGGGTGATCCAGCTCAGCAGGGAGGCACTTTCATTTTAGGGCCAGGTAAAGTAACTATATATTTAGAGCTTTTTGTTGGCTAGGCAATCTATTTTATAATCATCAAAGCATATACGGCTGTGAGCTTAAATTATGATGAAAAGTTGATCTTAACCATGTATAAGGACTGTCATGTGAGAAGAATCGGGACCACATAATAAGTTCCAGTTAAGATTTATTGCTCAAATCTGTACACAAGAATTTAGTTAACTAATCATTAGCACTAAATTGGCACTAGTTAATGTAATTTAAAGGAAGGCTGAATTTGGATTGCTTGTGGAAATGTAACAACTCCAGACTGGACTTGTGAGAACATAATAACTCTTCAGTCCACCCTTCAGTCCACCCCCAGATTCTGCCTGTTCTTACCCTAATAAATTGCTGCAGAAAGAAGCTTGGCACAAACACATTTGTAATGCAGGGAGGTTCGTGGTGGTGGTAGCCTCTACCCAATAGATTGCTTTTTCCTGCGTTTGCATGGCAGATGAACACAGTCCTTTTCCTGACTTGAATTTTCATCCATCAGAATTTTCTGTTTTCACTCTTGGTCAGTTTAAGTGCACTATGATCTAGTTAGTACTTGGATACAAGACTTTGCATGGCACATGGACACACTCCTCTTCCTGACTTGACCAATGGATTTTCACCCATCAGAATTTTCTACGTTTATTCTTAATCAGATCTAAGCAGACTATGATCTAGTCGATACTTGGATAAGAGACCACTAGGAACCTCTTGGCCTGTAGGCTAAAAAGGGAAATTGGGGGGGGGGAGGGGAATCCAGAAAAAAGCAGTGGCAAATTAGCTCTCTCTCTCTTTCTCCCTCTGTGTACATGTGTGTTTGTGCCCATACACAAGAAGATTATACATTGCCAGTTATCAGATGAAAAGCTCTGTTTAACATTTTTACTTTTTTAAAAAAGTTTTTCTTTTAAATCACAACCAATTCAATGATCTTTATACTGATGTAACAACAGGTCCTTTCTATCCTTATTCCCAAGCATAGCAATTGGATTTCTTGGTGAAAAGGTTATTTTGTCCAAATGCAGTGTTCAGGGAATATACAGATAGTCCTCGACATATAAGTCCAAAATTTCCATGGATAAGCAAGGCAGTTGTTAAGTGAGTCAGGCTCCAATTTATGATCTTTTTGGCATGTTTGTTATGCAAATCATAGCAGTTGTTAAATGGATCATGAGGTTGTTAAATGAATCTGGCTTCCTCCATTTTCTTTGCTTGTTGGAAACCAGCTATAAAGGTTACCAATGTGGAGTACGTGACCCCAGGATAGTGCAACTCTCATAAGTACATGTGAATTGCCAAGTGCCCAAATTTTGATCACATGACCATGGGAATGCTACTAGTTGTAAGTGTGAAAAATGATCATAAGTCACTTTTTTTAGTGCTGTTGTAACTTCAAATGTTATGGTTGCAAGTTGAGGACAATCTGTAGTCCGTATTGGCTAGATAAAATGCTGCTGCTGAACCTGTGTTTTGTGGAGATGAAAATGTTAATATTATTTGTTTCCCGTTTGTTTCAGGTGATGAGATTCACTTTGTGCACCTTGACCAAAACAGGTTGGACCATATCCCCATTAATACTGTTTTGCAGCTTGCTGGAGTTGAAATAGTAGATTTTACCTATAGATCTCAGATTATTGATATATGAATTTTTAGAAGAAAAATACATCTGCCAAGACAAGCGATATATATCAGCCAACCATTGTGGCAATTCACCCATAATGAGGTTACTATGAAATTAATAAAACAGAAGTAGCTCCAGAATAGATTTTTACACACCAAAAAAGAGCCTTTAAACTTAATATTGTGCTCAAGACACAATAATGCACCTAACAAGAAAACAAGCCATTAAACCTGCTGCAGAAAAGTAATGATTTTATGGAGTCTTTGGGTTCATTTCATACTATTCCACTTAAAGTTTAACTGTTTAATATTAATGACTGAAATGCATGGATAACAATTGGTCTTTTTACCCCTTCAGTGTTTAATAAAAACAAGACGTCAGATCAAAACAAAAATGCAAATTTTAATTCTCTATAATTGCTTTCTTAGAAGCCAAAGTGGTGTGTATGTTGTTCTGAAGTCTGTAAACTAGAAGCTAATTGAGGAAAAAGAACTTAGAGAATTAATTTCATGGTAGACTATTGACTGGGTAATTTTTAGTCTTGATACCCTGCTGATCTTGAATTAAAAGTTATCTGCATTTTTTTCTGCAGTATTTTATTAAAGTGCACGCAACAGAATAATCAGTGTTACACCCAACTAATGTGTTTCAGATTATAGTTTTCAACTTTTGATCACTCTGATCCCAAGAGTTCAGAAAAGGAAAGATCAATTATATATTGCAAGAGGTGGTAAAAGTATAATCATGCAAGTGGTATTAACATACAGTTAACCAGAAGTCCTCAGCACAATACAGGTAGACCTTGATTTACAACCATTTGTTTTGTGACCATTCACTAAACAGTTCAATTACAAATTCACAGTGCAATTACAAATGCATTGAAGTTTTCACAACCGTTGCCACATCTGCATGATCACGTGATCAACTGGCATTATTTGTGACAATTATATTGTCTTTGAGTCATGTGATCACCATTTGTAACTTTTCCAACAAGCAAAATCAACAGGGGAAGCCAAATTCACTTAATAACTGCCTGGTTCACGAAACAACACTTGACAACTGTGGCAAAAAAAGGTCATAAAGTGGGATGTGACTCACTTAACAACTGCCTTGCTTAACAACTGAAATGTTGAGTTCAATTGTGATTGTACGCTGAGGGCTACTTACAATGCTCCTTGGTGCCACCAGGAGTTCTAGTTGAGAAATATTGGTTAAAACTATTATTAATTATAGAGGATGATAGATTCTCCAGCTTTGATATTCTAAGATTATTTATGAAGACATAAAGAAAAACTGAAAATGCAAAATGTGTATAATATGTGGATTTAGTATTTTATTTAGCCTGACATTGGCAACTATGTAAAAATCAGTACAGAATTGGAACATAATCACTGTTAACACAAAACGCACATATATACATGTGTTCTATAACTAGCAATTTTCATACTTGTCAACTACTTTAGCCAGATATAATTTTTTATTAAAAGATAATTTCTTATTATATACTGTAATCCTCTCGCCCCTGAAAAAAATAGCTATAAACAAATTTTACAGAGGACTTTTAGCCTATATTTTTTAGCTATGTATTATATGTAATTTAACCTTTATCAAGTAGTAAATGTAAGGGACATGATCAGTTTTCTAAACAGTAAAAAATGTTGGGTGTTTACTTAACAGTAAATCATGGGTTAATTTGATCGATGGTTTATAAATTATTCCACACAGTATATCCATTATTCCATGCAGTCCTCAAATACTCTACCTAAAAGATTAATTTCCACAAGGCTTGATAGTGTATTTATTTCTCGGGTTTATATTCTGCTTTATATTTTCCCAATCATGATCTTATACAGTAGATTGGGCTGAGACACAGTGATTTTCATGGTTGAAGATGCATTTCCCAGCTTCTGCTCCAGTTCTGTAACCACTCCACCATACTGTATTAGCTCTTGTCTGATGTTTGAGCATTACAAATAAAGATTTGACCTAATTCCCAAAATATACGCTGAAACAACGTGTAATCCTACTCAAAACAAATATTTTTATGACTATTCAATCATTTTCTGTCAATGGCAACTCAGCATTTATATCTTAAATGTATTAGTCTCTTCTCCATAAACAGGTTCTTTAATATATTGATGTCAATTCTTATGATTACATGGAAGGTTCATTTCACTTCACTGATATCTAAGATGTATATTTGTGGTAGTGGTGGGATTCAAATTGTTTTACTACCGATTCTGTGGGCATGGCTTGTTGGGCAGGGCAGGGGAAGGATACTTTAAAATCTCCAGTCAGAAGTGGTATTTGCCAGTTCTCCAAACTATTCAAAATTTCTGCTACTGGTTCTCCAGAAATGGTCAGAAGCTGCTGAATACCACCTCTGATGTACTCCACAGAAAGTTCTGTGGAGTACATCAATACACACCGAATTACGTTGCAAGAAATTTTAACTTTTTACAATTCTGCATGATTTATTTTTGGTTTTAACAAATTAACCAAAGAGTTTAGGCCACAAAACCTGTTTTAAAAACAAATAATCCTGGAACATCAATTCTGGTGGTAAAGGTTTAATTATAGAAAATTGGCTGCATGAAAGTGAGTCTCTTCATCTCTGACAGAGCCCTATCAAATTTTCTTGGAATCTTAGGCTCCCCCAAAGTATAGTTCAAAATCCCCTGGATTTTCTTATAAATAAGTTGGTGAGACAAAACCTGTCCTTTGAAGAATCTTGTTTGTGGCCTGACGCTAAAAATGGCTGCTTTCCTAAGGACCTACCATCCTGACCTTTGCCCCGTGAAAATCCGTAATGGACATAAAGGGATTAAAAATGGCCTTTGAAATGTGAGAATGTGAATGTCCAGCAGATGGCACACTTCCCCCAAAGGGAAGCCACAACAGTAAGTAGCTGTACTGTATGTGCATACTCCCGCACCCCCAAAAAACAGGCAGGAAAATTGAGAATGAACAGCACAGCTGGTAACATTTTATAGATGCACTATGCAAAAACTCCATGCAAATTATGAGGTGTATTCAGAAACAGTTTGCCATATACTGTACTTTTCTAATTCTAATTTTTCTAATCTTTCCTCACATCTATGTAGTCATCAGCAGTTGTAGCTTCAAGCAAGGGAAACTAGAATTATTCAAATTCCCCGCCCAGTTTTATTGGACAGGCAGAATTTTTCAAAAGACAGCTGTTAGAATTGTTTTCAGTGAAAATTCATAGAGGCTAATGTATTTGAGATGGAGCAAACAAAGACATGTGTGCATGTCATTACTAATCAATTCATTATTTTGTTGGTTTTTTAATCAGCTTTCAGTTGCCAACCTGGTTCTCTGCCTATTAAATCTAAAGCAATTTAATAAATGTAAAATCAAGAAATTCACACTTATGCTTATTTTAACTATTCAGTATAAGCATGCCAGGAATCAAGATATAAACCAGCTGAAGGCTCTCCTCTTGTGATAGCCATGGAATCCAACTATTTCCTGGAAATCATCAGTTCCATGCTAATTCCCGCTAAGTAACATGCATAAAATAAACCTCCAATCCTAGTTCTTCTATAGAAGTCACTTTTAATATACTATCTGCTACCATGTGGAAGAGACTCCTCTAGTGAATTGGGGCTTTCCTGATGTGTAACAACTTCTTTGTTTCTGCCATCCAGACAGATAACAAAAATAAAATATTAACTGCCTCCTCTATACTATGCTTAACTTTTTACGTGGTTTGTTATTTCAACGGTTCACTTTAGAAATGACAAGCCTGAAGCAACGGAAAGTGGAATTATTCAAATTGTTTCCTCTAGTTTTATTTTGAGTTTTGAGACACGGGGCCAACCGCTCACACAATGGAAGATACTGCATATGTCAGGCGGGGCTGGGGCTGGAGGTTGCAACGGCCTGATAAACGAAGTGGTCCTTTTTGAAATTTCCTTTTGGGGGGAGAAAAATAGGGCGGCCGTGCAGGCCCTCTCAGGACGAGTTCGCCTTTGTGACGAAGGTGCTCAGGTGTCTCGCTATGACATCACTCTGTCAGAGGCTCTGCGATTGTGACCTCACACTGGCCCGGCCCAATGAGGAGCGAGCCTGGGGGGAGGCCGAAGAGGGAGCGCTGCCTGAGAGCGGGAGCCGCGGCGGCAAGTGGCAGGTTGGGAGCAGCGGAGGGGGGCGGAGGGGGGGGGCGGCGCTTCAGAAAGCGGCCGCAGTTGCCTTTCCTCCTCTTCCTCCTGCTGGTCCTGCTCCTCCTCCTGCTTTGGCTCCCGTTGGGCTGCTTATACCCCTATTGGGGGTGAGGCGGCGGGGATGAGCCCGGGTGCCCTGCCGCCGCCGCCGCCTCCTCCTCCTCCGCTATCACCGCCGCCATGAAGCGGAAGACTTCGGGGGTGGGGAGCCGAAGGTACTCGGCCCCGGCTACTCTGCCGGCCACGGCACCGCCGGCATCCAAGAAAACTCGAAGCTCCGCCGCCCTGCCGATCTTGGGCGAAGCAGAGGAGCAGTCCCCCCGAGCCCCCAGGCACGACCTCTGCCTACAAATCTCAGGTGAAGAAATGGGCGCTGCGAGAAACCGGGGAGTCTGAAACACCCCCTCCCTCCCAACCGGCGGGGCGGTTCGTATGGACGTGACTGTGAGCGGACGATTTCTCGGTCTCCTTCAGGGTGGGATTGGGGGGGGGGGGGCTTCCGAGCCTAATAGTAGTAAACAACTCCCGTGGAGTTAGTTTCCACAAGTGCTGCTTGGTTGCTCCGATGTGGGGCTTTGGTGAGTGTTTGCAGTGCTTGGGGGGAGGGGGGGGGGGGGGCGGGGGGGCCCCCAAAAAAAGGGGGGGGGGGGGGGGCCTCCGTTCCTCGTTGGGAGGCCCCCCCCCCCCGTCTCGGAGGAGGGGGTTTAAAACTGGAGGAAAAATCTCTCTTTTTTGAGAGGAGGTTTCTCATCCCCTGTCCCTCTGAGGGGTGGGGAAGGCTGTAATTGTCTGCGGAAAACAGAAGATTACCGTAATACTCAGTTCGTATATTACCCAAATTGCAGGTCAAACCTTGCAAAATCACTTAAATGCTTCAGGCGTGAAGATGCAGTTTGAGCGTTTCTTTCACTTTTTCTTGTGCTACTTTCTTCTGCAGGATTGGTATTCGAGTAGAGAGGGAAACAATACTTTTTATTTGTTTGCTAAATGCGCCTAATTTTCCTGGCTCCTGTTTTGCAAAAATCTTTTTATGATTCAATACTGTCTTGGCATTAAAAATAATCGATAAAAATGACATCTCGATTGTTTTGCCAATTGTTCCATTGTTATTGTTGAGTTGTGTTAAAAATGTGATGGGAAATATGAGAGAAAGCATTGTACTGCTTGGATTTATAAATAGGCAACTTGAGTGGCTTCTTTCTCCGCTTTCTGTTCTTTGCATTTTAAATTTAATATATATTTTGTAGCCTGCATATTGTCAAATATTTTGTGTCTGACATAAACTTAATGTATAATCTGTGAAATGCAATTCATCACAGTGCAAATATTAATTTTAATTATTAATATTAAAAATGTAAAAATGCAATAGCAAAATTATTTTCTCTGTTACATTTTTAAAAAATGTTGATCGCAGCAGGGGAAGAGATGGGAAAGGGACAGGATGAAATTTTGCCAGACCTCCTTAAGGCTTCCACTTGAACTGTCCTGTGCCCATCTTTTTCAAGTATTTGCACTATGGTTTTGTTATCTCTATTGAGACAAGAAAAGAGATGTCCAGAGGCAATTTCCTTGAAAACTATGTTATGTTGATTAGCGATGATTTGAGAACATTCATTAGCCTGAGGAGATCTCCAGGGATTTTTTGGGGGGTGGGGAGGGGTTGAGGGAACAATCCCACCTGGCATGTCAAAAGTAGTTTCCTGTAGTTATGACTTTTCTCTGTAAAAGCTAAATGAAAAAAAGTTCATGGATGCATAAGGCACAGATACTGTGAAAGACATAAGGTGACTAGACACCATAATGATTTCCAATCCACTAACATAGATTGGGACCAAAAATAGAAAAGAAAACCCCACCTGAATCAACAGCTTTGACTGTTCAGATAATTTAAATTAAAACCTACAGTGGGTGTCTGCTATCTATGTGTTACAATTGTGACCATGGGAATTTGTTTATGTTGGGGAGCTCTATACTCCCTTTTTTATTCTGTTCTTACCCAGAGGCCCCATTCACTATTGGGATGATTCCTCTTGTCCAAAAAGGTAAACCAAAAGGCAGAGTAGGCCTCAGAGTGAAAATTGTAGGCCTAAATGAAGGTGTTTCATATCAGAGAAAGGGCTTTTTGTTACCTGCTTTTTGCAACAGGTCTCTTCACTAGATCTCAATCCATTATAAAATACAGAAATTCTCCAGGTTGTTATGAATGATTAAATGGACTTAAAAAGCTGCTGAAAAAAAAAAGGGAAAGGAAAAACTATGTTTAGTTTCTATATGATTGGATTCAACTCCAGGGAAATGGTGACCATTGTGGCCAGACCCCTGGCTCTTTAACTGAAAGAATGATTTTGGTTTCAATTCTCAAGTCAATCAACTTCCTTCAGATATGTTTACCAAAAGAAAGACAAGCCTGAAATTTATATAACCCCACTTCCTAAGAGAATCATCTGCCTGTTTTATTGCCATAGTGTCACTAAAGTTAAGTTTTGAGTAAATTATTTTTATATGTCTAAAGACAATTTGCAATTCTTTTTTTCTTACAATATAAATTACTCATTGCAAAGTTTTTTTAAACTACATTGCTGGAGGTTTTGAATTATGCATATTTGACTTGGTATGTTTTCAGTTAGGATCACTATTTGTCAGAAAATGCACAAAATTATTTGTTTCATTTTTGTTGGTAATTTAAATTTTTTAAACCAAGTTCAAGTTGGCTGGATTTAATCTGACTAGGGCCCAATAGTAAACTCAGTATTGCTCTGAATCTTGATTTAAAAAGCATGTGTAGAGAAAAGCAGTCCAGACTAGATTATTACACTTGAACAGAAAAAAAAAATACTCAAGAAAAACATTATTCTTGTATTTTATGGGGTTTTATGACGTTTACCCTTGCCCCCCTTGAAATCAGTTTTTAACAGTTAATCTTTAACTTTTAATAAAATTAAAAGGAATTATAACTATAATATAATATAAAAGGAAATATATATATTATGAATATTGCATGCAAATTCAACAGCTATATTACAGCTAGTAAAAATATCCTAACTATATTTCAGCAAAATCCTAACTATATTTTAGTCTTGTTTTCCTTTTCCAAAGTTCTTAAAGCCTGTACATATTGTAATTCTGATCCACATATCAGCTTCATGTATTGGTTGTTAATGAAGATTGTTTTTTCATAGTCATGCAACAGCTTCGTCATAGTGTAGCATGCCATCATAATTTTACCACTATAATTGAAAAATACGTGCACCCTATTATTTACTATGTGTTAATTAAAACAAGACTTATTGTATTGTATCCATAGTAAATCAGATCTATTTTAAAACCTTTTTAGCTTCAAGTTTTTGCAGTGGAAAATAAGCATCCTAACTGTGGTGCCTCTTATTGAGCAAACGCTGCATTTGGCTGGGCATCACTGTCAATGGTTTGGTTCTTTTATCACTTAACCCCAAATCAAACAACAATTAAGGATTACTTCAAGGTGTGAAGCAGCCATTTCATACCAGAAATCACCAATTTTATATTATTATTTCTCAAGTACCTGAAGGGATGGTTCTTTACAAGCCCTTAATTTTTAAAAAGACATGTTTGACTGTTGTTTCTTCTGTTATATTATGGCTGAAAAACCTCTATTCAGATTTAAAAACTTTCAGTGACATGAAGCTTCACCATAGATATTTATACTAAAAGATTTACAATTGCTTTACAATAATTCTTAGAGAAAAATACTATATTTTCAGAATGTAACCTGTTTTGACATATCTATTCATATAAATAACATAGTAGTCAACCTCTGTAAAGATACTAGACAGAAGAGAATTGTAATACACGTGCATGTGTTGAAATGTACTTGGCAAATCTGTCCTATAAAAGATTAAATAATTCATTCTGAAGGACTGCTTTGACAGAACGACTCTTCAGTCTGGATTAGTCTAGAGTTAAACTGGAATTTCAGTGCAGGAACTCAATATTTTAATAGTGTAGTATTATATCAGTCATGGTGCCACAGAAATATTCACCATCATCAACTGCTCGCAAGAATATATAAACTATTTTTAGAAAGACGGTGATAAATACTAAAAGGCAGATAATCATATGTAAAGCCCCTGTCACACAGCACCAACGGATGGAAAGAGGATGTAAAACGGAGAGAAACACTTGCCATCCGTTGGTTAACGCGATGCTTCTGTTCTGTACTCACTGCATCTGTTTTTCATCCTCCCTATCCGTCCAGCATCCGTCAACTGAGATTCCATCCGCTCAAAAAGTTTTGAGCTGCTCAAAACTTTTTGAGCGAAAAATGTATCCAATGCGTCTGTTCTGCATCCGTAACGCATATGGGGAACATCCGTTCTACATCCGTCATCATCCGTTACGCATCCGCTATATCCGCTAGGCATCCGCTGTGCATCCGTGCAACTCGCATCCGCTCCAGCGCAAAACGGACACAGGGAGGAAGCGAAACGGACGCGGAATGGACACAAAGCGTTAGTAGCACGGACGGAGAAAGGATGAAAGCGGATGCAGCTCGCATACAAAGCATTAAAACGGAAAAAACGTTCGCAGAGGGGACCTATCTCGGATATTTAGGATGTCTGCAGGATGCCGAGAGGATGCAAAAGGACACTGAGCGGAAAACCTTATTTCCTATAAAAAGGGGGAGGAACTCACCTGGATCTTACTTTCAGTCCAGCAGCCCTGTGGTGCAGACCTCTTCAGCCTTCATCTGGCTCTTGCTCTTCCACAGCATCCAGTCATCTCCACCATGGATCATCACACACTCCTTTTGGTAGCCACCATCGTTCTACAACAGTGCGAAGCCATCTACAGGCTCTTTCACCTGTTCTATGGGAAGAAAAGGAGGCGGCCAAGAAGTGTCTGGGTCCGAAGATGGATGCCAGAAGAGCAGAGTACGGGCTGTATAACAAGCTGATGGTGGAGCTGAGGAACGAAGACCCTCGTGCATTCCAGAACTTCATGAGAATGCCTCCAGCCATTTTTGATGAAGTTGTGGAGCAGCTGAGACCCAGGTTGACCAAGCAGAGCACCAACTTCCGGCTGAGCCTGGACCCTGGGCTCAAGGTGGCACTTACTCTGCGGCACCTGGCCTCAGGGACCACCTACAGGAGCATGCAGTACGGCTGGAGGGTGCCACACAACACCATCAGCATTGTGGTCAGAGAAGTGGTGCAGGCCATCATCAAAGAACACCTGGAGGAGCTCCTCCAGTGCCCCTCCACTGAAGAAGGCTGGAAGAAAGTTGCAGAGCAGTGGTATCAGAAGTGGAACTTCCCCCACACTGTTGGAGCCATAGATGGCAAGCACGAGGCCTGCAAAGCTCCAGCCAAGTAAGGGTCCACTTATTTCAGCTACAGGGGCTTCTTCAGCATCATCCTCTTCGCCCTGGTCGATGCTGACTACAAGTTCATCTACATCGATGCTTCAGGCAAGGCTCATCTTCAGATGCCCAGGTATACAATGCCAGTTATCTCAAGGAGGGGCTGGAACGCAACCTCATCATGGGCTTCCCAGAACCAGACCCCCTGTCCAACGACACACAAGATGTGCCCTACTTCATCGTGGGGGATGACGCCTTCTCCCTCAGAACCTACCTCATGAAGCCCTACACCTCCAGATGCCTCACCCGTGAAGAGAGGATCTTCAACTACAGGCTGTCCAGGGCAAGGCAGGTGGTGGAGAACGCCTTTGGCATCCTGGCCAACAGGTTCCAGGTACTTCTCACCACCATGCAGCATCGCCCACAGACCGTGAGGAGGATCGCGGAAGCTTGCTGCATCCTGCACAATCACATGCGCACCCGCTACCCAGTGTTGCAGAACAGACTCGTGGACCTCCAACAAGGCAATGGGGACATGGAGCCTGGGGAATGGAGGCAAGGGCGAAACCTGATAGACACTGTGGATGTGCAAGGCCCCAAAAGAGCTTCACGTGAAGGGAAGAAGCAGCGCAACCTCCTGAAACACTGGTGCAACTCCCCAGCTGGAGCAGTGGAGTGGCAAGACAGGATGATAGATGCTTAATGGATGCTTCCTTCAGTCTGTCTCATCACACTGATGAGATTGGGCCATGTATGTTGAGTGGGCCTACAATGAACAGGGCATTGAATAAAAAGTTGTGTTTTTGTTGAAATGTGTGGATCAATGATTACATTGTTATTGATAATAAAGGGCCATAGGTGTGGCACCTGGGAGGGTGGACCATACAGTCCCACTATGCTTGCACTGGAGGTTTATCTATCCCATAGCTATTACCCATCCCAAAGGTATCCCTGCCCATCCCACAGCTATTACCCATCCCACAGGTATCTTAACCCATCCCAAAGGTATCCCTGCCCATCCCAAAGGTATCCCTGCCCATCCCACTGCTATCTTAACCCATCCCACAAGCATGCAAAGGCTTAAACCATTTCTAAAAGTTTCCACCAAGACTTTATTTAATAAAATAAATGAAGCAAGTGTGTGAAGCAAAGATAATCTTTATTAATAACAAGCTGTAAAAGAAAAATGACCCAAGTGTCTTAAGCAAAGATAAAGTCAACAGGTAGCAACCCAGTCTCTGGCACTCTTCTCAGTCAGTCTGAGGCATTCCCATCGTCTCAGGGGTGAAGGGTCCAGGTGCTGTGGAGGTGGCTTCTGCTGGAGTGCTGGTCTGAGGCGCCACTGGAGTGCCTGGCCCCGAGAGGACAACAGGGGACGGTGTGTGGAGGAAGCTCTAAGAGAGCTGGCTCAGTCCTGTGATGTTGAGAGCCCCTTCCTCCAGGACATGGGGTGTCAGCCCCAATACCGATGACAGATGTTCTGAGGCCAGGCTTGGCTGTGGGGTGGAGGAAGGAGCAGTGTAGTGGGGATGTCTGGTCTGCAGCTGAGCGAGGTGAGGCGTGGGTGGCATCTGTGGTGTCAGTGGCATCTGTGGCGTGGATGGCATCAGTGGCGTGGATGGCATCGGTGGCGTACGATGTACCTGTGCCTGGACTGGAAGGGCTGCCTGTGCTGCTGGAGCTCCTAGTAGCCATAGCCTTGGAAGGTGTAGCGGATACCATAGCCAAGGCCTGTGGAAAGCCTTGAAAGGGCAGTGACATCACCTGGGGTGGAGAAGCAGGCCTGGACTGGGTGGGAGCAGGTTCAGCTGGGTCTGGAGGGTTGTGAAGAAGACCGGTGATCCTGTCCTTTATCACCTGGTACTGTGATTCCGACATGTTCATGAGGGTCTGGTTGACGTAGGTGAGGAAGGGCTTGCGGTTGGAGGATGGGACGTCGGTGTACCAGCTGAGAGAGGAGATCTACGCTGCTTCTGATGGTGTCCCTGATCTCCAGCAGGACAGTGTGGCTCTGCCCCTCCAGTCTGCCTTTCTGCCTGCTTTCTGTGGAGGTGGAGCTGGGGTGGATGTGGGTTGTTCTCTGGTGGAAGTGTCCTCTCCTTGCTCCCACTGTGTCAGGGGGTCCTCCACATGCTCCAGCATGGGGAGTGCAGCTGTCGGGGTTCTCCGTCATGGCACGCTCCACAGATACCTGCCTGGATACAGGAGCTGACTCTTGGCCAGAAGAGGACTGGCTCTCTGCAGGCTGCCTGAGAGAGAGGGTTGTGAGAAGGGCTGCTCCTCGGTGGCAGATCTCACCCTCCAAGAAGCTGCACTTGGCCACCACGTAGGTCTCTCGGTCTGTCAGCTTGATCGTGGCCTGGCCAGATTTCTTGAGGTGCAGCTTCCCGTACCAGGTGTGCATGTGCTTCCACCAGCCGAGGAGCACCTCCAAAGTGTAGCCCAGGCTCTCCGCCTTCTCTCTCCAAGCAGCCTGCTTCCTCTTGGTGTCTCGATAGAGCCTGTGTCCCTTCCGCCAAAGATACTCGTTCTCCCTCAGCCATTCTATCACCTCATCCACATGTTCCTCTTCGATGGAGTACTGCCTCCTCTCCTGTTCTCGTTCTCACGTATGCCTCTTCCTCCCTCTGGCAGGGCCATCTGGGCCCTCATCAGAGGGGCTTCAAGGTTGTAGGGGCTGCTCCTCCACACCACCACGAGCAACAGCAGCAACAACAACAGTAGCAGCAAAAGCAGGACCAGCAGCAACAGCAGCACCAGGAGCAGCAGTAGCAGAGTAAGCACCAGCAGGGCCAGCAGGACCAGGATCAGCAGCAGCAGAGTAAGCAACAGCAGCGCCAGCAGGACCAGGAGCACCAGCAGGACCAGGAGTACCAGCAGGACCAGGAGCACCAGCAGGACCAGGAGCAGCGCCAGCAGAGTAAGCACCAGCCGAAGCCCCAGCACTAGGAGCAGCACCAGCAGAGTAAGCACCAGCAGAAGCCCCAGCACCAGGAGTTGCACTAGAAGAGTAAGCACCAGCAGAAGCACCAGCACCAGGAGCAGAGCCAGCAGAAGCTCCAGCACCAGAAGAGTCAGCCCCAGCAGCAGAAGCCCCAGCAGAAGCAGAGTCAGGGCCAGGGGGTGGGATGGTGGCCCTGTCCCTCTTGCCAGGTCTGGCAGCAGATGCCACAGGCTTTTCCCCCATGGTTGTTGGCTTGCTGGTTGGCTGGCTGGAGCTGTGTCTGGCAGCAGGTCTTTCCTTTGAATGGTGACCTGCTTGCGAGCTGCTTCCCTTTATATCTGCTGGGCTGACGCAATGCATCCTCCCCACATGCACAGTGAACGCTTTGCATCTGCTAGGCTTCTGCTCTGCATCCACTTCATCCGCTCGGCATCCGCTCTTTCCGCTGTGCGTCCACTTCGCTGTGCTCCCCTGGAAGCCCCGCGGATGTGTCATCCGCTCCCATCCGCTTCCATCCGCTAGCTTCCGTGGAGCATCCACTTTCCATCCTGGCTACGTCCTCCCCCCATCCGTTCCTTTCCGTTGTTGTCCGCTCTGGTTATGCAAATTCGGGGCACTTTTGAGAGCGGATAACAACGGATGGAATATTTTCTCGTCCGCTGTTTCCTTTTTACAAACGTTTTGCATCCGTCGGCCTATGTGACAGGCCCTTAATATGTGTACAATATATGCTCCATGTACCCAAATTCAGTAATGTTTGCTTTGAGAAACTATTATTTAATTATTATTTAATTATTGTTGTAAGTCATTGAACGTTGCATACAAGTTTAATAAATTATTATTACTATTACCGTGTTATTATGTATACAACAATATGAAATAATAGCTGGTTCTTTAGCTGGTGTTGATCTTCATACACATTATATTCTCATATTCTTCTCAAAAACTTAGGTCTAAGCAATTGTAATGTATCCAAGCATTATGGCCTTTTGTAATTGACAGGTGGAAATTTTTGTTAAATTTACAGGTTTTCTAAGTGTCCTCCAAGATTTTTTTATATGATACCAAGTGTGCAATAAACCACTAGGACCAACACAGCTAGTTTATGCCATAATCTTTTCACTTCATCTTTTCAGTTCTTGATACTTTGTGATCTTCTCCCACTCTTTGTCTTCTATTTTATTGTCCCCTGGTATTGTCACATCAATTATCCACGCTTTCTTCATTTTATTATTATTATATGGACAGAGGAGCTGGAAGTCTGAATCAGAAGCTTTGTGGTTTATTTATGCAGATTTGTAATGTGTAAGACATAGAAAGCAGGAAAAATGTAAAAAGAGAAGTTATCTAAAGAGGCATAGAGATAATGTTAATTACAATGCAATAGTAATTACAATATTTGAGAAGCATAAGCAACCTTGAAAAATAATAATACCATAAGCCATTACCATAGACTATTTATTTTCCATTTTATTTTAACAGTTATTTAAAAATACAACCAGATAGAAAATAAATAAATAAAAAATATATTTACAGGCTGTATAAAATTGACAATAATTTTCAAAGTAGCATTAGATTAATACTACATATAAAGATAAAATATCAGTTTGAACTATTTTTGAAATTATATCAATAATCAGAAGAATAATCAGAAGAAATAAGAGAAATTTCTATTATAATTAAGTCCTATCCTTACTAAAATAAATACTTCAATGACTTACATTGAAAAATCCACACTTTGGATGCAGTATAAACCCATATGTCCATAAATAGCTTCCAGATTAAATTCCATATTGTGTTTTTTAACCCACAGAGTCATTGTTTACATTGATGCATACTTCCATGCCTTACTATCTACTATTCTTCTAAAGCAGGAGTGTCAAAATCATGTCATGTTGTCATGTAACGTATCATTATTTTTTTCCCTTTCATTAAACAAGGTATGGGCATGGCCAATGCATACACATCTGGCTGCTGGCTGCAAGTTTGACACCCTTGTTCTAAAGTAGAGGTGGGCTACTGCTAGTTCGGACCGGTTCACCCAAACCGATTGTTCTGATTCTGTGCAGTTCCAAAATTGGCCCAGAAAACATTCTGAAAATGTCCTGAAAACAGCTGAAAAGAGTTGGCTGTGAGAGGAAGAGAAGCCAGGTGAGCCAGATCCAGACATGTCCCGGGTCCCCTCATCCCAGAAGCAGCAACCTCGCACTCTTCCCCTCTCTGCTCGCCCCCTTCTTCACATGGGATCACCCAGCAATGGAGAGGGAGAAGGAGGCGGCGTTTCTGTGTGCTCCCATTTTTGTGTGGCACTTTTCCCTAAATGCTAGCGGCTGCCGCTGCCCCTTCTCCCTCTTTGTCTCTGGTGCTGGGCAATCTTGTGCGAAGAAGGTGGATAGCAGAGAGGAGAGAGAGTGAGTTGCTACTTCTGGGATGAGGGGACTCGGGAAGCATCTGGATCCAGCTCACCCAGCTTCTCTTCCTCTCGTAGCCAGCTTTCCCAGTCTAGCTTGATGCAGGCTTCCTCCCCAGGCTCCTGTCGGTTTTCCCCTAGTCAGACAAAGCTAGGCAAAAAACCAGCCCTCACTGGGGCCCAGCCTCACTGACAGCATGCTTGGAAAGAGCAATGTAAGAGCTTCATGCCACCTTCGCCAAGCTAGACTGGGGAGGGAGAACGTGAGCCAGGCAAAGAGGTGAGGGGCGTCCGCAACATGTCAGGCCTAGTGGACTTTCTGAACCTGCCAAAAGTTGTGTGTGTGTGTGTGTGTGTGTCTGTCTGTCTGAATCAATAAGAGAGAGTAGGATCCAATCCAATCTTGGAGAGTTATATCAGGGCTGGTGGTGGTGTTCTCTCTCTCTCCCTCTCTCCCTCTCACACACACACAGGTTGGATCTTTCTTTCCTCCTGCCCCCCCAATGGAGACCCCTGAATTCCCTCCCCAATCCTGCCTGTCCCATACAGGACCACTCATACAAGTGCCATAGAGTTGGCTACGCCCACTCAGTCACATGACATGTCCCCCAGCCATGTCCACCAAGCCAGTTTTTAGGGCAGAGAACCAGAACTAATTTCTAGTAAAAAGCATAACATTTCTTGATAGCTGTTACCATATAGAGAAATAATAGCTGTTATCACATAGATAACTAGTGTACTCTGTATACTTTGTAGAAATATAAGGCTAAGTAATATTTAATAGAAAAACAGCTCTCAGGAAAGAAAAATCATTTTATGGTGAATCACCTTCTACAATTATTGAGCTTAAAAACATTGCCACTAAGTGCAATATTGTTAGTAAATATTATGTATTGGACAGTCAGCAATGGAGTTATATACTAAGCGGGGGGAATCTTGTACCAGTTTTCTTTAATTCATATTCACATTAAATTTGATTCTTATCTTCCATTGGTATGCCCATTGTTATAAATCAATTGTCATGTAAGGAGCCTCAACAGATGTTCTGAATGTTGTTGACAAGTTTTCCAAATTCAGTCAAATCCACCTTGGTTTTGCAGTTCCTTTTGAACTGTACTATTTGTTGAAGATGCTGAAACCAATAAGGTGTTATTGGCTATTCCAAAGAGAAAGTCACCCAAGATTTTGTTTTTATTTTCCCCAAAATTTAGTATTGATTTCTATATGAATGATCTCTCCATGGATCAATTTTAATACATTCATTTTCATGAAAAATGATCATAATTGTTTTCAAATTATACATCTTTGACCATTTGGTTATCCTGGCTATTTATAGAAGGGATATAATAGAATGTGCACCTGGAGGAACAGGGAGGGAAAGTATTGGCAATACACAGCTTTCCCAGAGAAATGCCTGAATTAAGAGACTGTGCAGTCCCAAGCTGGTGAGAGGAGAGGGGGGTTCAAGATAGCCACACTTTACAATCCCTCTGGTTATATTTAGTAAATTAGAAGGTTAAGTAACTTGCTTTTAGTTGGGCAAGGTGTAAACAAATAAATGAGTGAACTTGATTGGACTTTGCAGAGTCAGCTCTGGGCTTGGGCCTTAATCAGGATCCAGATATTTTACAGAATGTACGGTGGTGAAGTATTTCCAGGGAAGAAATGGTAACAGAATTGACAACTGACAGAATTAAGAGCTGGTAAGTAGACCAGCTCTTCCTAATTCCTGCCCAGACAAGGAAAAGATATGAAGTTGCCCACAAGTGCTTCTCATAGGGACACAGCAAGACAGTGGCATCCTGTGGGTTTAGAGCTCAGGGAAAGCCATCTTCATTCAAACCATGGTCAGCACTAGGGTTTGCATGTTACTTTTTTTTATGTTTGCAGAAATTGCTTGCTATCTGCTTTTTAGCTATTAGTCACCTTTGAATCAACAGGTTTTACAGCAGTGAGTGAGTTTCCTTCAATCCTAAAGAAAAAAGTTTTAACTATAAATTTAAGAACATTGGTGATCAGAACATTGGTTTGAAAAGTTACAATGGACTAAGGGCCCAGAGGGATTTGAAATAAGAACCTTAACCACTAAACCATATTGGGCTCAGGTTCATGATCTACTTCAGATTAAGCAATCAAAATCACAATTCCAGTGATGGCGAATCTTATATGTTGCGGTGTGCCGAAAGGGTGCATGCATGCACGCTGGCACCCACAATGCAATGTGCCTCGCCTCCCCTGCGCATGCACAGACAACACCAACCCCCCACCCCCTTACCTGCACTGCCCATGTTCCAGCTGATTTTCTGCCCATTTGAGGCCTTTGCATCCTCCCAGAGGCTCGAAGGAAGCCTCTGCAGCATCAGGAGGCCCAAAACGGGCCTTCTGGAAATACCAGAAGGAGTATTTGGAGCCCGGGGGAGATCATTTTCGCCTTCCCGGGGCTCAAGGGAAGCCTCTGCAGCCGAAAAATGGGTCCGTTTTGTCACTTTCAGCTTTAGCCGAAATTTCAGCATTTAGCCTGCAGGCCTGTTATCATCTTTGTGAAATCACAACATCTTTTTTAAATCATTCTGATGAGTGCAGAATTTTTTAAACATCTAATTGCCATATTGGCCCTCAGGAAAACAAATATAAACTAGCAATCCCATGGATTGTTAATTCAGAAATAGGGCCCATAAACTCTTGTTTGCTTACTGTTAAGTGCACACAATATTGAATCTAAGTTATGTTGTAAATGCACATTTCCCATTACTTAATACAAAGTATTCCATTATTCAAGGAAATTGCTCTGCATTGTCTGTTTTGATTATTGCAAAGCTTTTTCATGAAACATTAAACACTCTCTAACTGCAGTTATTACTCTGAAAATATTGATAATTGATTTACAAAGATGCAGCACTCTCCTTCTTGTGTATTGAATTTAAAGAAGTTAATTTTAAACTTGAATGAGCTATTTTAGTAAAGAAATAAACATATTACAAAGAAATAAAATATGCTTTATGAGTAGGATTTCATCAATGTTTTGATTACAGATAATTCTCATTTAGCAACCAGCATAATTGGGATCAAGGACTCTGTTGCTAAACACTACGATTGCTGAACAAAGTATTACATGTCCATGATGGATTTACAATATCTTTTTCATTTGGTTCTATTAAGCAAGTCACCATGGGTTATTAACTGAGACATGTGAGTGCAGCTTGTTATTTTCAATGCCCACTGATTGCCAAGCACTTGAATGTAGATCACATGACAATGGGCAGGGTTGTAAGTGCGAGGACCATAACTGTAATAGTGATAGATGTGAGGACTGGTCATAAAGTTACACTGTAACTGTAACTTCAGATGGTCCCTAAACAGGACATTTGTTACACTTTTAGAAGTCTATCTATATTCGACATATATACTATGATTATAGTTATTAAAGCTTTTAAACCAGGCCTGTCAAACTGGCGGCCCACAGGCCACACCCACGCCGGCTCCACAAAGGCAAGAAATGTCACAATACAGCCTGCGATGTGATCGGGATTGACACCCGAGTTAAACCACTGTTTTATAGCATTAACAGCTTGAATACTAACTATAACAGATTTGATTGATTTTTCCTTTGCACGATACATGCATCTAATCACTGTACTTTGTAAACCAAGACTTAGCATTAAGTGTGTAACAGTCTCTGTGGTTTAGTCAATAAATCAGAGTTAAACTGTACTGTATATATCTTGACCATCAGGCTGTGGTATGTAATTTAGAACAGTTATAAACCATACTGAAGCTGTGAAACAAGAATAGTGATGTTAGCGATTAAGAAATAGTTGAAAATATGGAACAGACTAGGTTGTACCTTGCTTTAAGATGGTGTGCCCTATGCTATGTCAACTAAGGCAGTGAAGAACAAGCAAATATCCGTGTTTGTGATGGACTCTTTCATTCTACTGACCAGCCCTCTGGGGCAAAATTTCCGGATTCACAACATGTACCTTTGACTGCATGAGCTTAATCTTTCAGAGTTCATAGAATAGAATAGAATAGAATAGAATAGAATAGAATAGAATAGAATAGAA
>BLBF01000004.1:59386527-59485263 GCA_015471245.1 Laticauda colubrina | reverse complement strand
AGAACAGAACAGAACAGAACAGAACAGAACAGAACAGAACAGAACAGAACAACAGAGTTGAAAGGAACCTTGGAGGTCTTCTCTTCCAACCCCCAATTTAAGCAGGAAACCGTACACCACTTCAGACAAATGGTTATCCAACATCTTTTTAAAAACTTCTGGAGGCAGATTGTTCAATTGATTAATTGTTCTAACTGTCAGGGAATTTCTCCTTAGTTCTAAGTCGCTTCTTCTCCTTGATTAGTTTCCACTCATTACTTCTTGTTCTCCCCCTTAGGAGCTTTGGAGAATAGCTTGACTGCCTCTTCTTTGTGGCAGCCTCTGAGATATCAGAACACTGTTATCATGTCACCCCAGTCCTTCTTTTTGTAAGGCTAGACATATCCAGTTCTAGCAACTGTTCTTTATATGTTTTAGCCTCCAGTCCCCTAATCATCTTTGTTGCTCTTCTCTGCACTCTTTCTCGAGTCTCAACATCTTTTTTACACTGTGGCAACAAAAATTGGATGCAGTATTCCAAGTGTGGCCTTACCAAGGCATTATAAAGTGAGATTAATACTTCACGTGATCTTGATTCTATCCCTCTGTTTATGCTAGAACTGTGTTGGCTTTTTTGGAAGCTGCAGCACACTGATGGCTTCTATTTAAATGATTGTCCACTAGGACTCCAACATCCCTCTCACGGTCACCATTATTGAGCAAGGTACCACATATACTGTACCTGTGCATTTTGTTTTTCTTGCCTAAATGTAGCACCTTAATTTTTTCACCATTGAATTTCATTTTGTTAGATAGCGTCCAATGTTCAAGTCTGTCAAGATTCTTCTATATCTTAAGCCTATTTTCCAGAGCATTGGCTATTTCTGCTCACTTGGTGTCATCTGCAAATTTGATGAGTTCCCCATCTATCCCCTTGTCCAAGTCATTGATGAATATGTTGAAGAGTACCAGGCCTAAAACAGAACCCTGGGGTACACCCCACTGCATACCTCCCTCCATGTAGATGCAGTTCCATTGAGGACTACATGTTGAGCGCGGTTGGTCGGCCAGTTACGAATCCATCTGGTGGTGATGCTGTCTAACCTATATTTCTCTATTTTATCAAGTAGTAAGTTATGATCTATTTTGTCAAATGCCTAACTGAAGTCCAAGTAAATTATATTGACAGAATTCTGGTGCACTAATTTTGTTTGTCATTTTGTCAAAGAATGCAATAAGATTAATCTGGCATGATCTATTTTTGACAAACCGATGTTGGCTTTTGGTTATTACTTTGTTTGCTTCTGTGTATTCGCTGATTCTGTGTGTTGCTTGATTATTTTTTCCAGAATCTTCCCTGGTATTGAGGTCAGGCTGATGGGTCTATAGTTTTTCTGGATCTATTTTTTTTCCCTTTTTTGAATATGGGAACTACATCAGCTCTTTTCCAGTCCTCTGGCAGTTTTCCAGTGCCCCAGGATCTTTGAAAGATATAGTTCGGTGGTTCTGAGATCACATCTGCTAGATACTTCAGAACTTTGGGCTGTAATCCATCTGGTCCTGGTGATTTTGAACTCTAAGATAGACAGGTGCTCACTTACCATTTTCTTCCCTATTTTAATTTGTGTCCTAATCTGTTTTTTGCGGTGTTGTTTTTGACTGTTTTTTCCCTTTGTGTAAAGACAGATGCATTCTTTCAGGAATCTTTGTATTTTAACACCTTGCCTTCTAAGGGTATTCCCCTCAAATTATGCAGTATTATCTGTCTGCAGTAGGAGCTTGATCTTTTCTTTTCTGAAAGAAAGGAGGTCAAAGATATAGCAATCACATTTCATGCTATTCTATATTGGCTGTCATCCATGTGAAATTCAAAAGCTTTTCACTTAGTAGTGACAAAGCTCATCCGATTTTTCATGTAACTGTCAGAGGACAATGGTTACTCAGAGTGGCTTTGCACAGACAACAGTCACCTAAACTATGACAAGGCTTACACAGCTTCTAATTTCTTCCTTCCTTAGATTGGTTGGACTTTGGTGGACTAATGTGCCAAGCTATGCCTTGCAGCATGTGCCTCATGTCTTGCTGTAGCTGGATGCAAATCTAGCCCTATTGAATGACTGAAAGGATCAAGATTTTACTACTGAGAGAGCAAAATTTGATCTTTCGAAGAAATATGTCATATCTGAGAAGTGCAGAATTTGGAAGTTTTCTGGCATTCAATTAAAAAAAGTTATGGTGTACTTTTAAGAGACAACAAAATTTCAATTTTAATTTTTGCAATTTTGTAAAAAAAATCCTTTTCATGGGGGAGTTCAATACATTTATGTTAATTGATGACATATTTACTTCTTCTATCATTTCATTTATATTTAGGTCTTATACTTCTAGTTGATTTCTGTTCTTTTCCCCTTTCCCCTTCTCATTCTGCTCACTCTCTTTTCTCATTTTTACTTTCTTCTTGTGGATCTTATTCTTATTACTGAGTTTGTTTCATAATGTTGCAAGAAATTTTCTGAGTTCGTTCCCAGCTGGGACATACCACAGAGGTGAGAAGAAATGGATGCAGAAGTCAGCTGCCAGAAAGTGGAATTATTTTAATGTAGGAAGGCAAGAAGCAAAAAGTGACACAGCTTCAGTGTTCCTGGCTTGCAAGCAGAGTGGCATGATAAGTTTATGATTTTTATACCCATTTTTCCTTTGAAGTTTATGGATTTTTATACCCATTTTCCCTTTGAAGTTTGATGACATTTGTGTGTGCCTTTAGTTAAGGTGATTGCTTTGGATTCTGTCTTCCTGCCTTAGTGGGTTAATCCTGTCCCTGGAACTTTGTTTTTTTCTATCCTGGGGGTTAATTCTGCCAGGAAAGAGGAATTCCAGCTGAGTTATTTTTAGTTGGTTTGAGTACTGTCAGGATTCTGCCTCATAGTCCAGTGTTTTTTTTTTTATTATTCCTAATACTAGCCTAATACTTTCAGTTTACTTTGTTTCTTCTTCCGGATGGGATTTTCCTTTTAGGTTTTCTTAAAGGGGAAGGGCTGGCTTGAATCTCTTGGCTCTGTTGAGTTTCTGGTCCTGTGAGGCTTCTGACACTGTCCTTTTGGAGTGTACTTCCCACAATAGTAATAGGTATATTAAGAGATTTTTTAAAAAATTGGAGTGTTTTTTTTAAAATTTGCCCCCCGAAATTCTTTCACATTCTACACTTAGCATCTTAAGTATGCTGTAACTAACTTATTACCATATCACTTTTTTGAAACAGAAGAAAGCCTCAGGCATAAAAAATAAATATACAATATTTTTTTGCATTTAAGGATTATTGCCTACTAGATTATTAAATAATGAGAAGTACATGATAAACCTATGCAGAATTTTAAAAGCATTATTTTAAACAATTTTTTGTGGAACTCTGATGACATCCAGTTTTTTTCTCCCACTATAGATTGTCTTTTACTTACAACAGTTTGTTTCGTGACCATTCAAAGTTACAATGGCGCTGAAAAATATGACTTAGGACTTTTTTTCCAGTTATAATCTTTGCAGCATCCCTATGATTTTGTGACCAAAATTCAGATGCTTGGCAACTGGTTCACATTTATGACCATTGCTGTATCTTGGAGTCATGTGATCACATTTTGCAACCTTCTCACAAACAAAGTCAGTGGGGAAGCCAGATTCACTTAACATACTTTTAACTTATCAGCTGAAGTGATTCACTTAACTGTGGCAAGAAAGTTTGTAAAATGGGACAAAAAATGTCTCATAACAGAAATTTTGGGCTTAATTATGGTTGTAAGTCGAAGACGACCTGTATTACACAAAATGAATGAAAACTTTTCTGCAAAAAATCAGATGACCACCAGATGGCAATAAACTTTAAAAAATGTTAACATTATGCTGCCATCTACTGGTCATCTTAATTTTTGCAAGTCAGATCTCTTCAATATTTAGTGTTCATTGAAACTGGTTTTCCAACACAATGAGTTACAGTGTAACCAAAGTTACATGTTAAGGTTAACGCAATTATGCAAATGGCTTGTTGATTTTTATGCTTAAATTCTTCTATCTTTAGTCTGTCTTCCTCATCCTCTGGATCCCATTCTTCTACGTTTGGTGGATTTTCAATTATGTTCCACAGACCTTCTCCTCGTAGAAGTAGACTACATTTTGTAGACCATGATACATAGTTTGTTCCATCCAGCTTGGATATAAGGGACAAACTTTGTAAATTGACTTGTGCCATGTTTTCTTATATGGATATAAAAATATAATTAATAAAACACAGCTGTCTGTTTACTGTAATGTATAACAATACAAACTCTCACTTTTTACATAAATCTGTTTAACCTAGTTAAACTGACTTTGCAGCCTCTGGGCCCATAACCAGTGTTAAGCCTGGGTTCCCCAACCAGGGTTAGGTAGACAAGCTAAACAGAATGTGCAGCATTAGTCAGATAGGCACACAGATAAATGAGTGAGCTAAGCTTGTATGTTTATTAACATACAGTAAAAATAACAGATACGCTTGTGCTATCAAGAATATATTTTATTCCAGTATAAGTTTATAGCATAGTCAAAAACAGTCCAATATTCATTTACCATGTAGTCAGTCCATTCAGGGATATTCAGTTAGCAAAGTCCATATAGAATATCCTATTGTCAGTTCACATAAATCAGTCCGTTGTTGTCTCTCCCGTTCGAGCAATGCAGTCTTGCTTCCAAGCAGTAATCAGGGATCATCAAAGCCAGAGAGAGAGAGAGCAAGCTGTAGCCTTGCTACTTTTATATGGTTTTCATAACCACACCCACAGTTGCTATTTTACATTTAAAGCTGCATACACTAACTATGATTCATAGTTAGTATTTCACCTAAAACAGTTAGGGTGAACAATGTTATCCCTAACAAAGGAGGTTTACAGTATTTTATTCTATAACTTTCTGAATGATCAATTTTGATAATGCTCAATTTTGATAATTATTTCCTTCTGAATATTCTGGGGTAAGATTTATATACACATTATCTGAAATACAGAACGCATTAGGTGAACTCCATTTTATAAAAGTTAATGTCATCAATATGTTAATCTTTATATTGAAATAAAAGGGAATTTTGCATATTTCATTATTCCTTAAAATCACCATTTCCCATACCAATCTTGGTGAACTTCAGTACATTTCTCTGTATGTCCCCCATCTCTGAATTACTGAATTAAATATTAACAGAATAGCAGTTGGAAGGGACCTTGGAGGTCTTCTAGTCCAACCCCAACTTGAGCAGGAAATCCTGTAACATTTCAGGCAAATGATTGTCCAGTCTCTTTTTTCAAATCTGCAGTATTGGAGCATGCACAACTTCTGGAGGTAAGTCAATCCACTGATTAATTGTGCTGTCAGGAAATTTCTCTCCTTAGTTCAATATTGGTTCTCTGCTTCATTAGTTTCCATCCATTGCTGCTTGTTCTGCTTTCAGGTGGTTTGGAGAATAAATTGACCTCCTCTTCTCCTTAGATATTGGAATAATGCTTTCATATCACCCATAGTCCTTGTCATTAAATTAGACATACACAATTCCATTCTGTGTATGTTTTAGCTTCTTGTCCCCTAGCTAATCTTTGTTGTTCTTCTCTGCACTCTTCTTTAGATTCTCAACATATTTTTATCCAGTGGCAACCAGAACAGAATGCATTATTTGAAGTGTGGTTTTACCAGAGCGTTATAAAGTGGTACTAGCACTTCTTGTGATTTTAATTCTACCTCTCTGTTAATGCAGCCTAGGATTGCATTGGCTTTTTTGGCAGCTGCAGCAAATTGCTGGCTCATATTTAAGTGACTATCCACAAGGACTCCAAGATCCCTCTCACAGTTACTACTATTGAGTCAGGTACCATCTATTATCTACCTGTGGTTTTGGTTTTTCTTGCCTAAATATACAGGTGAAACTCGAAAAATTAGAATATCATGCAAAATATCAAATGATAGAATATCATTTATTTCAGTAATGCAACTTAAAAGGTGAAACTAATATATGAGATAGACTCATTACATGCAAAGCAAGATAGTTCAAGCCATGATTTGTCATAATTGTGATGATTATGGTTTACAGCTCACTGAATCTGTTATGAACTATTCCATACAACTATGACATTTGCACTGCAGGCCAAATAATTATTTTGTATTATGCTGTTAATGTGAAAGTTTAGAGCCCTTTGTGGTATCATTACAAAAACTTTACCTGAAAGATTGGGATGATTATTGACCTTATTCTGCAGATAGGGCTTGAGCCTGCCCATTGCTGGTTTAGGAACAGTTCGTGCCCAGATGTAATCTTAAATGCAAACAATAATTTACTTGATTGATTAGTTGTTAGAAAGTTGTAAACAAACAAATTGCCCCATTTGTCTTCCCTCTATAAAGGCCTCTGAAAAATAAGTGATTTTTTCATAGAATATCTAGCACTTTTTTATCTCCGATGTACTGGTGCTTGTTCAAGGTTTGAACAAGGTGTCTTCGTATGACTAACATAAAAATGCAGAAAGTACTTGTGGTGCTTGAGACTTAAGATCATTTTTGTGATCTTTTTTCAAGTGTCTTTACAATTCGGCCTGGTTCCACATGCCATGGTGTTGCTAAGCATGTTTGTGGTGGAGCCGGTCTAAGTTTTCTGCCAGAATGGCAAGAGAAAGACACAAAGCGGCCAGGAAAAAACACACACACACACACACACACACACAAACAAAACAAAAAAAAACCAAAACAAAACCGGAGGCCAGGCAGTGACCAAAATCTTCCATTCCTCCCACGAGGAACTAGGCCAGCCCGAGGTTCCAGGGAGGCTCCTAGACTGGGCAAAGGCCCCGGGTTGCCAGTGGCCAGCGGTTGGCAAGGAGGGGCTCTGCTTGCTTCGCCAGCCAATGGCCGCTGCTGGGTGCGAAGCTTTCCAGAGCTGCCTCCTCGGCTGAAGGAAGGGAAAGTGGAGTCGGCGCCTCCGGCAGGAGCCGGAGCCGCGTTCGGGAAGGCGAGCAGGGACGCCGGGGGGGGGGGGCGCTCTTCACAGGCCCCTTTGCAGGGAAGCGCGGCGGGCCGGCATTTGGGAATGGCTCTTTGGGCCGAAGAAATAATGAGCGGCGCGGGGAGCTGGAGAAGCCGCGCGGGAAGAACTGGCGGCCCTCTCGGGGTTGCCTGCTGAAGGGGGGCGGGAGCTGCGGTGAACCCGCAGAGGGGGAAGGAGGGTTGGTGGCTCCTTTTTTCGGAGTGCCCCTCGCCACGGCGTTCGAGTTCGCCCGGGGAGAGGCTGCTTTCTCGCCCCCTCCTCCCACACACACACTTGGAAGCAAGAGTAGGGACGTTGCGGTTCGTACTCCCTCCCGAGAAGGGAGGGAGAGGTTGAGGAGTTTCTCACCGAGGCTGCAAAAGTCAGCAGCGACCTCCGCAAAGCAGCCATTTCCAGCAGCTCTGTGGCGCTGCTCGCCCAGTCCTTGGTTTCTCGGCTGAATGTTGATAAACGGAGATGAACCCCGCCAAGCGCTGGCCCTTCTGCGCGGAGTTCGCCCCAGGTAAGCAAACGGCGGCGCTTTATAAAGAAAACGCGGGGGGTGGAGAACGGCTTTCCCCTCCGACGGAACAGGCAGAAGTTTTCCGCCAAGTGCGGGGAGCGGCCGGCTAGGCTCGTCCGGTGTGGGGTTTTCAAGCTTTTTTTTTTTTTTTTTTTTTTTTTGAAGCAGGGCAAGCGGTTTAAAACAAAACAAAACAAAACAGAGGTGCCGCAGGTATGTTGCACAACAAAGAACTTTTCTGCCTCTGTCTGTGCCGGAACTTGAGCCCTTTAAATCTGTGGAGTAAGTGGAATGAATGTGTCTGTAGGGGCTATTAATCTGTTTCACAAAACTTCCCAAAATTGCGAATCACCACAGCAGTTGGTGATGTGGCCTCCCTTGCTCGACCATATACATTTTTGGGGCCATTTTTATGAAAGTGTGGGCAACATTTTTGAATTCGTTCGGATTTCCACAGGTACTGATATGAAAGCTCAAGTGTTTTTCAATAAATATTTATTTATATAGTCTTATGCTTCGCCGTATTTACACGGAAATAATAAATGTAACAAATCATGAAGCAGTCTGTTGAATTTTTTTATTCAGAATAAATGAATTTACCATTGTTCACAGTTTTGGTTTTTGTGTCATTTATAAAAGTTTCTTTGGGAGAGTTTTAAAAATATCTCTCATCTTTGTTATTTCCCCAGTTAGATTTCAAGAGTTTTTCCAATCAGTTAGAGATGAATTATATCTTAGCCACTATTTTTTAATCTGTATTTCCTGCCAGACTTTCCTCTGTTTAAGAAATCCTAACAACTGTCACTGAAAGTAGTAATTTAAGATCTCTTAGTCATGGGAAGGATAGAATTGCAAGGCTGTGCTCTTTCTGCAACTCTGCTTAGAGACCATGTTAACTTAGTTGCATTGTAGTTAGTGTATGTGAGTAAGCAATATGAATATATCTGCAAGAGACAGCCTATACATGCAGTAGCTACCAGCAGTGGACTTTCGTCATTCTTTGAAGCACTAAAAGTTTCCAACATGGAAATTGCCAAGATTGGAAAACAATGTTTGAGATCTATTTCCCTCAACTTTATGATATTTTATAAATAACCAAGCCAGCAAACATATCTAATATAATAACATAACACTTCCTCCTATTTTCCCCACAACCCGGTGAAATAGGTTGGGCTGAGAGAGTAACTGACCCAAGCTCACCCATCTGGCTTTTATGCCTAAGGTTAAACGAATAGTTTAACAAAACAGTGCTTTGTTGATGAAAGAACCTTACAAATTCACAAGTTTCTAACCTGGTGATTTAACTTTGACCAAACTTTTATTGCATAATTCTATTTCTAACGTGTTAGGAAGTGATGTCAGTAATTTCAAAAACAGGCCATAAATACAGCTGAATTGTAACATTCTTTCACATGATTCATGTGAATAATTTCCTTAATGTTCCACAGAAAAGGATTGTCATTTCAATGAGGCAGGTCAGAATTGTTTTTGACAACTCAGGGTATGAATTTCTTATATCCAAATTTAACAGTTCATCAACAGTACGCCATATTGAATAGTTATTAATACTTATGTTGCCAATTTCCTGAAATCATCAGATTCTTAATGGAAGTTTTTATTTTTGCTGTTGTAACTTGGCTAAAAAGAAATAGATAAATCAACCCATTTTCTACAATTGTCTTTGTGTTCATTATAAATACTATTTTGGTGTTTTTGTTTGTTTTCAATTTCAGATCGCCTTTATTTTGCCATTCTGTTCCATAAACCAAAAAGCGGTAGTACAAGTACACACTATTTCTGCATAGATGATGAATTTGTATATGAAAAGTAAGTATAATATTATTTCCTTGCTCTGCAAGACAAAAAGTAAGAGCAACAGCATATATAAAAAATACATTGTGAAGCTTTCTGATAAAATAAATAGAATAGTATAGAGTCTTCTATCATTGGCCAATTGTGGCCAGTTAGAAACCTTTGATTCTAGCACCATTATTTACATTGTGTATAGTAATCTCATAACCTTATTCCTCATAAATGTTACATAGTTTAAATTGTAGGCCCTCATTACTTGTGACAAGGAATATAGGTGTGATTTCACTGTACTTTAGGGTGTGTGTGTGTGAATTTTATATATTGGAATCAAATCAATCTTGACTCCTAGCAGTAGCTAAGACAGATCCACGCAATTTTCTCAAAACCATTTTTAGGACTTTTTTACCATTGCATTCTTCCCATTACAGCTTCAAAGTCTGTAGTTTCCAACCTGATGCATTTAATCATAAAATTGGGTCTCTAGAAAGAAATTGCTTCCTTTTTTAATTCTGAATTTTCTAGCATTCATCTTTTTCGGTAGCTATGGTATAGAACAGGGGTGTCAAACTTGATTTCATTGAGGGCTACATCAGGGTGATGTTTGACCTGGGGGAGGCAGGGGAGAGTAACCAGGGTGGGCATGGCCAGCTTGACATGTCAGGGGTGCCTGTGGTAATCCGAGTGCTCTGTCAGTGAAAACAGGCTCCTGGGCTCTATTTTCAGCTGCGATGGCCTCCTGCAGTCCTCTGCCAGTGAAAATGGAGCTTGGGGAGGGCACATGCAGTCCTCCCGAACTCCATTTTCACAGGCAGAGGCACTGCGGGCCGGTCCTTTTCTGTTTCCAGGACAGCCCCATGGGCCAGATCTAAGTTCCCCATGGGCTAGATCCGGCCCATGGGCCTTGACTTTGATACTCCTGGTATAGAACATCTTAATCTATTCAAAATGATTCAGTTCAGTAATTGAAATTGAAACAAAGTTTGGTTGATATTTTTTGCTTTGAAAATAAGTTTTATTGAATTTGGAATAAAGCAGTCAAGTCTGCTTTGAGCTGAACATTCTTAGAATCTTATTTTCTAATAAGATAGGAAATGCTTATTGAAAAACTAGTAAAATGTACTAAAGTAGAAGATATTCATATTTTCAAATATGTATTTTCAGAAATTCTGCATTTTATCAGTTAGATACAGTGAAAAAGTGAGTCAAAAAATAGTGACCAATGACCGTTTTTTCACATTTAATGACTGTTGCAGCATCTCCCTGGTCATTTGATTTACATTCGAATGCCTGACAATTGGTTCATATTTATGACAGGTGCAGCGTTCCAGGTCATGTGATCAGCTTTTCAGTCTTCTGACAAGCCAAGTCAATGGGGAAGCCAGATTCATTTGATAACTGTGTTCCCAATTTAACAACTGCAGTGATTCACTTAACAAATGTGGCAAGAAAAATAATAAAATGGGGCAAAACTCAACGTATTTTTCACTTAGCAACATCAATTTTGAGTTCAATTGAGTTCAAGGACTATCTACATCTGGAGTACTGCAAACATCATTTAAAAAAGTCTATCCTAGAGGATGGGATTTTTTGCATTTGCCTCCTTCCTAGGGTTGAAAGTGCCCGGCCCAAGGTTATCCAGCTAGTTTCATGGCCAGAATGGGATTAGAATGCAAGGTCTCCCATTTTCTAGCCTGATGCCTTAACCACTACAGCAATATGGCTCTATCTTGAGGGGTTGCATGGTTTGTTAAGAATGAGGTGATAATATAGGAGTACAGTATGGGTATACGTTCTCTCTCAAATACGGTAATGTGTTTACTGCAAAAATAGATGTAAGCTGATTGAATTTCTGAAAAACTATCCAGTTCTCCAGAATATTTATTTCCTTTCCCAATTTTTAAATTAAAAAGCAAAGATCAGAAGAACTTAGCAAATACTTAGGGAGTGTCATAGTAAATAATGTAATTCAGAAGAAGTAATTTTATAAAATGCTGTTGGAACAATTAGCAGCTAAAATTAGTGGCAGTGGAAAGGGAAGGAAGAAGAAAAGATATGAATAATAAGGACTTTATTTTTGCTTTATTTATTTGAGAATAAATAAATGAACCCAATAAATAATAATTTTTATTCCTTTTATTTTAGTGCTATTGAGGACTAAATAGTAGTAGCACTTAGTATTTGCACAACTTCTATTGTTCAAATATTTAATTTTTATAATAAGATTGCTTGAAGCTTGTTTAAAGCTTTCATTGTACTATATGCATGTTACTTTTCTAAATGAACATTATGTAGCAGTCAAGAAGGCTTATTTGAAACAACTCATTATTCTAGAGCAGGGTGTCAAACTGGTGGCCTGCAGGCCGGATCCATCATTTTTTTCTAAGGTTAAATCTGGAAGCAAATTGATACATTTGTTCAATTCTATAAATATTTGCTATGTTTCAAAATTATTATTGTATTTGTAAATTGATCTGAAGTATATTTAGGTTGAAGAATCATGTTTCATGTTAAATTGAAGAATAATGGTAAATATCAATCTCCACAGTCTCCATTGAGTTGAGCTTTTACTTCTGGTGACTTCATAAACATTGTCATGTACCTTTGTTAACAACAAAATGGAAATAATTTGTCACTGCATTCTCTTAGGATTTTTTTTTACTTCCCAGTCTAGCTTATAACTTAATGGTATTCCATCCAAGTATTAATCAGGTCCCGTCCTTCTTTGTTTCCAAAACCAGAAAGGCAGTTAGGAACAACATTTTCTATTACAGAGGCTAAGCATTCTTCCTTGATTAATAATTGTGACTGAACGACTTTAAAGGTCTATGTCTCATAAATTTACACTGGGAAACTTACAACCTATCAAGCATTATAAAATTCTTACCTCCAGATAAAGGTTAATGTTAATGGCAATGGCTATCCAGTACATCTAGAGAGTTCCAAGTAGGGAATTGTGGCTTGGATGGTGTATCCTTGAATGAAAAGCAGTTGAAATAAAGAGAAGATCTTATATTAGTATATAGCATTCTCATTATTGGTCTCCAGAAATTACAAATACCGGTATTAATCCAAAGCACTAACTATGGGAATGCGTAGCATTGTTTATTGCATTTATTACAAATGACAATAGAGTTGCAATGTTACTTTTTTGGATAGACTCAAAAATATTTCCTAACTTGCCATAGTATCTCGCCATCACTTTAAGGAAGAGTTATTTTTACAGAGATCAAAAAGTTTGTATTTACCCAGAGATGGTTGAAATTATTGACTGGGTTGAAGCTAGAGACTTCAATTTGTTTTAATAATATGAATCAGTTAAGTTATATTAGAAAAGACCTGCAGTCCAGAATAATTGATTGAAAACAATTATATGTCAATTTTATGCAGACTCTATCAATTTTATGTAGATGAGACCTGTCTAAATGGTTTTCTATAACATTTCACTATGCTACCAGTAAGAGCAAACAGTTGTTCAGTTTTCAAGCTGTTAGAGCATTAGGCTGCCAGATAAATTGCTATCTATATGCATGAAATGTTTAGATGCTGATTTGTCTTCCTCCATTTTAGTTCCCTCCAGTTATTTGGAAATTGTGGGAGTTGAACTCATACACATCTGAAAGAATACAATGGGAAATTCTACTCTAGATTTACCGTATATACTCGCATATAAGCCGATCTCGCATATAAGCCGACCCCTAAAAAACTGCCCCAAAATGAGGAATTTTGCAAAAACTCGCATATAGAGGGAAAAATACAGAGGGAAAAGTCGGCAGGGCAAAAGTTGCGGCTCATCGTCCATCCAGGGAGAAAGGCTGCAAAGGGCCAGGCGAGGGCTGCAAAGGGCCAGGCGAGGGCTGCAGCAGCGACTTAGCGTGGTGACTTGCTCCAGTGACTTGGTGGAGCAGCGACTTAGCGTGGCGGATTCGCACTATGAGAGTCTTGGCTCTCATCGCGCGAAGTCGGGCAGCGACTTCGCGCGATGAGAGCCAAGACTCTCATCGCGCAAAGCCGCCACGCTAAGTCGCTGCTCCAGCAAATCAGATTTATGCGCGTATAAGCCGACCCCCAAATTTGGGGGAAAAAAGCGTTCTAAAGTTGGCTTATATGCGAGTATATACGGTAGGATTTTCTCTTTGCCCTAGATATCACTAGTTGACTAAGAATTTTCATGTTATCTCTTGCATATTATCCACAGAAGATATATCCATCATGGATGGGAAGCAAAACTGTAAATAGTGCTAACTTAGGTATTGTTGTTTGGACTGGCTTTGTTTCCAACCATGTTATGTGACTGAGTTGATTGTGGAATTCTGAAAATAAATTCGACATTTAAGCATTGTTCACCCATAAATTGATACGTATAATTCAGGATATGTGTACTCTGCACAACTCATGGATATATTGCGTTGTATTATCCTGGAGATCAGGATGGTACAAATGATGACCTGGCTTTATAATCTCCCTTTTAGCCACTGTCATACTAGCTATCCCTTTGGTGCCTCTCTGTCAGTATAACCTGCTGTAAGATCCTCTAAATAGTAAGGTTATTAGTAATATGAATAATTGAACAAATTAATAAAAAAATACTTGTTAAAAAGAAGTCAACTCAGGGTAAAGATGTGTTTAAATAAACATCAGGCATTTCCCTATTTAGGCATGATGAACATTCAGATTTCTGCAACTGTAGGTCCTTTATCAGTTTACATACAGTGAAAAAGTGGGTCAGTTAAAACACCAAGCCTATTGGCATATACAGAGGCAAGCTCAGATGAATGAATCATGCAGCGTTGAGTCAGTCGGCTCTCTTTGTGGGTTGATCCTTCAGGCTTAATAAAGCATGTTATGTGTGTACTGTTGAATTAGTCATTTTTATATTTTAATTGAAGATGTGCCTACAAAATATTGCATTATCTATTCTAAAATGGTTTTACCATTTATAGAGATTGGTGACTTATTTGATAATATATGTAAAGCTTGTAAGATTTTCCCCCCCCCCCCATTAATTACATTGTGTTTCAATGGTTGTCTTGAAAGAGATGGGGAAATACGCCAATTATAATGCCTATTTATTAAATTTAAGCAGCTGCAGTGGGAGTGTGTAGAGAGAATGTGGGGGGAGGAGTTTAACAGACATTTCAATAAGGTCTTTTTTTTTCCTTCCCTATCCTTCTCTTCTCCTTACCCCTCCCCTTTTTCCAAGCTTCTATGCAGATTTTGGCCCACTCAATCTGGCAATGATTTACAGATACTGTTGCAAGCTAAATAAAAAATTAAAGGTAACATCTAATAGTTTGGTCATTCTCGGTTTCTTTATAAAATGTTAGAAGGATATATTATATATATTATAGGTATAGTTATATTCTATTCGTCTTGTTTCCACTTTTTTATTATTGTATATTCCCCTCCCAGAAGAAATAATAAAATCAAGATTTATTTTGGACTGTTGTTACTCTAGTAAATGAGAATATGTTTGCCAGAAGAGTGGGAAAGTATATGATCAGTTTTAGATTTTTATTTCAGAGTATAAATAATTGGAAATTCATAATTTGGCTAATGATTAAAGGCAGAAATATAAACTTATAAAACTTGAAGTCCTAATAATCAGGAGCAGAAAAAATTTTATTGAGAAACTGTTGTGTCTCTTTCTTGAAATATATTGGAGTGGTTGATTATCAATATCTAGCTTTTAATTACAGGAAGAAATTTCTTTAGTATATTTTTTAACAGCTTATGTGTATTCATAGTTTATTCACATTCTTGAAAATGGTAGTACTGGCATATTTTAGTCAACTTATTATATAAAGCATAATATTGAAAATATAGTTCTTATAATTTATGGGAATGTAGCTTAATGTATAAATAAATTGCAGAAATGAAATCTGTTCCCATTTCATGATCCCTCTGAAAATGAAATAATTTTAGTTACTATGTTTGTTTTCATCAGTTGTATCATAATACAAATAAATAGCTTGTAATTTATCTCTCTCTTTTTTCATGTAAATAGTCATATGCAACAGCTGACTGAGCTGCATGATAACTAGCCAGTTATTTTCATGTATAACAGTAGTATCCATAGTGTCAGTAATAATTGACACGATTGCAATATGTGGCATTGTAAAGACCCTTGGAACTTCTAAAATCAACAAAACATAATTCAAACTATTTTCCAGATGTTTTATGCAGCGTCCAATTTCTTACTATTAATCAATTAAAATATAATTTATATAAAAAGTATCAAAAGTACTTTGTATTGTGTAACAGGATGTTTTAATTCAGGTTTTGAAGTTCCATTGAAATATGAAAATCTTTTATTTAACATATAGCTGTACAGTAGTTTTAAGATTTTCAGTTGATGAGTTATTAGCACGAGCACTTAGACTTATATACTGCTTTATAGTGCTTTACAGTCCTCTCTAAGCAGTTTACAGAGTCAGCATATTGCCCCCAACTATTTGGGTCCTCATTTTACCCACCCCATATGATGGAAGGGCTGAGTCAGCCTTGAAGAACTGCCAAACTGTAGGCAGAAGTATCTTGCAATACTAACCACTGCACCACAGAGGCTCATATTAGTATGGAATTCAAAATATGTGGTTGCCTAATTCTTGCATTCTCTTATTCAAATTACTCTGCAAAACTTGGTTTCATTGTAATTATGCTTTCAGTGATCTAGCATTCTTAAGAACTGACCTTTTTTTGTCTTTAGGAGTATAATCCCTGTATGTTCTAGGTTATGTCGGCGTGTCTGCCCCTTTTCTGCTGTAAATGAATAATTTCTCACAGGCAGGAAAAATAATTAATGCATTTTACACCACTTTGTAAATTAGTTGGATTTATTAAATCAGCAAAGCTGAGAAACGTTGCTCTGTAGTAACTTCATTCTATAATTCAGTCAAAAATACTGAATGAACCAACCATTGAAGCATGCTAGAACCTTCTAAATTATTTTATTAAGCTAGTGGTTGCTTAAAATTTTGTTTCTTACATTTTTTTGCTGTCAGGACACCTTCCCATTTTTAAAAATTATGAATGAAATAGTTTTTGTTTGTATGGATTATATTCATTATTTGCTATATTGAAAATTAAAATCAATACATTTGAAGACTTTGGAATCTTTACATGGAATATGAAAAAATAATAATAAATGCATTAAATATTAACATAAATAAAACATTTCTCAAAAAGTGCTAGTTTCTAACGAATAAAAATAATGAGAAAAATGTTTTAATTTTTTTGCAAATATTTTTAATATAGGCAAATAATTCCAATTATGGTGAATTCCTGAGAGGGACTTAGGGGACTCCCAGGGCTCTTTGAACGACACTTAGAGAAACACTGACTTAAAATATTAATTTGAATGTTAATTTTTTCTCTTGCTGTCCTTTTGTTATATATAAAGAATCCACATGCCACATTCTCTTTTTATAGTGGATGTTGTCATGGAACTTCTTCTTAAATATAAAATCTCTGCATTTGACTATTTACATTGTATTTGCAATATTTACATTCATTGATACATTCAAAATCCAAGGATTACAATTATAATTCTGTTCATTTCTTGATAGTCCTTTACCATGTTAAGGAAGAAGATTGTTCATTATTGTGGTTCGGATCAGAAAAAGCAAGCCAATGCAGCCTTCCTCATAGGCTGTTACACAGTAAGTATTTAAACATCTTAAACTGGCAAGATTCACCAATTTGACTTCTAGTCAGTGTCAGAATTGGAAATAACTTTCAGTTTATTTGTTTTTTCACATAGTGTATGAGTAGAAACATATTCTTTGTGTTTAAAGTTCTAAGTTGTACAATGTATTTTTTTTCATCAAGGACACTTCAGTATAAATTCTCCAAATGTCACAGTTACAGAACTTATTTAAGTAAAATAAAAATTAAATCGAAAACCTTTGTGGCAGTCACAAAGTGGAGTCAATTTGAGTGACAGATAGTGTAGAAGGCTTGTTAGAAAAAAAGGGTAGGGTCCAAAAAGTGCCACAAACAAACAAACAAAGCTAAGTCCCATTATAGTGAGCATATAGGAGCAAGAAAAAGTGGGAGAAAGCAATCAGTTTGGTTTCATGGATCACTACTTTATAACATTCATTTTTTTAAAAATGACATATTTTGTATCAATACATTTATCTTAGAAGTAATTTCTGCAAAGTTGATTCCTGATTTTGATAGCTTTGAAGTACGCAAGTTTGGGATTGCAGATTTAATTTTCATCTTTATTCATTACACCCATTCCTTATTTAGGCATTACATCATTTAGCAATCATTTGCAAATACGGTGATAATAAATGGCAACAAAAATTCGTTCTTTTGATCAGTGCAGACATTTAGAATAAACTTTTCCTATTCCAGACAAGGAAAATTTTCAGTGTGAGACTGATTAAGATTTGATTAGTTTCAGTTTCAGGCCAGAGGTGAGCCAGTGGAAGGGTTCTAAATCACTAATGAAGGTCACAGAACAGAGTTTGTTCATTTGTGGTTAGCACTTTTTAGAGAAATACTGTGCTGTAAAGAAAAGCAGCTCAGGAAGAGATAGCATGTTTAAGCCATCTTTCCACCCTGCAAAGAGGCAAACAAAAGCGAGAATGGATCAGGCACAGGTCACTGTAGGATAAAACTATCCAAAAGAAGCCAGTAGTAACCAGTGATCTTTTGCTCTCTTTCTCAGTCATGAGTTTGCTTAGCAACCATTTCACTTAATGACAAAGTCACTAGAATGCTTCTTCAGGAGAGGGTGTAGTTATAATTTTTATGTAAAATATGCTTTCATTCATGTAATTAAGGAATCAACCAATGAGGACAGGGTGGAAAAGTGAATGGGCTTCTCGCCTGGAAGATTATCCTTTTGTATGTTAGCTGTTTGTGTTAAAGTACGCTTGCCTTATGAAGAATAAGTGGCATGATCCACTGATCTGGTAATCCAAAAATAAGAGTCCTTCCTATTCTTAATAGCATTTGGAATTGTGATTTAATATTTTTCATAAAATGATTGTGCTATTCCTCTATTTGTTCATTGTGCACAAAAATCTGTTTTAAGTAATTCTTAAAGTAAGATCCAAGATAGTAGTCATCATTATTTTCTCCTATGCATGAGGGTGGACGAGTGTCATGGCTTTGAAGACTATGCCTGAGAGTCATCTGGTCGTTGTGCTTTGTTCCACTAACAGGTTATCATTGTGCAGTGTAACACAAAATTTTTATTCAGAGAATCACACTGTTCACACTTGCTTATTTAATTGTCCTGAGGTACAGATTCTTTTAATCCAGTTCAGTTATTTCTAGCAAGTGGGAAGGAAGGCATAATCCATTTTTATTAATTATTTTTGCCTTAATGCTTGATCTGTGACATAATATCACCACAAGGGCTAGTTTTGACTGATTTGGGTGGATTGTAAGATTTAAATAGCAGAAACTACACTATCATAAAATTGTATTTTACATGATCTGGGAATGCTCTGGGGCTTCATTAGTGACAACTGCATGCAATCCATGTGCCACTACTTGTCATCTCCAATTTACAATATGGAACATTGTCAAACTTGATTTGTATTCTGTTGTTATAGCAAAAGAATGTGAGTAAAATCATCTTTATTTTAACACAGGTATAACCCCATCTGTTTTCATTCCAATTCCAAATGTATCTTTACTGCAGTTTTATTTGAATTAATATTCTAAACAGAATTTAAATATTTAGTTTGCACAATTACTTAATCCAAAAATAATATGATAGTTTCAGCAAACTATTATTGATATAAATTAATTGGATAGTTGTTAACATGAAAACTTCAGCTATAGTTATCATTTTTTTCTGTTTTTCTGCACACAATGAAATACCTTTACTAGGATATTATTATATGTATTATAAGATGTAAAAAGTTACCCATGTATGTAATCTTAAACAAAATACATACATTTACTGAAAACCAGTGGTTTTATTCATATAAAATATCTTCATGTGTGTTTAGATGATTGAGAACATAATTAAAACATGATTTTATTTCTTACATAAAAATTATGATGATATATAATGTCTTTCAATCTAATAGGAATTTCCTCTAATTTAAGAAGGTGTTTTAACAGATTTATTTTCCCCTATGGATGTGTGTGTAAGAGAGGGAGGGAAAGAAAGATCTCAATTGATCTGCTCTTTTCAAGTTGAAAACCCAAATACCTTGAGCAGGCATTTGCCAAGATAAGAATGAATAGCCTGCATTATATTTTATTTTTGAATTGGTTCATGCCGTTAAGAATGAAAATAGTTGAATTTAAGATAGAGAGATTCATATTTCTCAATGCTAAATTCCTTTTTCAAAGAATTTGTTATGGTGGTTAATAGCCTTTCTATTCTAGTCTCTAATAGGATTTGAAGTTGTATTAGATGTTTCTAGAGGGTATGTTAAAAATAGTAAGATTTCAAGGCATATTAAATATGAAGAGTTATATTAACTTTCTAATTGACGTGACAATTCTTAATCATTACAATGTAAGTCCTTGTGTTAATTAACTGGGTTACTATAGTTTAGAATTTAATGTATCTAATAGCTATCACCAGAATATTAATATTCTCCTATGAGCTGTTCAGAGCATCCAGTAGTGGGGAGGTGCTTAGTCTCCGCATTCACAGGCTGAGCTTGATTTGTGGAACGCTCTCCTCCTCCACCACGTGACTCCTCAGCGTTCCCCATTTTTTGCTCAGCCTCATGCGAGACAGGCAGTGCTTTGGATACTTCCTTGACTGAAACAGAAATATTAGCAGGTTTGATTGCAATTCGGTTTTCCTTTGGTTTTTTCCTTTGTCTTTAACCTTCAATCCTTATCAATCTGAGAGTCCGGTTTAAGGGAAGCGCTATTCGTGCTCCCCCCCCCCCCAAAAAAAAGAGGTGGTGGGAGGCTTTTGGAGCTGCTCTGCTCCACCTCCCCACAGAAAAAATGTTCTTACCTCTGCCAGTTTTGATTGCCGCTGTGTCTTTATTCCATTTGCTTGCTAGCGGCTTGATATTTCGTTTTAAAAGTCGTATCGCCTTTACCCCCCTTCCGAATGCCGTTTTCTTCAGTGGGGAAGTTAATTAGGATTAATTCCCCTTTCTTCTCCGCCGTTTCTGTTGATTTGAGAGCTCAGGCTTCATTTGAGCTCTGGCTCAGTTTGCAAGGCGGGAAGCTGCTGCTGAGAAGCGCATGAAAAGACTTTAACTGCTGGAGGCCATCTTGAGTGCTACCTCGTGGCTGCGCGCCTTGTCTGTCTTCCCTGAGCTGTGTGAGGTATTTTCTGTTCAAAGCAACAGAATTCCTTCAGGATTCTGAGAGTTGTTTTAACCCTCATTTTGGCTACCTGCACTCGAGGATAATTAATTCACTTTTAAAATTGTTGGCTTTAATCCTCACAGCCTTATTCTCAGTGGCACAGCAGCAAGCACCTAGGCCAGTGTCCGCCTGTGCAGGGAAGCTGCTGAAGGCCCTTACAATCATCAGTTTGGGCCTTAGGCGTTCGCTATTTGGCTAATTGGATTCCTCATTAATATTGGTTATTCTATTATTAATATTGGAATATACATATATCACTACTCATAAAAACAATTAAAGCAATAATTATTACAATCATATTCACTCATGGTAACAAACTACTTAACAGTATAATATTTTAATTTCCAATAAAATATTATTACTGAGATATGACTTATTATATATATATAGAGAGAGAGAGACACCAGTAAAATAAAAAGAATAAATAAAATAAAAGGGGGCAATAAGTACTTTTATCAGGACAACCGTTTTTGACTCAGATCGGACCCTGGGCGTGCCAACTGCCTTGTACACAGATTATATTCAATTACTGTTATTCTAATTTTAATCAAAATGGCAGATGGTAGCACCTCTCAGGCACCTTGCTTGAAGATAAAAGCCAAATCAAAACACAGTGGAAATTCTGAAGTCTCAGAAAGGGACGCCTTAAGGCGCCATGAGGCCTTACAAAAGCAAATAGACAGGCATTCTCGAGAGGTCCACGCTGTATCTCAGAGTGCCCCCTCTTCCAGTCTGTCAATTTTTTCACAACCTCCTCCTCCTCTAGATCTCTCCCTTACATCCAGGTGCAGCTTAACTCCACAAGGACAACAGGCTCAAGTGTCTGGAACATCAACCAGATGGGCCCCTGAAGCCACATTCACTCCAACAGCCGCTGGTCTTCGCCAGGGTGACAGCTTCATTGAGGAGATTCCAGAAAGGATGAAAGCCTGGATGGAGATGGCTAATAGCCAAGGGATTGCAGCAGGGTTTCAATACTTGGCAATGTCCAAACCTTACCCTATAGAAACTGACCAAGAGCCTCAACCTCTGAGGTCACTGACCAGGTCGGAACAACACCAGTCCCAGGTACATTTACAGAGGGAGACCCCTCTCCAAGGGCCGGAGGAGGAGGAGGAGGAAGTAGATCAAATCTTTCAAATGGCCGAGTCTGAAGTGGGATCAATTCATGATAGCGAGCCCCTGTCAGAGGCAGACCTCTTAGAAGGGGAAATGTCTGAGGATGATGGTCTTATTCCTGACCAGCCTACATTTACAGACTTATTACGACCACAGCTTTTCAAATCTCTCTTGTTTAAGGCAAAGAATATTGCAGGCCTAAACAAGCCAAAACCTTCTGACGCACCTGACCCTTCAGGGGAAGGACCAGAGGACATGACCTTCAACCAACCGGTAGTTGAAGCAGAGGTAATTCCAGTCCCACCCATATTTCGGACCTAGTGCAGAAGCAGTGGATTTCTGCAGCGGTATACACCTCCCCAACTGGACAGGATAGGAAATACTTCAACTTGGACACTGAATTTGCAAAGTTTCTGGGGACTCCCAAGGTAGACGAGCCTATAGTGGATTTAGTGTCCCCCTCTATACCCAGTGAGGCACTGGAGGCCTTAAAGCCGGAGGAAAAATGGGTCGAGCTAGCCCTACGCAGAGCTCATCAGTCTGATGCATGGGCTATCAGATCCGCCTCCTTCACGCGGTCATCTCTTAGATGGCTTCATCTTTTGAAACAACATGTTCCTTCTTCTAACATCAGGGCACACCAAGACATCGCCAAACTTACGGCAGCTGCTGAATTCTCTGCCGATGCTACGTATCACACAGTCAAGTTTTCAGCAAGGGCCATTACCTCGCATGTCACAGCGCGTCGCTTGCTATGGTTAAGAAACACAAATCCAAGCTGGCATCATCCCTCATTGCGGTAGATTGCTTGGCCCTTCCCTGGATCCGCTACTAATTGAAACATGCAACAAGAAGAAAATTCTCTCTTCCCTTTTTTCAGAAGTCAGATTCTAGAAACCCCCAGTCCTTTCAGAGGGGATCTTTTTCGATCTTTCTATCCGGGATCCTTCTCTTCCAGATACCAGAGACCCCCAGCAGTTAGACCAGGACAACAACCAGATAGGTCTGTCTCAGTGGACAGAGGTAGAAGGGATGGTCAATTCAAAAGATCCTATCAGGGAGTAGGCCCTTCCAGCGACCAAGATAACTCCTGGGATCCAATTCCCATTGGCGGATGCCTAAGATTATTCGCTGACCAATGAGACTCCTCTACCCTGACACCTGGGTCAGGGATACAGTTAGATTTGGCCTCGCGCTGGAGTTTAGATCCAATTCTCCAGATCCCTTCATGTCATATCCTCCTTCCAGAGACCCGGTCAAGCGTAATCTCATGGATTCCGCTATCCATCATATACTGGATATACGAACCATCCAACCAGTAGCAACCAATCAACAAGGACAAAGTTTTTGTTCACATCTTTTCGTTGTGCAAAATATATATATATATATTCGGGGGGGTGGGGTGGAGAGCGATATTAGATTTGAAACATCTCCACTATTTCTTAGTATATCGCAAATTTAAAATGCATACCCTCTAATTAATACCAGGAAAAGGGATGTGCTCACGCCCATAAATTGACGGAGGCGTACTTACACATTGATATTCGGCCCTTCCATTATAAATTTCTGAGATTCTGCTACAATAACCACCATTTTGAATTTGTGGCCCTTCCATTCGGATTAGCCTCCTCTCCCAGGACCCTCACCAAGGTCCTCGTGGTGATAACGGCCCACCTCAGGAACATCCCAGTACGCCTCCAGCATTATCTTGACGATATTTTGATTTTGTCTCCTTCCACTCATCAGGCAGTCATAGACACTCAGAACACATTACTATCCCTACTAGAGCATAGCTTCTTAATAAATTGGAAGAAGAGTCCATTAACTCCCTCGGCTCGGATAATCCATTTAGGGGCGATCATCGTGAAAGGCAAGGTTTATCTGTCACCAGATAGACTAAATAGCATTCAAAAATTGGTTAAGGAGATCAGGTTGCTTAAGAAAGTGTCCTTAATGGACCTATCAAAATTGTTGAGCAAAATGATCCTCATGTATTTCTATTTTCCTTGAGGCTGCCTTCACACTAGATCCCTCCAGTGGTTCCTGCCACCGTACCAGTGATCCAGCCAAAGCAACTCCAAACACAAAGTCAGGGTTCCACCCAAGGTTCTCATATCTCTCCTCTGGTGGTCCAAACCGATTATCAATAGAGGCTGTCTCTTCAAGGAGCCACAAAGGCTCACCAACACCACAGATGCCAGTCTGTTTGGATGGGGAGCTCATGTTCAGTTGCTCTCAACCCAAGGCAGATGGTCTGACACAGTACAGTCGTGCAGAATAAACTGGCTGGTTTTTCGCACAATACACCTGGCCCTTCGCAACTTCTTTCCCCAGGTAACGCGGTCAGCACATACTGATACTGACAGACAATGTAACAGTCAAAGCTCACATAAACAAGCAGGGGAGCACACAATCGAAGCAGCTAATGCGGGAAGTGGAGCGCCTGTGTCGCTGGGCAGAGAGCAACACACTTTCCATCAAGGCAGAACACATTTAGGGTCTGTCAAATGCACAGGCAGATTGGCTAAGTAGGGCCACCATAGATCAATCGGAGTGGCACTTCCACCTATGTCTGTTTCAAGAAGCAGCACAGACATTTGGTCAGCCGGTGGTGGACCTATTTGCTTCCCCTCTCAACTCTCAGCTCCCAAGATTTTTTCCAGGTACCCATCCCAAGGGGCGGAGAATTTCAACTCGCTCCACTGTAGTTGGCCCCGGGTCTCCTGTATGTATTCCCTCCACTTCTGCTGGTTCATCCAGAAGTTACTAGACACGAGAGCAGAATTACTTCAAGTAGCAACTTACTGGCCAGATGGCCATGGTTCATAGACCTCCGCAGTCTCTTGGTAGCTCCCCCCTGGAGAATTCAGTCAGAATCTCATTAACTCAGGGGCCCCTTCAACATCCGGACTCAGTGTATACAATTGACCATCTGGAGATTAAGCGGAGTGGTTTGAAGGGCAGAAAGCTCTCCAATAGGGTTATCGACACTATCCTATTCGCCAGATGCCCCTCAACAATTCGCATTTACAACGCCACATGGTCCACCTTCTGCAAAAGGGTGTAGTAAGTTTCAAATTGATCCTGCCTCTCCCTCTGTCGCTCAGTTTTTACAGGAGGGACTTGATAAGGGGTTGTCACTCAAAGCAGGTGGCGGCCTTGGCATCAGTTCTCACTTGCGAGGACCTCAGTTCTCTTTCATATCATCCGTACATAAGGTTTTCCCTCGAGGAGCCTCTAATTTTACGCCCTCTAGCAGTGCATTGTTATCCCATCTGGGACCTTATCAAGGTCCTTGTGGCTCTGACTAAGGGCCTTTTTGAACCTTTGAAAACGTCAAGTCTCCACTTTCTGACGTACAAAGTAGTTTCCATTGTAGCGATCACTTTCGCTCGTGTTTCAGAAATTGCAGCCTTGTCCATCAGACAAGATCTCTGCATTTTCATGCTGATCGAGTGATTCTTCGCCCCAATCCCACATTTATGCCCAAGGTCAATTCGGCCTTTCATAGAGTACAAAAGCTTATTCTTCCAAATTTTTGCCCCAGTCCATCGCAGGGGTTGGAAAGACAATGGCATAAGTTTGATGTGAGGCGTGCACTGCGAATCTATACCAAGCGTACAGCGGTTTTTAGGAAATTGGAGGCTTTATTTGTGTTCTTTCAGCCCAATACTCAAGGTTGCATAGGTCTCACCATCTACAATAGGCCGTTGGATAAGGGCTGCAATAGCAAAAACATATCAGACCCAATCTCTGCAGGTGCCTAAGGGCATAACAGCTCATTCAACAAGGAGTGCAGCAACTTCAGCAGCATGGGTCACACAAGCATCAATAACTGAAATCTGTAAGGCCGCGGCTTGGGCTTCCCCATCGCCCTTCATTAGACACTACAAAATTGATGTGTTTGCTTCTGCTGAGGCTTCCTTCGGCAGAAGAGTTATGTAAAGGGTCCACAGAGACCAGGAGGAGATTCCAGACCAGACGGAGTCCCTCCCATAAGACAGGCCAAGCTTTGGTATGTCCCACTACTGGATGCTCTGAACAGCTCATAGGAGAAAGGGCGTTGGTACTTACCTGATACGCCCGTTCTCTTTGAGCTGTGAAGAGCATCCAGCCCCACCCTTTTTTTCCATCTGGTGGGGTCCTGTTTCGGCCAATGAACTTTTTTGTATGTGAGGATGAGAGCGCTTTTTTCTCTCATCTTCGCCAAAACTGGGGAACGCTAAGGAGTCACGTGGGTGGAGGAGGAGCTTTCCACAAATCAAGCTCAGCCTGTGAATGCGGAGACTAAGCAACTCCCCACTACTAGATGCTCTTCACAGCTCAAAGAAAATGGGTGTATCAAGTAAGTACCAACGCCCTTTTTCAAGCATCTGTAATGTACATGCATTTTTCTAGTGGTTATGTGTTCCTCAATATATAACTGACAAAATATTTTTAAATTTTACAGTGCATTGCAATTCTGAAATATATTTTTAATCTTAGAAATAAAGTTATTTACAAAGTTGTCCTATGTAACACAATTCAGAAAAAGTTAGAAAAGTTTTCAGGTCAAGTATATGCTTATTTGCTTTTGGGACCCAGTTCAGAATGTCATGTGCAAACTTGGGCAAAGAAGATGAAGCCTAAAATGTTCTTTTTCATAACTTTATCAGTAACAGTTTCTGAAAATGTATACATGGAATCCAGAGATTGCTGCTTGCTTTTTCTCCATCAAAGTTATGAAACGTTGTAAGGACAGATTTTTGTCTTTATGGATGTTTATTGGTATCTAATTTTTTTGGGTTAAATCCTATCAAGCCTTTACTTTCCGACCACATTCAGTAAGAATTTCAAACACACAGGATGATTAGCGATGTAAAGTTCTGCAACAGAAGAAATATTGCAAAATTCCTTTAGACTCTATAGATGTTCTTAGTAATCTGGTTTTTAGTCTTTTGTAATAATTTCTCATCTTTATATATTGACACTTCTTACATGCATATTAAAGAAATTAGAATGTATAACTCTGGACTTGTGCTGTTGGAAAAGCATGGAGAAATGCTGAGAAAATGAAATAGCAATTAAATAAGATGCCATTGTTTTTGCTTTGATGAACTAAAGATTAATATGCCAATTTTGTCTTAAAAGGGAGCACTGTGTGGGAAGAAACACATTCATATTATCACATTAAACTTCTGCAGTAGGTGCTTTCAATCTACTAATATTACAAAGATTAACACAGAATGTCCTTTCTTCTGTTTCCTTTATGTGTCTTAATTTAGAAATAGCCTCTGTATGTCTTATCCTCCTTTCTTTGTCTTCTGCCTCCATCTCACTTCTTCCTTTCCAACCCTGCATTAACTTAGTAACAGTGTTTCTTTTTCTCAGGCTTGGCACTAATTATGTTTGGAGGGCTACCGTTCTTGGGTTCTACCTCCCCCCCCCCCCAAGAATTGCTGTAATTCAGGTGATCTTCTCCAGGACTCATCTCTGTGTACTTTATTTTCTCATCTTCTTCCTTCAGGGTAAGCAGTTTCCTTCACCTCTTGTGCTCCCCCTCCCTCTTTTTTTTTTCTAAAAATCCTTCCTAGGTTTCAACATTTCTAGTTGTAACCCTGTTTTAGATGGCGCTGTTGAAGCAGACACATCATCAATGATGTAGCTTTCAAACATGTAATTTCTTTTCCATTAGTAGTTTGAAACTAGATGAAATTAAATATATGCCATTAAAATCAGTTTTAATTTTTAGGTTAATGCATAAAACGTAATGCAAGAAATATGTTTCATGTTCAGTGTGTTGATTTTCACAGGCATTTCCTTATTTTATTTTTTAAAAATGTATTCTTCAGATTTATGTGGCTGCTGGTATTTTTCTTTTGCTTTTTATATTGTTTTCCTTCTCTCTCAGTATATACTTCATACAGTATTTTTGTGTGTATATTATCCAAGAGATGATATATTACCTTATCTTTATCCTATATTAGATGTCAAGGTTTACTTTCCATTGTACATAAGGACTTCTTCTTTTTTTCTTTCACTGGTTTAAGGAATTTCTGCTGCCTTTAATTTTGCATTGTCAGTTCATAAATTTTGTTTATGCACTGGTTTAGGATTATGATTTTGTAGGGATAATTTTTTTTTCTTAATGAAAAGATACATTTTAAATAAAAAATATAAACTGCTGGAGACTTGAAACTATCCTATGACCATTTTTTTTTTCCTAAAAATGTGTTTAACCTTACAGGTCTCCCTCTCTTCCAAACTTCGTGACAGCTGTTTTAACTTTGATTTAACTTCATTGAATGTTTTCAACTAGAAAATATGAGTAAAAGATTTGAATGTATTCTATACATAAGCTACTTTTGATGCTGCAGACATGCTGTTAACCAACTGTTAACCTAGTTAAAAATGATTCCTTCCTTCCTTTATTTGAGTTCAAGAACCTTCCTTCACCAATAATTCAGTGTTATCTCCATCAATATTAAAAGTAATGGAACTGGAAGAATTCACTCCTAGGTTGGGGAAGAGAAAATGAAATTCATGACCTGTTCATAATTTTCCCCCAACATGATTGAAGCCAGCTCTATTGTGCCTTTATTGAATCTTCGAATAAATGTCAGAAGAAAATAAGGACAGTTTTCCTTGGTATCATTCAATGAGAATTTCAAGTATATATAGATTGGTGTTGTAGGTTAATCCAGTGCTGTTATACCAAAATATATTCTGCAGATTGATACTATTAACACCTAGCTGTGGGGGAAAAACTGAATAACAATGATTGTCAATGATTAATTTGGTGGAATCCATTCCTAAAGTATTGCTAGAATTAAATACATATGAACTAATCAGTTTCTAGGAAGGAGACTGAGAACATAGGGATGAAATAACTACTTCGTAGTAAATATTAGTTTACAAATATTTATTAGTAAATATGTAGTTTTAAATCAGTGTTTTAAAAGATAAAATACTTTTTTTTAAAATCTAAAACATTTCAAAGAATTTAATTCTTGAAATGCAAAGGTATTTCAGTTATAATACACGTCTTTCTGGATTTATAGGTAGACCTTAAGTTACAGTAATTTATTCAATGACCATTCTAAGTTATGACAGCATTAAACAGTGGAACTTAGAACCATTGCAACACATCCATTATCATATGAACAAAATACAGCATATAGCAATAAGAATCTGGGTCCTCATTTTACCGATCTCGGAAGGATGGAAGGCTGAATCAACCTTGAGTTGGTCAGGATCAAACTCCTGGCAGTAGAATACAGAATTGGCCTGTAGCACTGCATTCTAACCACTGTGCCACCATGGCTACACACGTAGCATCTTCCTTTCCAGGCTTCTTCAACTTAAGCCACTTGCCCCATACCACAGCAGCTATTCCTCAATTCATGCACAGCTTGCACTGGATCTCAGGACTATATTGCTTAGTGATGGCAATCTAGTCCCAATTGCAATCAAAAATTAAAGACTCCCTTTATGTACTGGACTATATTCTTAACAGTAAATGTCCTCTACATTCCCCTCAGAAACTATAATCCTCCTTGCAGAATTAAGATGAAAGGTTTGTTTTTTTTAAACTTGCTGCCTTTCTACTTCTCTCTGTTTTAAATTAGCTTACTGTTTTTTAAAAATAAAATCCAGAGAACAAATTTTTCTTAATTGCATCTATGGTATTTGCCTAAGTGCAGAATATAATATTGCTTGGTACAGCTTTTCTTATCTCTAAGGAAAAAAGCATAAGGCTGCATTTTGCACATTAATTGCATTTATCCAGCATGGTAAATACAGCAAGATTGAGCAGCATATTTGTCTATGGTGTGCCTGGCAGAAAAAGGAACAGCAAACATACTTCCACTACAACTTGTTATATGTGAATATGTGCGTTCATATTCTTCCTGCATACAGATCACTCAAAATTTGTTATGGAGAATAGGAATTATGTGCTGTGGAAAGACCAAAAGGTTGCAAGCTATGATATTTCTTACTAAAAATACAACATTCCGAAGAAAACAAAATTAAGCACTATACCAGACATGTCCAACCCATGGACCTATTTGTATACATTAACTATATTGGCGAAAGATAAGTCCTCTTCATGTAATTCTGCCCAAGGAAGCTGAACATTTTGACACCCAAGCATGATAAATTAATGGCTTTATATAAATTTTCTAGAACAGAGATGAGGAACAATGGCCCCTTTATGACTTGTGGACTTTTAATTCCCAGAGTTCCTGAGCCAGCAAGAATTCTGGGAGTTGAAGTCCATTAGTCATAAAAGGGCCATTGTTGCCCACCTCTGTTGTACATTGTGTTGCAACGTACCTACTTCAGGGGATATGAAAGCAATTATAAAAACTGCCATCTTACAAATCACTTTTTCTTAGAAATTTGTAAAATTTAAATGCCACTTTTTCAAGAATTCAAGTGATATACTGTAGATCAGGGCTGTAAACTCGCAGCCCACAGGCCAGATGCATCACGCACTGTCCACGCCCACACCTGGTTTAGTGAAGGGGGGAAAAGTCAAGATACGTCCTGTGATACCATTGTGATGACGCAAGTTTGACACCTCTGCTGTACATAGTGCTTCCTGCACCTTTTTCCCCTGTGTGTAGGATAAACCAAGAAATATGACTGACTGAAAGTCACCAGTGAGTTGCTCCAGATGAAGTAATTTCCCCATTTCTAGTGCAGCACTTTTACTACTACACTATACCAATTCTTCATTTATACTCCCACAAGATCCAACATTAAAACTACTAATTCTAACAATTAACAAAAGGATTATAAGGTAGCTTTGGGTAGGGCAGGGGAACATATCATTTCGGGGCTATATGGAACATCAGGAAATACAGATAGCCCTTGCTTAACGATAGTAATTGAGACTGGACTTTCTGTCATTACAGCAACACAGTCATAAAGTGTAACATCACATGACCATACCACTTAACAGTAACACTCCCAGCTTACCGACATCAACTGATCACAAGGGCAATTTGTCAGCCAGAACTTTGAGGGCTGATCAAGAGTACCACTTGTTCAGTGCTATCCCAAGTTTGAATGGTTGCTGAATGATGGATCATTAAATGAGGACTACCTGTAGAGTACAGTTGGAATGGAAGATATATTTTCTTTTCATCTTTGGACAACCTTTGTAATCTAGTCCTCAAAACTCCTAGCCAGTAGGTCAATTGAAACTTTGTTTTGAAAGTTGGTGTTTAGAAATGGTGCTAAATGTTATTTTATAAAACATTCCCCATTTTATATGAATGCACATCTGCTCTCCAAAGTCTTTTATTTAATGTAAAACTTCATTTGAAATACATACTTAACATTTTATAGTTCTTGTGAGCATGGCTTTTCAGAGCAGTTTCTAATTACTAAGTTGTTTTTTTAAGCTTACATTAACTACATTAATTAACATGGCCTGTGAATTTCCTCTTCAAGATTTGTGGGAATAGCTAGTTCTGCTCATGAGAATGTAGCATCTATTCATCAAGAGATTTGGATGTTCTTGAAACAGGGCCTGCAATTTTAATCTGTGTAATGGATAATTACTTTGTGTACAGCTATATTGTCTTGGGGATGCTAATTGGATAATAAAGAGTTGCATCCATGGAATTATGTTTCACCTATAATTTTAGACTTTACTTCATCTCCTAGGAGAACATTGTCATTTTGGGAGACAGAAATTTTGTGTTATTTAGTTTTTAGAATGTTTTAAGTCTAAAATCGGGGTTGAAATTTATTAGGAATTGCTAATCATTGAAGGGTCTTTTTCTTCCCTTAATTTTTTAGCAATCAGAGTAGGTATTTGTGTATTTTATTAGTTATTACTGTTAACATTTACAATTAAATGGGTGAATTTGAATACCTGGGTGGATGAGTGATGAAATCACAGTACAATGTAAAGCATTTAAGAAATTGCCAGAATTCTTCTGTTTTTTGTTCTATACAATACAGATAGGATTAATGGTCTCAAATTATTTAGGATGGGGAGAGTTCTGTGTCACCACTGTGCTAAAATGACACGCTACGAATATGATGCAGTTCCTCTTGAGTATTAAGTTATTGATAAAAGCAATTTGTCTAATATAGTTTCCAAATGATTATCTTAATAATAACTATATAACTACAATCCTAGATCTGGCTACTTAAGTGCTAGAATATTGTGCTTCTTTAAACATTGATTTAACAATTCTTTCTCATGTATGAAATAAATGACCTTGAATCATGTATATGAGTTATGAAGCAAATGTTACAGTGAACGCATAACTAACTTTGGATTGGATTTCCTATAGGGGCTCTATATGGAACTTGAAAAGTGCTTATATTTGTATGACTTTTTGTTCGGTTTCAGTTACCTTATTACTGTCTTCATGTTGGCTAGTATGTTTCATTTTTCATTTCTATTCCCAAACTGCGTGACTTGTTTGTTTAATAGGCAAAAATACTAGATAATTTAATAATGAATTCTTTAAAATTCTCATAAGAATGTTTTTCTCTTTCTTTCTTGAAACAGATAATATACCTGAGAGAATCTCCAGAAAGTGTGTACAGGCATTTACTATTTGGAAATGTTTCATATCTTCCATTCAGGTAAATAAAAGCATGCAATTGAACAGTACTACACTGATCTCCTAACTCTTTGGAATACATAGATTGATATTTTTTACTTTGGCAATTTTGAAATAAATGGACCTCCAACTCTTAGTATACTTACCCCTGGCTATGTTAGGATTAGGAAGTTGAAGTCCATATATTGTATCAAGGCTTTCTGTATAGTTGCTGCATTTCTTATTCTGCAATTGACTAGCTGATTCGTAAAATATGCACTCTTGCAGATGAGCAAAGTATTTAAACCTTATTTCTGGTTAATTTTGACTTTGTGTGTAGTGGGAGGGGCTTGTTGTGATTATTATTGTTTTTTGATATAGATGTTAACTTGGCAGGGAATTAAAGTGTACCAAAAATCATAAACAATCAGTGTTCCTAATTGAAGTTTGCAACTGTGGGTTAGCATAATGAATGAGGAAAATGTAAGCCATTATTTCAAATTGACTTATTACCATAAAACAACTAATGATTTATTTGGAAACCCTCTTAGCACCTCATATTAAATTTAAAACATACCAAATATATTGTGACTTTATGTAATAAATGAACTTAACTCTATAAAGAGAGATTCTTTGGTTGCCTTTCTCTGTTCTCAGAGAAGGAGATGGGGTAGGAAAAGAGAAAGAGGAATAGATCTAGATTCTTAATATTACTGTATAAGCTAGGAAATTTGTTCACATTCTTCTGATGTGAAATTTGTTCTTGCCAAGATGATAGATCCATTTTATCTATTTGGCATCCATTTTATTTCTCTCTTTCACATCTTGGTGGAAAGGAATTTGTTTCTTGTTTTTGGATCAGCAGCCTTAAAATGCCATGCAATAGAGATTATGCCCATCATGTGCTCTGTTTTACTGCTGTGATTATTTGATGTGTTAGATTTTATCAGTTTAACAACTTTATTTATAAGCCCTCACGAGCATAAAATGTTGGTATGAATAGAATCTGAAAAAGCAATAAATAGATGCTAAAGAATTGGAAAAGAGCTGGTGGTTTTTCTATCCTTACTAGACCACTTAGTGCTGATGCAGTGAAAACGGGTATACAGAAATATAGGCAAATGAGAAACATCAGCTATTTTGTTTTGCAATTTGGATTTGAGCCCATATGTGTATATATATATATATATATATTTGTTAAGTTTTCGCGGGTACTTACATGTATGCTGTTCAGCTTCCTTCAGGTATTATTCCACATCATTGTAGTTGTGCTTTTAAAGTTGTAGCAACATTTCGGCAGAATATCATCTTCTATATGAGATGAGATTCTGCCGAAACGTTGCTACAACTTTAAAAACACAACTACAATAACGTGGGATAATACCCGAAGGAAGCTGAACAGCATATATATATTTATGTATATATATATATTCCTCACAGGGATGCTGCATTTGGTACCTGCACTTTTCATCTAACTCTGCTTGACTGTTTCCATGCAATAAATAAGGTTAGTATAATATATTTCATGTTAGTGTAATATATAATGACTGTTGTTTATTTAAATTTTTTGGAATTCCAGGGAAATTTAATCTCTGAAATTAGATAAACCATGGAAATAAATTGAACAAATTCAGAGATGATTCCAGGAGTGAGACTACAAGAAGACTCAATAATTATTTGGTTGCCTTTCTATGTTATACTATTCATGCATTCTGACTTTCAAGTCTGGCTGCTTGTCTATGTTAACCTGAGTGATAAAAGCTTCATTATAAAGCTGAATAGCATTTAAGCAGTAATACCTTTTATGTGGCACTTTTTAAGCATTTGAAATCTCCAACTTGGATGTATTGGATTTGAACTGACTGAGTCTGCTAGTTTACATAAGTTGTGTAGCTAATTTAGAAAGTTTCTGGTAGGAGTATTTAAATAAAATCAGTTATTATGCTGATGATTGGTAAATAAAGTGTTTAGAAAGAATGCTGATTATCAACTCTATTACATGTTTCTACATGTTAAATTCATTTCTTATGGATTATAGGCATTGCAGTATGGCTTCCTTGACTTTAATACATTTGATGCAAATGAATATGAGCATTATGAAGTAAGTATCATTCACTTTTCTAGTAATTACTTACAGTTACTGTTGAGATTATATTTGCATAAACTTAGCGCATATTATTTACATCTATGAATTTTTGAAAATAGATTTAAACAAGGGAGGTGGAAAAGATAACTAACCAAACTAAATTTAAAATCACATTACCATGTGAAGTGGATTTTCAGCTAAGATTAAAAGTGTGATAGCATATGGTCTATAATCAGATGAAAATGAGAGTATATATAATTATATACAACAAGACCTTTACATTAACAATCCTTGTCTCCTTTGTTTTGTTCACCAAAACAAGTAGATTAAATGCTATATATCAGAAATGAAGTAAAAAAAACATGTTATTTCTTAACAGAGGGCAGAAAATGGAGACTTCAACTGGATAATACCAAAAAAAATCATGGCCTTCAGTGGACCTCACTCAAGAAGTAGAATTGAAAATGGTATGTTTAAATTATAAAGAGTTTTATGACATTTCATAGGACAGGGGTCTCCAACCTTTTGGACCTCAGAGACCACCATATTCATAATTTTAAATCCCGTGGGCCGCTACGAATTCAGCATGCCACTCACTGAAGCGCCTGGACTCCCACTGATGGGATGGGGTGTTTCAGACACTTAGCTTGGTTGCTTGTTTCTGCAACCTTAAATACTCTGAACCCGTTCCCACAGAAAACAAAACATCAGGTTCTCTCTCTTGCTTCCCCCCCTCTTCTCTATTTCTCTCTCTCCCTCTTTCCTGTCTTTCTCTCTCTCTCTCTCTCTCTGTCTTGTCTCTCTCTCTCTTTCCCACTCCCCTTCTCTCTCTCTCTCTCTCCCTCTTTCTCTCTCTCTGTCTTGTCTCTTTCGCTCTCTCTTTCCCCCTTTCTCTCTCTGTGTGTATCTTGTCTCTTTCTCTCTCTCTTTCTCCCTTTTTTTTCTCTCACTATGTGTCTTGTCTCTCTCTTTTCCTCTCTCCCCTCTCTCTCCCTTTCTCTTTCTGTCTTATCTCTCCCTCTCTTTCCCTCTCTCTTTCTCCCTCTCTCTCTCTTCTCTCTCTGTGTTTTCTCTCTGTCTCCGGGGGAGGGGGGGAGGAACCTCTGAACTGGTGCTGGGTGGTGGGAGTCTGATGTCCGGAGGCTGACGAGCCACATGCTGAAGACCACATGGCTGGCGCAGAGGTGGGACAAACCTGCAGTCTCCCTAGCAAACCAGTGTCATGGCTGCTGCCTCCTGCCTCTGTGCATCGAGGAGATCAAGCAGCAGCGAGAAGAGCATGGACCTCCTGAGCTGCAGAAAGCGACTGACAACGATGCCCTCGGGTGAAGATGTTGTGAGGAGGAGGCTCAACCCCTCCCCTCAGGAGCCGCAAAGCACTCGCTGCTCCCCAGGCACCTACCAAGCCACCTCCTTCCCATTGAACATGTGAGCGCTTCTGGCAAGGAGGAAGAGAAGTACGATGGGAGGAGGCTTGGCAGCTGCCAGAGGGGCGGCAAGCGCTTTGCGGCTCCTGGAGGAGGGGCACAAGAGATCACACATACCCTTGCAGGCCAGGGAACAACCGGGAAGGGCTCCAATGCCACGACCTCCCATGACTACCCTCCCTGCACACATCAGTCCATCCACCACCGGTATCTCCCCTGTTGTAGACACGGGTGCGCTGCGGACCATCAAAATTTTCTCATGGACCATCAGTGGTCCTCAGACCACTTGTTGGCGAGCTCTGCCATAGGAAACTACCAGATACAGAATCAGACTATTGGTCAATCTGGTAGCTGCAACTGCCTCATATTTACGGCAGAATATTCCCTTATCAGATTGAATATTTGTGGAGAAAAACACCTTTGTATAGATTTGGATGCTCTTTTATTAATGGGTTATATCTGACATATTTTTCTGCATTTGTTTTTTCCTTCAAGGGTATCCACATCATGCTCCCGAAGCCTATTTTCCATACTTCAGAAGACATAACGTTACCACTGTAATCCGGCTGAATAAGAAAATGTATGATTCTAGAAGATTTAAAGATGCAGGGTTTGACCATTATGATCTCTTCTTTGCTGATGGAAGCATACCTAATGATGCTATCATCAAAGCATTTCTGAATATTTGTGAGAACGCTGAAGGTGCTATAGCAGTTCATTGCAAAGGTATTAAAGTGATGAATTCAGATCATTAATGTCTCATTGTTCATAATTGTGCTCATAGTATGCCTTATCAAGCCCTGTAGAACACATCAGTTGGCTCTCTGAATGCTGCCTCTGGATGTATTCTTTATGAGTTTGATCAAAATTAGATCATTTCACTCAAAAGTTGAAATTAATCATAGCCGAGCATACTCTTTTATCATTCTTAGAAGATAAGAGGTTATTCTGTCTTAGGCTAAACTGGTGTGGTCTCTTGCTACAAATCTAATGAACCTGTCTTTGCCATTATATGTGGAAGTATGCTAATCTAATATGCATGAAATTCAAGTTACGAAATGTTAATATGTTCTGCTAGAAGCCTGATCTTACAGTAGATGCATGTAATTGTTCAAAGCATTTTCAATCAAAATTATTTGTATAAATGAATGATAGTGTAGATTACTACTTATACAAAACTTCAAAATCTTTCAAAGGTTGTATATTTTGTTATCCTGAATTGGTCTAATACAGTTATTAAGATTTTTTTCCCTAATGGCAAATTCAAACCACCTTAGGTTTTTGAAAGACGGTTTTCAAGGTTGTCCTATTCTTAAAACTTTGAATTGAAGGTTCTTCAGTTTCTTCAACCTCAAATAAAGTAAATTTCCTTATATTTTTATACAGCTGGACTTGGCAGAACTGGTACACTTATAGCGTGTTACATTATGAAGCATTACAGGATGACTGCTGCTGAAACTATTGCCTGGATTAGAATTTGTAGACCTGGTTCTGTGATTGGAACTCAACAACATTTTTTGTTAGAGTATGTAAACATTTAAATAGGGATGCCTCTTTTTATGTCTGTATGCAATTCCAGGACGATTAAGTGTTAAATATAATAATCATTTTTGTCATATATATATATATATATATATATATGTATGTATGTATGTATGTATGTATGTATGTATGTGTTTTTTTTAAAAGTTTTCGCGGGTACTTACATGTGTGCTGTTCAGCTTCCTTCGGGTATTATCCCACGTCATTGTAGTGCTTTTAAAGTTGTAGCAACGTTTCAGCAGAATCTCATCTGCCATCATCAGGCTTCTGTATTGAGTTTGTATTACTGTATTGAGTTTGCATACAAACTCAATACAGAAGCCTGATGATGGCAGATGAGATTCTGCTGAAACGTTACTACAACTTTAAAAGCACTACAATGATGTGGGAAAATACTCGAAGGAAGCTGAACAGCACACACATATATATGTACACATATATACACATCAATACATATACACACACATGTGAAATAAATGTTAATGTACAGGTAGTCCTAATTTAATGACTATTGGGATCTGCTACACATACAGGTAGTCCTAATTTAGTGACTATTGGGATCAGCAACTTGATCACTAAGTCATAATGTTATGATCTTCAACTTTGCTTTGCAAGACTTGCGAAGGTCATAAATATGAGGATTGATTGTAAAGTTACTTTTTCATCAGTGTTGTAACTGCAAATGGTCACTAAACAAGGACAACCTGCATATGTTACAGCTATCATTGGATGTTTGAACCGTACAGAGAGTTACTCGTTGTTTGCTTTTTAAGGAACTGATCATTACTTTAAGTTCTGAATGGGATGAGGAGCTGCATTATAAACAATCTGCAATTGCCACTATTTGGTCATGTCTTGTCTATTATCCATGTCTATTCAGTGGCTCAATGTGTTTTGCCACATTAGGTTAAAAATACTAGGTTCAGGCATATTAACCCATAATATTGTTTATGCATTTGGTTTAACATATGAATCCTGTGTCAGTGACTTTATAGTTAATCAACAAATCTTGTATAACAAGACAATGGATTAATCAGTGTATTATCCTAAATTATAGCTATAGTTGCAAGTGTATCGTTCCATATGGTCAGTTTTGCTTATTAAATATGTTCTCTTTGACAGTCATTCCATTAACACTGGAAAGTAAAATTTAGCATTAATTTTCAAAATCACATTTCATTAGGTATCACTCTGTCTTTTCTGTAGGTCTTTATACCCCAAAAAGCCAAGCTTTTGCTGATTAGGGGTGAAGATGGCTTTTGCTGAGCCTCTGCATCTCACCAGGCTTCATATTGTCCCAGTAGCTCAACATTTTAGAAGAGGCACAAAGAAGAATGAGTGGCAGTCATGGCCTTTTCCACTATAGCGAACACTTTTGTTAGAGCAAAATAGGTGGAAGACAGATGGAAGACAGAAATAGTTGCATGTAATTCAGTAGTGGCATTGTATAATTTCTAGGAAACATATGATGCTAGAACTAGAATTGATATAATATCTGTCCTTGCAACAATTAATGTCTGATACTGAAACAACTTGATTTGAATGATAAATATAGTCATACATTGAAATGAGCTGGTTTCTCACAGCTTCCTTCTGTTATAGGAAACAGTCGGAAATGTGGCTGGAAGGTGATATTTATCGTTCAAAGCTAAAGAAGACTCAAAAGCTTGCAGTGACAAAAATCCTTTCGGGAGTAGATGACATTTCAATTAATGATTCAAAATATCAGAATGCCAGCAGAAAAGATTCTGAACCGGTAATCATCCACATGGTGTGCTGTTGGAAACTGTAGGACTGTTTCTTTTTTTTAATGTGGGTATAATAAAGCAAAAGTGGTTGGATTCATTTGTATGGCTGTTCTGTATTTCTGTTCCTATCAAGCATTCAAAAATAGAGAAAATAATGAACAGGACACTCTGCAAGACAAGTATGGGCAAAATAATACTTTTTGCCAAAATGCCTCTTTTCTGCTGCTCAGGTTTACCTTTTGTCTTATTGATTTGACCTTCACGTTAACAAAAACTAAAATAAGGTTCTCAGAACATTTTCATAAGAATTGTTGGAACTGGATAAAACAATCCACACCTAACTAGTACTGTGGTAAATATGATTCTTCAGTAGTAGGACTTGGAAGCTTTGTTATAAATAACTTTAATGACTTCCCATTTATTTGCAGTACAGTGATGAAGAAGAAACACACACAGTAACACAAGGGGACAAGCTCCGTGCCCTCAAAAGTAAAAGGCAGGCAAAAGCATATTCAGTTCCATTAACGTAAGTTTAACTTTATTTTGATTTTGTAAATACAAACACTTGTTCCTTTGAAATTTGATTTGGTTACATTCTGTGTTACTTTAAAAAGATCGCTGTAGTTCTTTGTGATTGAATCACTTAGAAGCCTGCTCATGATTTCATTTTATTATCACCAAATTCTTTGGTCTGTCACTAAGATGTGCATGAAACCTTTCTCAAATGCTTTTTTAAACTGAATGTTACACCAACATCTCAAAGCATTTTTAAGTTTTGTTAGCAACATCAGCAGTATTGAAAATGACTCCTGAATGAAAGGTCAGACTTGTTATTTTGTTCAGAATAACCTTCTTGCTAGGGATCTTTGCTTAGGAAGCTATTGTCATGCCAGCCCTTGTGCTGGGATGGGTTGTGCTATATCTTTAAATGGGTATGATAAGTTTGCTTTTATTAAGGTTAGGAAAAGAAGCATAACCGATTAAAAATGCTATGCTTTTAAGATACACATTTAAATATTGAAAAACAATAGTTTTCTCAGTGCTATATTTTGTGTGTACAGTATAGGTAAAATGTAATATACGTAGAATAGATTTAATCTGTTAATCCACCCATAGAGTGCATTTGATATTGGAAGGTCATTTTGTAAATAAGGAGATGGTTGGGTATTTAAAAAACAGTATTGAACCAGTCTAGGAATAATTCACATTTTAAGGTGAGAGTGAGTTGCAGAATAATGACAAAGGTACTTCTTTAAAAAACAGCTATTCTTTACCCAGTGAATGGAAAACATTTTCCATAGTGAAAATTAATAGACATTTCTTTTAGATGAAATGTACCACACATCTGCAAACTTCTTGATTTCCCCATCCCCTTTTGACTTCATGTTCATCTCTTCCTCCCCACCCTCCCTCCTTTTTAGATGTCTCCTAGCTATACTGGCCTCTGCTCTGAGTAGCATTGTCATCTGGTGGATTGTGTGTGGCTCCCTTCTTCCCAACCTGCTATTCTGTCTAGATGGTTTAAGAACATAGGTCCATCAGAACCTCCCTTGGGAGAGCCACTGTGTAAGTGTCCCTATTACATTCTCTTCAGTAGCTCATTTTCTTGCCTTAATCATAAGTACATTGCATCTAGCTTTTATTACCATCTCCCCCCTGCCCCCCTTCATTTAACTTCTTTAGGTACTTTTAGAGGCAAAAAGGGCTGTAGTACAAGGGGTGATTTATCTGCTTTAGAATTTTCTTTTGAGCTGGAAGTCTCTTCTTGTCTGTGTGCTGGTCCAGATATTTTTTTTGTGAAAACATATGTGTGGTGCTGTTTTTAATGTATGATGGGCTTTCTTCCTTTTGTCTGCATGTATAGTCTCATTCTGGAATCCTTTGGGGTTGAACCTGCTGACTTGTGTTTTAGCTCCATAAGTGAGAAGAGCTATAAACAAATAAATCCATAATCTAGGCATACAGTGCTATAGTTCTGTTATATTCCCACTCCTCGCTTAATGACCAAGTTCATTTCCAGTGACCAGTTATTAAGTGAAATTATCACTAATTAAATACATGACTAAAGGGGACAGAGGGAGGAGATGAAGGTCATTGTTGTTTCCATCTCATTCAGCTAAGTTACCTCTTGCAGCTCTGCCAGCATTACTCTTTACTGGCTTGCATTGTTGCCAAGCACATAAAATTTGGTGATAAATGCACATGCATTGGTCAGAAAATGAATGATTTATTACGGTAGTATTTGCAAATGGTTGCTAAACAAGGAGTGCTTGTATGCCCTTTTCCTTTACTTCCTCTCCTCCCCCATGAATGCTTTGAAGTAATTGGAGCATTCCAATTAGCCAACACAGTATTTGGTTCCACACAAAGTAATTAATGAAAAAGGTACACATTTTTTAGATTGCTGTTATTTTAGACCATCAGTGGGCAGAGTTTTCAGTCTTAAGAATACTGAAGTACTGAATAGAATACTAAGGGGTCAAGTCCACAACTCTATTCATATTTATTTATTGACTGACTGACTGTTTGTCTGACTGACTGAGGCTTCTGTGCTGCCAAATTCCCATAGACTGTAAGAAGTTTATAAACCCCCAAAACAAATGTTACAAATAAAAAAAGCAAATGTATAAGCACCCAAGAAAACAGCAGGTAAAATGCCATCCCATGATGTTTGGCAAAATCTCCATATTCCCAAATATCTTCCCAAAGATCCAGGTCTTCATAGCCTTTCAGAAACCCAGTATTGAGAGGAGAACAGGTAAACTGTTCCAAAGGGGTCATCACTAACAAAGTTTAACTCAAAGTCAATAGTCAGTGAAGAAAGGGATCTTCAGAAAGCTCAAATTACCTAATTTCATTGGATGTTCAATCCAGAGAATGTGGTCTTGTAAGTATCCATGTCTGAGCCATATGGGTTTTAAAGTTGAAAAATAGCATCTTGAGTTGCACCTAAAAGCTAATTGGCAGGTGTTGTACCTGCCGAAGTACTGTTATACTGTCACAGGGGAACTCACAGCTATACAACTTCAATACTAATTGAACTTTTTGAATGTTCTTCTAAGATAGATCAGGAAGATGAGGTTGCAGTAGTCCATCTGTAAAATGATTGACTCTGCAAAATTCCTTGATCCAGAAATGGCTGCACTTCATGCACAAGGTGCAATTAATGAAAGAACTTGCTATCCACAGCCTCCAGGTACTATTTCAGCTGGAGCGATGAATCTGGGACAATTCCCAAATTGTCAGCCAAATCTGTTCAGGGCAGCAGATCCTAATGTAGTATTATAATTTTTCAAGTCATAAAATACATAGTCCCTCATTCTTGGCTAAAGGCCCTGTCACACTGCACCAACGGATGGAAAGAGGATGTAAAATGGAGAAAAACACTTGCCATCCGTTGGTTAACGCGATGCTTCTGTTCTGTACTCACTGCCTCCGTTTTGCTTCCTCTCTATCCGTCCAGCATCCGTCTATTGACATTTCATCCGCTCAGAAGGTTTTGAGCTGCTCAAAACTTTTGAGCGGAAAATGTATCCAATGCATCCATTCTGCATCCGCTAGGCATACAGGGGACATCCGTTCTGCATCCGTTACGCATCTATATCTGCTAGGCATCTGCTGCGCATCTGCGCAACTCAAATCCGTTCCAGCGGTAAACGGACGCAGGGAGGAAGCGGAACGGACGCGCAGCGTTAGTAGCACGGACGGAGAAAGGATGAAAGCGGATGCAGCTACGCATCCGCGTCATCCGCTACGCATCCACTCTGCATCCTCTACGCATCCGCTCTGCATCCCCTACGCATCCGCTCTGCATCTGCTTCCATCCGCTAGGCTTCCGTTCCGTATCCGCTTTCCATCCGCTCTGCATCCTCCCCTCATCCATTCCTTTCCGTGTTATCCGCTCTGCTTATGCAAATTTTTCCCCCTTTTGAGAGTGGATAACAACGGATGGAACATTTTTCTCGTCCGCTGTGTCCTTTTTACAAACGTTTTGCATCCGTTGGGCAGTGTGACAGGGCCTTTAGATTCAACCAAAGTTTATTTTTCTCCATCTATAGCTTTCCAGCTATTTCTATATCTTTCTAGCTTTCCACATTGTTGTCACAAGCATGCCCTTTCCTTCTTCTGCAGTGTCCTACGGCAGATAATTTGATAGTTTAATTTCTCAGCTACTTAGGGGAAGAAGAGCCACATGTGACCTTGTCAGTGTGCTGTCCCCCCCTCCCTCTCCCTTATATTCTTTTCTTTTTTCTTTTTAATTTTTAAAGAAAATTAAATTTTAGTCCAATATTTTTTAGCATCCGAACATGTCCATCACATATGATAATATGAGCCAGGTGTCTGATGACATTTCCAACACTTTTTGGACTTATTCTTGAAGATTCTTGCTCTTCTTGTTGGGGGATAGTGCCACCTGTAAAACATCTTATATAAATTTTCTTTATATGCTGTTGACATTGTCATTTTATAATTTTGAGACCACAATTTTTGCCATTTCTCTAAATCAAAATTCTTCCTCCAAGCAATCATAGTTTCTTTAACTTGTTCTTCTAATTTATTTTTTGCTTTTATTTTCTTATTTGGATAGTAACAAATATGGTTAACAGGACAGTAAAATTATTTGAATTATATTTAGGCATATTAATCATTGAACATTGTGCCTACTAATGATTCTTTGGAATATTTCACATTTTTCTGTATTGTCTTAGAATCTTGTATTTATCATCTTCTGTTTTGTTGTAATATTTGACTCAGAATTCTTCTCTTTTTCTGATTCTAAGTGATAATATGCTCTAATGCATAACCAGATTATATTCATATTGAGAAAACTGCTCATCATTTTATTTGAATTATTATTACTGAAAGATAGCACACTTTGTATTTTTATTTTAAAAATTGCAAAATATGTGACATTTCTACTGTATTGTGTAAGGTATTTGAAACATTAATGTCAGGTTTCCTGGGGATAAATAATTCCATTTCTCATTCTTGACTATATCAATAATGATATTCACTCCAACTCAGTAACTTGTTACCAAGGAGAATCAGTCATTTAATCATTAACTATTCTTTGAAATTTTCATTGCAGTAGTAGTCATGAATAGATGTTGCTCATTTAAAAATTAGCAGAATTTACAGGATAGAATATTGTAGTTCATTGCTGGAAGAAAAGTGTTGCCATCTCCAATTTTTCTTGAGATTTTTGTTACTTTGTGGAGGAAAGACTAATATTTAAGGCAGGGGTATCCAATCCATGGCTGGTCAGATGCAACCCTAAACATCTAGTAATGTGACCCCACAAGATTGTTAATTTTTGACATGATGTGATTTTAGAGATATTTATGTACATTAACTGTATTATATATTTTATATATGGCCCAAGACAATTTGTCTTCACTCAGTGCAGTCCAGGCAAGCCAAAAGGTTGGGAATCCATGATTTAAACTACACTTACTGAAAGCTCAGTATTTTTAAAAAAGTGAATTTAGAAATAGATTTCCTACATTTGAAGGGATTATTGGGATCTAGAAGTTAAATAATACATACCCATGAATTATTTTTTATATATATGAAAGGTACCTTGGAGGTCTTCTAATCCAATCCCCTGCTTAAGCAGAAAACCCTATACCATTTCAGATAAACGGTTGTCCAATCTCTTCTTAAAAACCTCCAGTGTTGGAGCCACAACTTCCCACTGATTAACTGCCAACTGTGGTTGGAAAAAGTAAAAAGTTCTTTCTGTTTCTCAAGTTGAAAATAACAAAATAATGGGGATAGCAAAGTAGTAGTGACCTTCTAAAAGGGATGTTTCATTGAATACTTAGATTAACCATGATAAGCAGCTTACAGAGTTAGCATATAGCCCCCAACAATTTGGGTCTTCATTTTGCTGACTTCAAAAGGATGGAAGGCTGAGCTGGTCAGATTCGAAGTGCTAACAGTCAGCAGAATTAGAATGCAAGACTGTATTCTAACTACTATGCCACCACTCACTATTACCCTGCAGTTTCACCATGAAGAATTTGAAAACCATCTGCCTGGGATGTCAGAATGGTCAGAATGAGGTGAATGTGTCACAAGCAGGCTACACCCACCCCAGCTCCGCAAACCGAAAAACATTGTGATACATCACATGACAGCACCATGATGCGGCAAGTTTGATACCCATGCCATATGCCTTTCAAATTCTGGAATTTTCAGCAATGGGCATGCTGGCTAGCTAATTCCAGGTGATTGGGTTAACACCTATGGAAGGCTCCATTATGGAAAAGGCTAGTTTAGATTCAGAACAAGCCTTCTGTGAATGGGGATTTTTTTTTAACTTTAGCAGAAAGTATTTAGATTTGGTGATGCTTCCATTATGAAAGGGGGGGAGGAATATTTTTTTTTTCTTTTGGTCAATTCTACCCTCAGCCTCAGTACCCTTTTCCACATTTTTGAGGCAAATTTTGGGTTGCATAGTAGATTGCAAGTGGAAGGAGAGGTCTGCTACACTTCCATCTGCCAGTAGGATTATTGAATTTTGAAATCTTTTTCAGACCATAACATCTTAGTCTGGACATTCACAGTTAATTTGTTGTACATCAATTGATGATGTATGCTGGACAGAAAGTTATAAATGCATAATTTTTCTATGGAATACTTATTTATGACGACGATGCAAATATTCAGATGATGCAAACCTTTGTTAATTATCCCACTTTCCACTGACATTTGGGGTGGGAAAGAGGGAATTTGGGTGGGAGGAATATAAAACTACCCTCACAGCTATGCAAGAGTACAGTACAACAGCTCATTTTGTCTTTTCTGTGAAATATGTAAGTGTGCAATTGATATGTGGATACATTTGCCTTCTGGTATACCATTAAAATTCTCAGAGAGTTTTTTTCATTCATCATTTTGATAGTTGAAGAGTATATAGATATGCATATAGCTGATTCTTGATCTTTTGTAATTTTTTTGGCATATTTTTTTTAAAAAAACTTATTTTTCTTTCTGAGAAGCCCTAAGCCCCCCAAAAAAAGTTGAAAATACTGATGCTTTCACTGAAACCTATTAAAAACTTAAAACATGAAGACTAAATAAATCTGTTCCCACTATCCCAATTTTCAGATCTGGAAACCACATAATATATCAATCTTACTGTGCATTATATGTTTTCAACTTGTTTGATATAATATCTTTTTCCCACTCTTTTCAGAGTAATTCTGCAATCCAATGTTCAGAAAAGTAAACAGTCTAAAACTAGCATTTCTGACAGTGCAGGCCTTTCTAAAAGAACTACCAGGTCTACTGCAAGAAAAAGCAGTTTTAAAAGGTGAGAATTACTGTCCTGAATTCCAGACCCTATCAATTAATGAAGGCTTATTCTTACATTTTCATAATCCATTTAAAATCATTTTTTTTGGCTGTGGTAGTAAATCATAGTTAGACTAGTAAAAAGGAACCACAACTTTTCACACTTCATCGTAGGCAGAAAAAAGAAATAATTGGTAGACATAAGATTGCTGATATAAATGCAAAGCTAGATCATGGTTTAATGTTATCTCTGAATAGTTCAGCACATTCTTTGCATATGATTGGAAAACTGAATTAATATCTGAACTATCTGAAATTAATTTGGAATTTCTGTCTCGTATGTTTTGTGAAATTTGTAGATTATCATCCTCAATTACAAGAGCAAAAGGAGTTAGAAAAAAAAATTTTTTCAAGGAACAGCCTAGAAAATAAAATAATTCCCTTTTCAAATTACACAGACTCAGCATAAGTATATGTGTGTGTGTGTGTGTGTGTATAATTATAATTATTATTAGTTGAATATTTTGAATGATTCTTGTAATATAACTCCTTATAAAAAGTTATTTCCACTGCTTTGTGAATACAATATTCATGCAAAAGGAGTTTAGTCTCTTACGATGCTCAGAGGTTTTGAGAATAGAGTTAGTTGAAAAAAATCCGATGAGTTCTTAATATGTAGCCTTTTTCAGTGATTTATGAAAATATTGTGTGACTTCATAACTCAAGAAAAAAGAACATCTTCCACCATCTTTAGTAAGAGGCAAACTGTTCATACTTACAAGTTCCAACTTCCATACAGATCAGAGTTAAAGATAGATTTAGGAACAGATCTCAATCTCATTCTAATCTCCCAGAAATTACCTATAAAAGAAAAAGATTTTACTTCTATGACTTTATTTGGCTGGCATGTCCCATGGTGCTAAGACATCAAATTTTCTTAACCATGAAAGAAAAGTTTGATAAAAAATGTCTATATTCCTGGAATTTGTTATTATAATAGATCATTTACCACTTAATAGAAGGTTGTCAGAGAGTTTGACATTTCTAGTAATCTTTCTGAATGCTTTCCTGTTACCACTGAGCACGGGTGTCAAACTTGCTGCGTCACATTGCTGTCACATGATGTTTCATGATGCTTTTCCCCTTTGTGGAGCTGGGGTGGGCATGGCCTGCATGTGACACTTCCGCCCTGCAGGCAGCCAGTTTGACATCCCTGCCATAGAGGCATCAGTATGAGGAATTCTTTGCACCTTAATATTATTTGTTCCATTTCCACCATTATTTAATAAATTTTAACTAGACAGAATTGTCAGTTCTTACATTTTTTGCCTTTTTAAAAAATAGCATAAAGTTAGATTGGGGTATTTTGGCCATAAAATCCAACCTCCTGCTTAGTGCAGGAATCCAAATTAAGTATCCCAGGCAGATTATTATATAGATACACATCCAAGGAAAAGGGACTCATTTCTTTATAATTTATTCTGTTGCTGAAGCACTTCTGTTTTTAATATTTTTATCTCTTGTAATTTAAATTCATGGTTCCACCTTTTGAACTATAGAGGAAGACAAAACAGGCATTGATATTTTGATGATAACCTTCAACTATTTGAAGCACACCATAATGTCACCTTCAATTGTCCCTTCTGAAGGTTATATATATCCAACTACTAAAATCATTCTTCATAGGGCTTCATTTCTAGACTCCTGGAGTCTTTGAATTCATTGTTTTCATTGTCTTTCTTTGAACCTTTTCGATTTTCACTGAATCATTGAAGTGTGATGGCCAGAACATGATAGAGTACTTTAACCATAACAGAATATAATCAAATAATTATGGAGCCATTGCTGGTTCATATTTATTTTATTGCACTTGATTCTATTAAGTTCCAGTCTGTTACCTTTGACAGTTTTTTCTAAGCTGTTCTTTTCTACAAAAAATACTCTCAGGTTTTATTTCTGTCTTCTAAAGTACTAGCTATCTCATTCAATTTTGTATCATCTGCAAATTTGATAAGCATTTTGTCCACCTTATCACCCAAATAATTGGTGAAAATTTGAAGTTTATGGCATCTCATTTATCTGATGCAGAACCAGTGATCAGCTTTCTCTTGAGTACAAATTTTAAGCCAGTTAAGCATCAAATTAATTCTTATGTCATACATAGCATGTTATCAAATGTTGTGCTGAAGTAATGGTATATAATATCTACAGCACAATCTGCTTCAGGTAAAAAAATAAGTTTCTGACGTCTGAAAACTAACATATAGGTAGTCCTCGACTTACAACCGCAATCAAGACCCGAATTTATGTTGTTAAGTGAGAAATATATAAAGTAAATTGTGCCCCATTTTATAACTTTTCTTGCCACATTTGTTAAGTGAATCACTGCAGTTAAGTTAGCAACACGGTAGTTATGTGAATCTGCCTCCCCCACTGAGACTTTCCTTGTCAAAAGATCACAAAACATTACCCGGCATCTGTCATAAATATGAGCCAGTTGTCAAGCATCCAAATGTAAATTATGGGATTCAACAAGAGCCATCACTTTTTTCAGTGCCGTTGTAACTTTGAACAATCACTAAATGAACTGTTGTAAGTCAAGGACTATCAGTATTGTTTTTTAAAAGCAACCATTTATGTTTTTAATGAAGTGCCTTAACAAAAGTCAATGTCAGACTCACTGGTTTGTGATTGGTTGAATCCTCCTTTTACTCTTTATGGAGATTAGGACATTTATGCAGTTCTACTCATCTGGCATTTGTCCAAAATTTATCATCAAACATAATACATGTGGTTCTATCAGGACTTTCAACTTGTTCTTCCATGATATGTAATTCATCAGACCCTGCGTATTTAAATGTTCACAGTTTCCTGGCAGAATGAAAAGTGTAATGGAAAATTAAGATTGAAGCAAAACAAGAGTTTAAAAGACTTTGTCTTTTATTATTGCTACTATATGTGCTAATGTTTTGCCTTCCTTTGTTGAGCAAATATACTTTTCCATTTTGAACCTATTCCCCGCACCCACACCCCTCCTCAAAAAACCCTCCAACATTCTTGGTTCTTAGCATCCTTGCTCGCCTTAGTTCATCCGATGCTTTTGGTTGCTGAATAGCATCTGTATAGATTTAGGCTATCTATCTGTGACACAGTTTTTTTTTTCTATTTCACAATATATTTATAGTTTTAATTATTTTCAATATGCACTAAGTTTGCTATGCTGGTTTCTTTTGTTTAATTCTACTTTTTCTCTGTGGACTGCTTCAGATACATCATGTAAGTTGCATTGTATACATATATTCTTCTTTTGACTGTTTTCAATAGGTATATATCCTAATTTGTTGTGACTGTCATAGTTCTCAGAATACATAGTTGTGTGATGGAAATTAACCTAGTAGTTGGTAAGGTTTGACTTTACCCATAATAGAGGAATGGCTGCTGAAGATGGCGGAATATAGCTTGCAGAGATAGCTAAATTGCCTTCTTTGATTAAAGAAAAAACAGTTTCTACATTTATGGTTGACCGAAATCCCTTATAGACTTTTTATATGAAACAGAAAAAAATGCACTAATGACTTGTGGTTTTGATAATTAGAAAAAAAATGGATAATAGAAAAAAGTGAGCTTTTTGTACTAAAGTAAGATAAGTTTAATCATACTTATGTTTTGCTGCAGGAAAAATTAGGAGCTTCTTTCTATTTCTTTTCTTTTTGCACTTTTCTGGTTTTTTCTTTTCTTTATTCTGCATTACTTTTTGATGGTTTTTATTTTTCTTTGAATGTGTGTGTGTCTGTATTTGCTGTGTGTCTTTGTGAATGTAGTTTACTCATTCAATTTGTATAGCTGCTCATCTCAAACCAGTTACTCAATTATAAAAACAATTGAAACAGATAATACAAAAAAAGGGATTTTGATACAAGTAGCAGCCAAGTGATACTACCTTCTACTGTATCAATATAACAAGAAATGCCATCGTTCACAAATTTGGAACCCTAGGCCTGGACACATAGCCAGGCCCTCTAAACTCTCTGAAAAGCTAGCCATCCTAATCTCTGGAGGGAGAGGAATGTTCCAGAAGGCAGGAGCTACAGCAGAAAAGGCATGCCCTCCATTTCCTACCAGCCAACATTCCTGGGCTGATGGGAACCAGGAGCATGCCTAATCTGCCAGACTGGATTGGTTGGGTAGAAGTAGCTGGGAAAAGACACCCACTCAGGAAACCCAGTCTCAAGCCATGAAGGTTTTTAAAGTACCTTGCATTGCACTTGGAAACATTGGGAACCAATGCATCTCAGCTGACTCCATTATAGAGAAAACAGCTATTGCTGCCCAAATGCCAAAAACAGTTGCTTTTATTCTTAAGATGCAATGGAGACTTGATTGTGTGATTTACCTATGTTTTGGCCCATTAGAAATGTACTAGACAATGCCCCTTAGGTCATCTTTCCAAACAGATTTCCCTACCAGGTTCCTCGGTGCCTTGAACAACAGCAGAGCCTCTAATGGAGTTGAAAAAATTCTTAATTTTTTTTCAGGAAGCTACTTAGAGAATGTATCTGCCTTGAAAATAACCCATGTTGAACTGTGTAACAGACTCAAATTTCCAGGAGTTGACCACAAGGAAAATTTTTATGACATTTGTATAATATAATGAAATGATTTATCATAATTTTGTGTCATAAAAGTTTTATAAAATTTGCAAATTTCAATCCCATGGGAGACATGGGTCCTGGATTTCAGACACGTTCTGTAACTTAGCACATTGAGCTATTGTGCTTGAAAACGTTTTGCCCTATGATGACCATTTCATCCATTTTACTATTTAATAAACAGAGTTTTAAATAGTATATACAGTAGATTACAGACTTAGACGTTGCCATATTTTTTCTAGCAATAGTTTACCTGGAGTATCAAATCAAGTAATCGGCAATTAATCTGCCAATCATGGTTTTAAATGGATTACAGAACACGGTTTTAAACATAAAGGAGTTGAGAACTAGCACAAAAGCAAGTAACTTTGTGTTTGGAAAACTATTGAAAAGTAATTATTTTTGAAGCTTTTCTTTATTTCATGTCCCCCTTACTGGCATTCTTTCTCTCTGTAATTTAAAACTAAAGATTACCATTTCATTCTGTCTGGAAATGAAAAAGAATAACACTCCTCATGTCAAAATGTATTATAATTTATAAATGTGTGTGCTTATATCATGCTAGTGCAAAAAGCTGTGATTATCCAAAGCATCCAGGCATTCTGAAATTATTCATGTAGATTTCCATAAAGCAGACAAAATTGATAAAGCATGGAAAAATAGAAAGGTACTGAATGGGCATCATCACAAAGACATTCCATTTATTATTGATTTAGCACCAGCAACATTAAAGTCCCAAGAAAAACCTGGTGCATTTAGTTTATCAGTTTATTCGTGGATAATCTTGAATGTTTCCTGATGCTTAGGAAAAGAGCTCCCCCTTGTTGAAAGGGAAATGCTCTGTTATGATAAGATAGTCCTGTTGATGTCAGTCTAGAGATCCTATTATCATTAGAGATAGATTAATGTGATAAAGTGCTTTATACATATGATTGTTGTTCACAAATAGTATTAATATGAGACAAAACCTTCAGAGTATCAGTCAGCTTGAAAACTGGAATCTTAAGCTCATAGAACATAATTTTCAAGAGTATTTAAATAACTCCCTCCCCTCTTTCTCTTGAAATTGGCTGGAACCCTATACTACAAATGAAAGAGTCATCCCTTGTTGCTTCAGTTAGCACTTTAGGGAACAAGATATTATGTTGAGACGATGAGTGGAGAGAGGATGGATTTTAAGAGACTTGAAGAATAGGAACGAAAACACAGTAAGTGTTAACCCTATTATTTAGAGCTGGTTTTCTTTCACTTATTCTAGTATTTTTACAGTAACAGTTTTTAAAATGTGTCTTTTTTTAACCTTTCAAAGGCCACCACTTGCTTCTAACAATGCCAGTTGCGCTTGACTTCCAGATTTAAACTGAAAGATGAAGTAACAGAGCATCATATATTTTATCCTAACCACTTTAAAAAAAAAATTTCTTTACTTTTTTTTCTACTTTTCCCACAGTCTCATGCCTCAGAGGGAAAGAAGGAAAGGGAATGCTTTACAACAAATACGCTTATGGTACTTTTACCCCACTGCTTTTTCTTCATGAATCTGAGCTTGTTTTCTAACAATGTAACCTGAGTAGCTGACCTGTGTTGTTGATGTTATATTATTTTCAGAAATTTAGCCTTTCAATCACCCCTTCCCTCCTCTGTTTTTGGTTTATTTGCTGGCTTAGTCTTAACTGGTTGTTATGATGGTTAAATCATTCATTGGTATTTATATATGTATCTCTTTATTATTTCAGCACTACCCCTAAGCCAAGGACGAGAAGTATGCTACGTTGAACAATGAAAATTCAAGAGAATGCAAATAGAAAAAAAGAGACATTGTTTTCAATTAAAACATTGAAGATTGATTTTTTTTCTTTTAAAAAGTGGTCTATTTTAGCTCTTATACAAGAGTGTTAATTTATTGTCACTACAACAATTTTTTTTACTGCTTTAATAATGGCCTGTAAAATTCAGCCTTTTGTCTAATATCTCTTTTATCAAGATTACTTTTTTTGTATAATGCTTAGGGATAAAATGTGATGGCAATCATTTAATCCTCTGTCCAACAACTGATGGGGGAGTGCATATATTATTTGTTTGATGTATAAATGTTCGTCCAAAATGGTTTTCTCTAATGATAGAAAGAAATTGGGAAAGTGTACTCTTCTTCCCTTCATTCTGCCCAATAATATGATTGCTCTTTGCATACATTAACTATCCTAATTATATTAGGTTTTTTACCATATATTTCTAAATTACTATCCACCAAAGAGTGCTTTATTTTCATAGATTTAGTTCCTAGTCTTGCAAATTACACCACTGCCTAAAGTGTTACTTACTACTTTTAATTAATAGAAGCTGCTGGGAAGAATTGTAACAAATTATGTGCTGTTGGAATATCACAGTCTTAATTAAGCTACTAGTGAATTAAAACCTGTTGTACAGCTACTTCAGATTATAATTGGACAAAATGAACTAAAAAATATGGCTTTTCAAATGTTCTCTATGTACTTATACATTTATCCTTTTTTATTAAAAGAAATGCTAGCACTGCTTACAAATTTGCTCTCCTTACCCTGAGAGCCTGTTCTCAGATACCATTCTTTTCTACCATTAAATATTGTGCGGTAGTGATTCTGCTAATAGTCAGGTATTCATTTTAGCTCAGTCTGCAAAAATAGGTGGTTGAATTTCTTTTCTTCTGTATGCAAAATTAGTGGCATATCAATGTGGTGATTCCAATGACATATCAATAGGTTGGATAGGAAAGGAGTTTAATTTGCCATTTCTCTATGTCATTAAAATTCAAAGTTTATAATTACAGATAGTCGTGATTTATGACCACAATTCAGCCCAAATTCTCTGTTGCTAAGTAAAACAGTTGTTAACTGAGTTTACCTCGTATAACTTTTCTTGCTATTGTTGTTAAGTGAATCTGGCTTCCCCATTGACTTTGCTGGTCAGAAAGCCGCAAAAGGTGATACGTTGGGACACAGCAACCATCATACATATGAGCCAGTTGCCAACTGGTCAAATTTTGATCAAGTGAACATGGGGATGCTGCAATGATCATAAATCACTTTTTTCCATGCCATTGTAAGTTTGAATGATCACTAAATGATTGTAAGTTGAGAACTATCTACTCACCTTCAGTGGAGAAGAAGAAGCAGATCTGTACTGAAATCTAAAGAAAGACAGTGGTCTATAATTATTAACATTGTTAATCTTCAAAACCTAAACAAGAATTGTTATAACTATTCTCTTGTCCCATTTGGACTTCAAAATCCTTGCAAGGAAACTTTAGTTACCGATAATGCAGGGTCATCTTGAGTTGTGACTCTTGCTAGCCATAGCCAACATGACTGAAGATAAAAATTGCTGTCCAATATCTGTAAGGATAAGAATTGCCCATCCTTGGTACAGAGGTTTTGCTGTAACCTATTCTATATTTCTCTAGTAAAGAATAAAATGTTAAAAAAAAATAAACAATAGAAAATGCTTGCTGGACCTGAAGCTCAAAATATCTGCAGCTAATCATACCAATGAATGTTAGGTTTCTGTTTTGAACAGCTGTCTTGTAGGAGTATAGTTAAATTTTAGGAACATGGCCTTGCTTAAAAAATCATGTAGCATTAGTACTAAAGAAACCTGGGCCATTTTTTAGGCTGATTAGTCATTTTGATATTCAAAACCTACTTTTAATAGATTTATACCATGAAGTCTTTTCTTGAATCTAGCCAGCCACTTCATGATTTGTCTTCAACCTGGCTCTTCAGAAATTTTATTGATCCATTCATTCCCATTCATTATAAACTTCTCAAGAGGACAAAGTCTTTCACATAATGTGTCCAAAATATGATTTGAGCGTAGTCACTTATGTTTCAATTGAAATTTCTGGATTTATTTTCTCTATGATCCATTTATTTGTTTTCTTAGTTATTTAGGGCATTCTCAGGAATCTTCCACCACCAAAAGTCACAAGGATCAATGCCCCTTTTATCCCATTTCTTCAAAGTCCTATGTCTGCTTCAATAGAGTGCCACAGCCTACATGATCTAATCTTTGTAAGCATAGACACATTGTCATCTGTATTTCATAAGGATTTCATTGTTACTTTACCAAGTACTGTGTGCATTGTATTTCTTGACAGTTTATTCCTTATTGTGGTCTGTTCTAAAAAGCAAAAGCATTCACCATTTCATTGCCTACATTCACTGTCAATTTTAAGACGGTTTATTCCATCTGTTGTCTTTAGTTTAGTCTTCTTTAGTCTTAGTCCTATTTTTTTTTTCACTCTGCTCATTAAGTTTCATTACTAGAGTGCCAATCATTTGCATTTTCAGCAGAGGGAAAGTTATTGGTGTTTCTTTTTCCAGTTTTAAAACCATGCTGATCTTTTCCCAATCCAGTCTCCCTTGTTCAACTTGTGGTACACAGCTTTGTCTAACTCTGGTACCAACCTGGATCTGGTTTCATCATGTTCATTTCACACTTGGCTTCCTATCTCATGTAGTCTTTGAGTTATGACAACAATTGAGCCAAAATTTATGTTGCTGAGGGAAACATTTGTTTGTGAGTTTGCTCCATTTTATGACTTTTCTTGCCATGGTTGCTAAGTGGTGAATCATTACATTTGTTATGTTAATCATTACATTTGTCATAGTGACATGACTGTTAAGTGATTCTGGCTTCCCCATTGACTCTGCTTCTCAGAAAATTGCAAAAGGAGATCACGTATCCCCGGGACACTGCAACTGTCATAAATATGAACCAATTGCTAAGCATCTCAATTTTGATCACATGACCATGGGGTGCTACAGCAGTCACAAGTGTGAAAAGCGGTTATAAGTCACTTATTTCAATGCTGTTGTTGAATGGTCACTAAATGAACTGTTGCAAGTAGACAATACTTGTACAGGCATCACACAAGAACATTGAGGTATTCTGAGATTCCCTATTTTCTAAGGCTAGTCTATATTGTGGTTGACACAGTTGAAGGACTTTTTATAATCAAATGTATATTAACATTTTTATAGTCTGTGAGTTTCTGAATTACCTTGAAGATACCAACAATGTCCTTTGGTTTTTAGATTTTTCTAAAATCCACCTGAACGACTGTAATTTCTCTTTCCACATAGCTGTAATTTCTGCTGGAAGATCCTAAAAATACTGTATGATAGGTTTGTGTACTCTGTTAAGTCTACTCTTGACCAATCTGTTGCCCGATAATGTCATTCTCCAAATTTGCGGCAGTTTGATTAGAATCTTGATTTATTCTTCTATTGCTTACCTTACTTATATAAATATTCTATCAGTTCTGGTAGCCTTCCAATTTAATGACCGGAGTGTTGGTCTAACTTCATCTATTTTTTGTAAATAAGGAATGTTTCTAAACTATCATGGATATTAACATCTCTACTGTATAGAATTTCAGCATACTTCTTCCAGCTTTCTTTGATCCTTTTTATGCCCATTGGCATCTTTTAGCATACCAGTTTGGGGTTGCATCTTCCTTTTGAGTTAAGGGATCTTTTGAAAGATTTTTTTTTCTTGCTTTTTGTTGTCTGTTCATTTTGGTTACCTATTTTGTTATAATATTGCTTGTCTCTTCTAACAGCTGTCCAAAATTTGTTAAGTTCCTCAGATTTTTATCTTTGGCTTTTTCTCTTGGCAGTTTGCTATTTGTTCTGACTTCTGGTATAGTTTCTTCTGCTTCATTATTTTTCAGTCTCTTTTCACATTCATCCTTAACAACTTCTCCCTGGTGCCTATTTATGAGGTTCAGGGCTTCAAAGCAATTCTGATGCTCTTGAAAATGGTGAGTATATGCTCAAGATTGTATTGTGGAAACTGGTCAGTTTTCTTCCACTTTAGCTTGCCTTGAAATTTGCACATGAGCTGCTTATTATCAGTTCCACAGACAACCTGACCATAAGTTTGCTATTCTCACTTGGCTTTTCCACCATCTTCCACCAGTAAGTCAAACTGTTTTCTAGATACTTCATCTAACAATGTCCATGGATATAAGCATTGTTTTGATTGTTGGCAAATTTGTGTTGACATCAAGATGTTAATTAGATAAGCACAAATAATATATTTATCTCATTATGAACTGTTCTTCATATTTAATGGGCTGTAGTTATTTGCCTTCATTGCTGTTTTTTTAAAGAATCTCAATACAAATATTGCTCATAACACTTTTTAATAAGCAAAATTAAATAATTCTGTGCATTCTCATATGAAATTACTTCAATATTTTGGGTTTATTTTTAAAGATTTAGGTTACTTATACCTCAGCTTCTTTTGCCATTCAGTTGAATAGTTCACCATTTACTTAACAGCAGCTGCGTTATAGACTAGAATTCTTCATTTATATTTATTGGAATATGAACAGTTTTAGTTCGGTTTAAACTTCTGTTCTACTTTATCCACCATGAAATTGAATGCCAGATTGTTACAGATAAGTCTTTGACTTATAGCTGTTCATTCAGTGACTGTTTATAAAAGTATGATGGTACTGAATGGACAACTTCCCATCTGAACTTATACCACTGCAGCATCCCTGCAGTAATGCAGTTGGAATGTGGGCAACCCATTGATTGCCAAACTTTCTGCAATCATATGCCATTCTCAATTTTCCATCCCAGCTTCCTCAGAAAGTCAACGGGGAAGCTGGCAGGGAAGGTTGCTGCCATAGGACTCACTCTGGTTCCTAGTGTGTGTGTGTGTGGAGGGGGTGACTGAAAAAGGTCCATCAACACCCATTTTGGGACAGCTCATTTTTAGCCCATTTCTACTCTCCAACGGAAATAGAAGGGCCGTCTGCCAGATTGATTTCACTCCCAGCGAGGTGGAGTTCCTCAGCAAAGCACTCCTGCTCTCAGAGGCTGGCTGGAAAGATCCATGGCAAAAAACCAAGAGGGATTTTAGTCCAGGGAGCTTGCAGCATGGAGCTCTTAAGAGTCAGGCTGGCTCCCAACAGTTCATGCTTCAAGACTCTCCTGTGAAAATCTCACTTTAACCATGGATTTTGCCTATTAGATGGATTTCACCTAGTTACAGGCCAGAGGCCCTTTGTGAAGTTGCTATTCTTAAAGATGGTTGGAAAAAGCCCTTCTCCTCCCCCTCCCCCTTTCAGAAAGATCTCATTTGCTGGCTTTCTAGCCAGAAGGCCACAAAATTCAGTGTTTCTAAAGGCTGGCTGGAGAACCAGAATCGCAGTTGTTGAGCAAAGCAGTCACATGGGTGCCTCACTCAACAACCATCACAACTTAAGACTGTAATTAGCTGTCTCCATGACAGTTTTACGTCAAGAACTATTTACCAAAGGACTTCTTCACATACACTTTTTAGCAATTGAATTTGGTTAGCTTTAAAAATTGCAATATACACTTAAAGTATGTTCTAGGATTAAGTCTGATACCAATTTTGTTGTATCAGATGTATTGCTATCATGTTATCATGTTATTTTAACTAACGTAGATACTGGTTTTATTCTCTATAATATATCCTACCTTAGAATATTTCCTGTATCTGTAGAATTTTCAAGGTGGCATGATTTCAAATTCACTAACAAAATCATGTAAGATTTTTAACCACAGATTACTAAAATAGTACATCCCATCTATGTACTACTATTTTAAATATCGAATTAGTCTCATTGTTCAACATTTCAAATCCCATTTTTTATTTGTCCTACACCCTAACATTCAAGCATCAAGAATCGGAGCACTACATATTTTGTGTCCCTGATAAAGTAGACATTTGTCACATTGAGGTGGCTGTCGCTTTCATTAGTGTTGATAAAACTAAATTCGACTACTCATTTCTGTACCATGACAAACAAAAGGATCACTTACCTTATCTCGGTTATTCACGAAGTCTTCTGCCAATACCCTTCCTAATTTTATAACCTGATTATTTCTAGCTATCTCATAAAATCATGCAGCTTTATAGCCAGTATACAAAATAATATTTCAGTTGCCAGAGATATGTGATTACCTGCTAAGTGCCATTTACCATCTTATTCCTGATAGGATTATGCTTGAACTTTAGATTAAAATTAAAAGGTTCTTGATAGAATATTTTTATTATTTGGGAGTATATATGTTTCTGCCTCCCTTGATTTTGGTTACTTAAGTGTCAACAGACTCAGAATGCCCTAATTAGCATGGAGGAAATATATTTGCTTAGATATTTTGGCTCAGAAGCTTTACTAACATCAACAGAAGGTATTTGTTACATGTACACAAAAGTGCAACACTGCTATTTTAGACCTGAGAACTAAGATTCCTTGACTGTAGAACCACTAACTCTGTTATTAATGCTACAAACACAAATCAACATTATGACAGTCTCCACAGAATCATTTTTGGTAGAAAGGCATAGGATAACTTAAATAGATTAAACTACTTTTTTAGATTTAGTACTAGTTTTAGAAACGGTACTATAAGCAGTACTAGTATCTGGCCAGAAAAAAATATTCAATATTTAGGTCAAAAGATACATTTAATTTTTTTAGGCATGAAAACCAAAGAAGGCTCCCAATTTTAAAACTATCTTTGTAATGATTAAGCAAAATAACTAGTCTGAAAGATTTACATTCTCATGTGGAACTATTACGATTCCATATTGGTTAGCACAATTTATTTTCTATCACTTTAAAGTTATATCCAAATATTCAGTCCTAGGTTGACAGCTATGCTGTGTAAAAGCTTAAAATTTGCTACTTGTAGGTCCCAATTACAAGTTTTAGGAATTTTTTTTTTTAATGTATTGTCTTCAAAATGTGTACAATTTGTTCAAACTATGTGGTATAATCAATACTGCTCAGATCAAATTATTTTGTTAATGTATTTCAGGGTTAACTTGATACTGTTGTTTAAATTTTAATTTGATAGTATGTATTTTTTCATCAGTGTATTTGAATTATAGAAATTTGGAGAACTTGTAAGAAAAATGTGTACAAATAAAATCTATTGCTTATGTGAGATTATCCAAATGTAAAAAAGATTTAATGGGGGAGGGGGTATTGCATTACATTCTAAAGAAAGTTGCTTCAGTTTGTATATGTTTCAACCTTTCAGCAACTCCTTTAACCAAAAACTGCTGTCTTTTCCATGAATTATTAGTAATGAGCAGTCCCAAGAAACTGAAGTTAGTGTGGCAGGTGGGAGATACCTAAAAAGTTTATCATTTTAAGAAGTTGCCTAAAGTAGTGGACACTACTTTGCATTATTTAACCCCTTATATAGCAAGTTGGGGAACTGCACATAACTACCGAACAGCCTCTCATGCTTGTGACTTTAAAGACCATATGCTGTGGGGAATACTTTTTTAACCAAAACTTCTCCCATTCCTTGTGAGATACGTGTTTCTAATGTTCTTATTTTGCTGAAAAACAGCTTTGTCTATCAGAAATCAACCATAAGCAACATTAAGAGCTCCAACCAATTCATTAAAAGGATTCTACAATAATAAATGAAGAATGCAACTGAAGTTGGTTTGGCAGGTGGGAGGTACATATAAGGTTTAGGGTTCCCTAAAGTGATCTTATTTAATGCTTCTCTATGAAGAATACTATTCTAAAGCCTCCCGGATAGATAGATTTCCATGTGTATGAAAATCAACTAGTTAGAAACAAAGCTGTTTCATAGTTTACCACACTTTATTCCAAAACACTATTTATTCCAGGATTTATTTGCAGCTTGCCTCATTCTTCAAATTTTAATTTTAATTTCCAAATTATAATGTTTTAATTTCCAAATTATAACGTTAAAATCTACAGTTTGCAGCTTTCTGTCTGATAAAAATATGTAAAAATAGCACCCCTGACCTCAACCAGTGAGAGCATTACCCTACTTCTGAAAATTCTAATTTTAAATATGGCAAATACACACTTCACTTGGGGAACCTGGAAAACAGCTAGTCCAAACATGTTGTCCCCAAACCATCTAATATGGTTTACATTTGGGATAAAAGGGACAAAGACTCATCCATCTACCTGTTTGACACCATCATCCTGAATTTTTATTTGAAATTCCTCACGTGATACCATAAAGCCTTCATACAACTAATCCAAAACCAGTGTTACTGGAACTTTCCTCCAAACCCACTGGGTATGTCTTAACACATAATATTGCAAAATTCACACACACAAGTCATTTCTCTCTGTAGACTTGAGTGGTTCTCCTCTAAAGCAACATAGTATTTCCACAGCTATTTTGGAGGTGTCACTAAGTTCTTTCAAGACAAAGCAGGAAAATCCTCGGGGTCATCTGGGTTTGGAGCAGCAATACGCATCTAAAAGGAAAGCAAAACCAGATCAATTAGATAAGAACTACATATTTTGTTTACTAAGATACACATAATTTTGGCTTGGTACATTAAATTGCTGCATTAGTCTAAGTACTGTTTATTGTTTATCCTTAGTTTTATCTTAAATGTTTTAAACTATACATTTGATTAATATTAAGGTGATTTTTCTAGCTTTATTCAACCCAAACTTTTGAAAATTCAGGAACTCAGAAATTATGTTCAATGGATCCAAGTAATTTCTTGGGTAGGAGTAGGTTTTGAGAAAAAATTTTTAAAAATGCAAATTTGTCAGTACATCTACACATCCTGTGATTTCTGTTGCCTTCGTTTTGCCCACGGACAATGCCATTTTGATTAGGCAGCTGTATAAATTAAATTATAGAATTATATAATGCATTATATTAAATTATATAATGCAGTAGAAATTAGAATTAGCACATGGTGATTACCATCACTCCTGGCCTTGGCCATGAGTTATCAACTCTTCGGACACGCCCACGACCTCCTCGTGCTCCTCTGGCTCCTCTTCCAGGACGAGGCAGATTCCCAAAGTTAATGTCCAGTTGAGAAGTGATGTCATTTGCTGCTTTTCGGGAAAAGTGAGAATCATCCTCAAAATCTTCCTTCAGCACCTACAGTAAAATGCATCCATGTTTTTTAGGGTTAAAACCAATACATCTTCAACTGGAAACAGTGCATCAAGAGCCAAATGATTCTTTTAAATTAAAAAAAAATGCCCTGGAAAAATAAAGGACCACTACAGAGACATTCTAAAGAGAATCGAACTCCCCAGAGAAACTGCGCTCCCTCTATGACTCATCTCACAATAAAGTGAAACAACACAGTCTCAAGAGATGGTGATTCTCCACAGACACTTTCTTTTTAAAAAGGCTCCTTGGTTAAGCTAAGAAAGCAGCTGCTGGTACATGTCAACACATTGCTCTCATTAGTTGACGTTTAAGCACTGAAATTACTACACTAGCCAGCAAAACTTGAAAAATATGTATATTTCTCTTGTAACCTTGCAAATACTTTCATGTATATATGTAAGTATGTGTATATGTATGGAAAACATCTAGAGGATTCTTCACAAATTCACCAGAGTGGAAAAGAAAGAGGATCAATTCATTCTAGCGTTTATGGAGTCATGCTACATAAATACAGTCCTGTTCAGTTAATATATGCACATAGCTTCATTCTTTAAGGCAGTTTGGGTGAAATCCATTGTTTATTGTCCCTTTCTCTCTGCTGAACATCCTGCTAAATGAAAGAACATACTCAGCAGTAGATTGTAAACTAGAAACTTAATCTGAACATGTTGGAAGAACCACAAATCAGAAAATGTGGCATCAACAATTCTTATTGCTATAAATGAATTACAAAAAAAGCCCATAAACACTGTTCCTGACTTTTAAAAAAAAGGTCTGTGATTGAGATAAGTTCTAGTTGTGTTTTTTCAATCTATTCAGTCTCTAGCGATAAATTTCAATTTAGTACATCTACACATGTTAAAAGGAAGAATGTTCTGAATTCTAAGATAATGCTTACATCATCTCTATATTTTGACTTATGAATTACCACTGCTTTGGAAGGAACAGTGGTTTCGGGCTTCCGGATGTTGAATTCAGGCTTTGGTCGATTTTGTTCTTGAAGATTTTTCCATTCATCCAATGTCATCTCTTGAACTATTTCATCCACTGGCTCTCCTTCAGCAATTCTAAGGGTTTATAGTTGTAAAGTAAAAACCATTAGCCTATAAAATGCAGTGAGAGAAAGGTAGAATATAACTTAAATGAAATCAGCTTTTTTTCCCACATGGTGGGTTACCAAGCTTGGAGAACTTCTATCCAATGCTCCAATCAGTCATGTCTGCTCTCTTCAAACATATTCTAGTTCCTACCCACTCCGGATCAGATATTCAGTATCTGTAGTTCACCATATGATCAGTCTGCATCAGGCTATTTTTGTAGAGTTGGGAGACAAAACTTTTCCTCAGTGAGATGGTCCTTCCATTCCCCATTTTCATATTTTGGGGCTTTTCTAAATATGTTTTTTTCTCAATAAATTCCTTTGATAACAAAGTTAAAAGGACTTCGCTCCTATTATATTTAAAAGGAAAATAAGCACTTTGAAACCAGTACATTCTGGTTTAAGTTTTTGAAAGCATGTGAGTACTCATAACATAAGTGCCATGGGATGAGGGCTTGCTTATTCAAACAAAAATGGTTTTGTAGACATAGCTAGACATAGAAAGTAAAGGAATTGCGTTACTTCCCTTCCTCCGAAGAATGCATCTTATCAAATCAAGGTATCACTCTTTTCCTAGCCAGCTGTATACATTTCCTAACAAAGCAATTATAGAAGCCAGACGGAGATCAGGCTGACCAAGATGATGGATGAAGGAGATGTCACAAGACTACTTTGGAGCATATCAGATTCATTCATTCACTCATTCATTCAAGAAATGAAAGTAATATAGAGGGATGAACTGACAAAGGTCCATAACACATTGTGTTGCCTATAGCTTAAGTAGCATAACACGTATAAATGTTTGCAACCTAAAATGTGGTTTCCTGCTAAACCTAATATCTGTTACAGATCAATGATAGTAAATTTAAGACTTAAATTTGGTTAGGAAATGTATACAGCTGGCCAGGAAAACCTGTTTAGATCAGATATCTGCTCTATATTTTGTTGGGTGTACATCAAAAATTATACTACAGTTTTGCTATCTGCTTCCTTCATCTTTTGAAATCAAATATGATTCAAACATGCTCAGTCTAAACTGATTGTAGCAATCCTGGTGCATAAACTCCCTCATTTAGCAGGCTGAAATGTTTGGGTCTCCACTGCACTCCTCTGGCAGCCTTCCTCAACCTAGATTCATCTAGGATTTTGAGCAACATAGATTCAAATTTTCCCTTGTTTGCAACTCACTGGTTACCAAGGTAATCATTCTTTTTCAGACTAATATACTTCACAGGGATGCTGTTAAGAAAGATTGGGAAGCCTCCAATACATAATGTACTTTAAACACTCAGAAAAAGATGTGATTATAAATGTAACAACTGAGTAAGCATGCTGCTTAATTTTACTATAGCAAATTCAAGGTATAGGATCAAGACCAGTCTCTATTAATGTTTAGGGTAGCTCACACTAGAGATAGATCCCTGTCTTGAAATAAATCCAAAATAGATGTAAGTCTATTTTATTAGCTTGTCTGCCTGTCTCATACCTCATGAATAAACAAGGTCAAACATTGTCGAACAAAAGAAAAAAGAATCCATTTTTATTCCAAACTATGAGATCAATATATCCTGATAAATACGTAAGTTTTCTAGAAAAGTATATTCAAGAACTATGTAACTCTACAGTGATTCTGGGTGATACGCAATCTAAATTTAAAACATGAGAAGTAGACATTTTACACATATGGCAACAATTATAATGCCTATACAGTTCTAAATTAATTTATAGGAAGAACAGAGTTTTTCTTCTCGGGGCCTTGCTATTCCTTCTCTGAAATACTCTTTTAAAACCATATTGTTACCACTTAGAGTTTAATGATGACAAAAAGGCAATATAATACAGACTAAAACAAAAATAAAGACTTCAGTGAAGGAATGAATGAGATTTTTTTTTAAAAAAATCAACGAATATTTGTTTAAAATCTCATCCCTAATGTCTAGATTAACCTAGATATTAGGTTTTGCACTTTATCCAAGAAAATTACAGCCCACTAGTTGTTTGACAACATGTCATTACCAGCTGGCAAAGCCTGATGTTTTAAACCATGTTACTAACCACCTGGGTAAATCACAACATATTTTTCAATCATTCCAACAATTCCTAAAGATCAGCTGAAATTGTTAAAGCATTGTGATAATGCCCCAGGATTAATTCCATTTTCTAGTGGCCACGCTGAGATCAGGTCCACTTGGCACACAGTTGGAATAAACTTCCAAGCAAAAGGTCAGATCTTCTAATAGAGGATTTAAGAAACAATAAAAGCCAGATTCTCAAACCAGGTCATACTTCATTGGAGGCTCTCCATCTGGTGCTCCTGGGCTCTCTTCTGTTTCTCCAGTCTCTTCCATAGGAGCAGTCTGTTCCAGCTCACTGTAGAAATAACAAAGCACAGGTGAAATACAAAAACTACACTAGACAGGATTCTTCGCACGACCTAAACAAAGACACAGTTCCTCACTTTCTCACATCATCAGACTGTGAAAGCTGCTTCAGAGTTTTGGGGTGGACTCATAGAACATGAAAGTCTGCAAGTAGAATGTTGCTTTATGCACTGTATGAATCTCAGTAAAAGTATGTCATTAACTTAACAGAGGCTACACAAATCTCATCACATAAAAACCCAGAAAATGCATGCCTATGCTCTTCCTCCTTAACCCATTCCTGTGGCACAAAGCCAACAAGGAGATGCAAGCATTTAACTTCTGCCTCCGATTTTTTTCCAAGATATTTACCACTGACAAATATAGCTAGATGTCATTTTTCTATTTAAATTTCAATCATTTTGTTTTCCCACAAACATAGCATAAGCAAATTTTTACTTTTCCTTCATGGATTACAAATCTTTAAAATGATCTGAGCTGGAATTTGAGAAAGCCATCTGTCTTCAGAGATTCGAGATCAAGGGGTTTTTCCAACTCCTGCTTGAAAGAAGATTGAATGTGAACCTCCACACACAAACATAACCACAAGGCTACATCCTTTTATTACAGGAACTTCAGGTTTTTCTGTGGAGCAAGACTCAACATGTCTGTTCAAATCCTGCTTCCAAACAATTAAAGCTGAAGAAAGCATCCAAATGTTTCTTTCTCAGTTCTTATAATCTAAGACAAAAAAGAGACAGATGTATCTCAGCTCTGCCAAAGCCCCTTGAAAAAGAGGCCTAGGGAAAAATAAATTCTGCACTGTTTACTGCAGCCAAGATTAGTCTAGGCAAATAATTCAACATTAAAAAAAGAGGCAAGACACGGTGGGGACAGGGCAAGTGTAAAGGAAAAACTGCCTGAAACTCAAGTTGGATCTTAGGTGAGATAATTAAGGAAATTCACAAAAAACAATTTACTTCCTTTGAGAACCCAATGGTTCTCATGGTGTTACATTACAAATCACCCTATACATTTCGCATTATTCAGATGTACATTGAAAACAATTTTTCAAAACAGTAGGAAAGAGACAGGGTACTTCTCTTCAGTCAGCATCCAATAGTTAAAATAAGTATCTTTAATGTTGTGAAGACATGGAATTGATGCCCTGGAAATTATTAACACATTTCTCATACCTCATATCATCCTTAGCAGTTCCCCAGTTATGTGGTCCACTTCCGCCCCTTTTATCTTCTGCACGGATTCCTCTGTAGATCAAAATTTCACTTGTCTTAGAAATTAAATCATGTATTTTCACAGAACTATATAGGTTTTTACCAGTTTGAGATCACTTCCCAAGCAGGTGTATGAAATTCCACTCTCAGAATTCTACAGCCAACATTTGAGAATTCTGAGAGCTGAAGTCCATGTCGGGAGAGCATCCCCAAGAAGCAGAGCTATAAAAGATTAAATTCTACAAAAGGATCAGCATTCCCATCACATTTACTTACATTCCTTATTATGAAGCTATTATTTATTTTGTAAATATATAACCCACTTTTTTGACCAGCTGATTTTCCAGGACAGCAGCCAACAGTTATTAAAAAGTTTTACACATTAAGAAAACAAATACATGAAAAAAAGAAGTTAGAAGTTAATCAATTACAAGTCATAGAACAGCAAAGCCAGTTTTCATGCCTAACTCTAGTATATTTTGTTTGTTGACAAAAGGATAATACATAAGGAGCCAACCTCATATTCCTTAGCAATGAACTCAAAGATTGATTTAAAAATGACAAATGCACATACATATCAGCACTTACGTTTTGTCACTCCCGCTCTGCCGGTCAAATTCCCGCTTCCCTCTTTGATCAAAACCATTGAAGGTCCTGTTCATACCACCACCTCTACCTCTGCCCTGCAATCCGCCTCTTCCTCCCCCACGACCTCTCATTGGCCTTTCCCGATCAAAGCGTTCCATTGGTCTGAAAACAAAATGGATGATATTTTAGTTGTGTACTAAATCAAAGATAATATTATCACACCTTGGTCCTTAAATCTGTTGTCATTGTCTAGAATAATGAAAGTCATTTTCAACAAGCTGTGTCAGAATTCCAAATGCAGCACTGAACAAGTTTGCAATTTCAGTTCATTGGGCACTTGAGAGTCTCTGTAGGTTAACACTAGAATATCCATGGTGCATTTACAGGTAGTCCTCAACTTATGACCATAATTGAGTCCAAAATTTATGTTGTTAAGTGAGAAATTTGTTACGTTTTGCCCCATTTTACGACTTTTCTTGCCACAGTTGTTAAGTGAATCACTGCAGCTGTTAAACAAGGTTATTAAGTGCATCTGGTTTCCTCATTGACTTTACTTGTCAGATGGTCACAAAAGGGGATCTCATGACTGGGACACTGCAACCATATGAGTCAGTTGTCAAGTATCTGAATGTAAATCACATGACCATGGGGATACCACAACAGTCATAAGTGTGAAAAATGGTCATGTCACTTTTTTCAGTGATGTTGTAGCTCAGAATGGTCATTAAATGAATTGTTATAAAGTCGAGGACTATCTATATGGAAGAGCAAGAAATAAACAGCCCTACTTCTACATTAAACCACAAATAATAATAAAAATAATAGAAGTAGATGCCAATTTTAAAGAAAGATTAAACTACTAATTATGCCAATTCCAAAGCAGCTCCCAGCTCAGAATAGCAGACTTCTATCATTAAAGCTTTCAACCCTATTACAGAATCTCAGATTTGCACCAATCTCAAATGAAAAATTTTCCATGTATAGAGTTTATGTTTCAACTTTACAGGAAATTAGATTCATGGCATTCAATTTATCTTATCTTATAATTGTACTCAATGATTTATATTCTGTGAATATGGCTCCTAACGTGTTAAATTTAGCTTAAAGCTTAGTAGTGATGTTTAAATTTTAAGTAATAATACATTTTATAATTTCATAAGCAATTAATGATATATTAGAAAATTGTAATCTTCCTGACAACATTAGATCCCTTGTTTAGTTTGTATTGTAGTTTATATTTAGTTTGTAATCTTACAGTTTCAGTTTACCTTGATGTACTTTTTATGTGTCTTTTTAACAGATAATCCTGCAAGCCATGACCAGTCATTCAGCAGCCATTCAAAGTCATGACAGCACTGAACAAGTGGTACTTATGAGCGGTCCTTGAAATTCCAGCTGTTGTAATGACCTTGCTGTCATGATTGTGATATTTGGTTAACCATCTTGTATTTAGGACAGTTGCAACGTCTCATGGTTATGTGATCACCAAGGTCACAACTTGTTCCCTTAAGTTGCCCCAAGAAAGCCCACTAGGGACCTCATACTTCATAGCACCTGCCCGCTCACACTCCACAGCATGCACCTCTGGCCCTCACTGACCAACATACATTCCATAGCATCCATCCATGATTTCTAGCCATTGTCTCAAATACCTGCCAGCATCCTTCACTCACACTCTGCAGCAACCATATGCTCCTTGTCTGGGATTCCAACCTCTTCCTGTTTAACAACTTGTGAAGTCCTAGAATTATAACAGCAATTTCTGGAATTGTTGTCACTAAGTAATGCAGTCACATGACATCGCATGATAAAAGTTCTGGTCCCAATTGCTGTCTTAACCAAAGGACCATCTGCATTAACTCTTCATATTGTTAAAAAAAAGTTTATTTTTTCTTAGGAACTGATTTTACATTTTCCAAAATTACAATGTATAATAAATCCTTCAACAACACATACCTTCCTAGTGTAAACTCTGCTTGTCTTTCCATTTCATGAGGACAGTATTCTCTGAAAGGTTTCCATTCAGCTTTTTCTTGTTTTATCTCTGTACCTCGGTTTTCATTCCAACCTTGTTCTCCCCTTTTTGGAGCTCGCTTTTGGCCTGTGGAAAACCAGCATATTTAGATTAGTGGCATTAATTACATTTAAAACAAATGTAATTTCCTCGTGTTTACTACAATCACTATTGCTTTTGTTGCTATTTTCTTTCTATCCCAATCAATATCTTAGATCATAAGGCAGCTGAAAGCAGCAAATATACCAAAGAGAAGTTGCTTGGAAATTCCAATATTTAACAACAAAATCACCATTATTTATCTATTGCTGAATCAAATAACTCTAAGTTCACTATCCAGATAGTCCTCACTTTAATAATGAAAACTGGAACTGGAATTTATATTTCTAAAGAATACAATCATCAAGCATGACTGCCTTCCTTAGCAATAGCAATTCCTTCAGTCCCTACTGCTGTTGTTAAGTGAGGCGCATGAGTTGTTAAGCATGGATCTCCTTGCAACTTCCCACTGGCTTCCAACAACCAAAGACATTGGAGAAACCGGCAGAAAGCTGTAACTCCCAAGCAGCTCGCAAGTAGGCCAGTAGGCTGATAAATGGCTGCTGCTGAGTGGAGAGGGAACAGTGGGGGATGTGCAACTCAGGGACATGGGTTGAGAAGGGTTCAGGAAGGATTCAAGAGGATATGCAAATGCCAAAAGAGGCGTAGCACAAGCACAGCAAATTTCAGGGATAATGAACAGGGCTTATGTAAGTAGCTGGGGAGGTAAGGCATAGGTGCAAGGCTTGGAGTGGGTGTGCAAGGTGCATGAGGGATCTGTTTGAGAAGGGTGGGAAGGCATGGCAGGAGCACAGCTAGGCTTGTGAAGAGTGCACAAGGGTGGCACGGGGAGCGTGGAAGACTGTCAAGATGCTCTATGAGTGCAGAGGAGTTGGGAGAGACTTAACTAAGTGACTTGTGAATTCCAGCCTTCCCCATTGACTTTGTTTCTGGGAAGCTGGCAGGGAAGATGGCTAATGGTGGATCACATGACTATGGTATACTGCAACTGTCATAAGCATGAGCTATTGCCAATGGCCCAGATCATGATCACATGTCCATGGAGATGCTGGGATGGGCAGAATTTTAAGCAGCAGATGTAACTACTACTCATTCAGCACCCTCATAACTTCAAGAGGCCACTGAATGATTAGTCGCTTAATCAAGGACTACATTTTTTTCCCCTAGAAGAGAAAATAACAACTTTGATCAGAAACAAAGAGGTCTACCATGCTAAATTAAAGCAACACATGAACATTTATGGAACATTCAAGAACATCACTGAATATACTGACATACTATACTCACAAATTAGACTGATCAATGAAACAAATCTCTTAAATCAACTTTAGCCCAACATTCAGACCATGACTGGATACAACTATTACAACGGTACCTGTTGTTTCTGAAAAAAAACAGCTCTGCACTATAAATTTTAGTGAATCTGGTTGCCCAGCTGATATTAATATTATCACACTATATATATATACTTTTAACTTATAGCAAGATTCCATAATTCTGATAAACACTGAAAGGTGGTAAGCATTTTTTCCAAGGTGCAAACAAACATTGTTATGCCCAAACAAAATCACAGTCTCTTTAAAAGACTGATGTTACAGGAGGATATTTGCAAAAGGAATTAAAGGGCTGAAGTAAACAAACCAAGTGTTCAAAATAAAGAGCACCCACTGCACCCTGACAGTTATCAAAACCCTTTTATCAATTCTGCATATATTAACCAACTCAAGACTGAACTACACTATCTTTCCCCTAAAGATTTAAAGGGGAAAGATTTAAAGGCGTCATACTTCAATCAGTGATTACAGGAGAAATTTTGTGGTAATGAGAAAAGATAATAGAAAATTGAAATAGAACAGACAAAAGATATACATATAAAGATTTAAATTGAGATGAAATAAATAAAATAGAATTACCGTATATACTCTCATATAAGCCGACTTTAGAACGCTTTTTTTTTTTTTTCAAATTTGGGGGTCGGCTTATACGTGCATAAATCTGATTTCTGACACAAATGACATGACGATATGACATCACTTCTCAGATCACACAATATCGATATTACCATGCAGTCATATATACATACAGCACATTTCTTTTTACTCTGGGTGCCTCCATTTTGCTTTTTCTACCACCGGATATAACACGCTCTGATTGGTTAGTCATTCACATGACCGGTTTAGTGTTTGTGATCATCACATGCAACTTTGTGTCCAGTTTCTCTGCATTTAGTAAAGTTCCGTCATAAAATTCATTAAAATAAACCCATGTCTGATGTTAAAAGAATGTCTTTTGCTGCTTCTTTTAAACTAAAAGTAGTGAAGGCTGCAACACACCATGGTATTTGGGGGTCGGCTTATATGCGAGTTTTTGCAAAATTCCTCATTTGGGGGCAGTTTTTTAAGGGTTGGCTTATATGCGAGATCGGCTTATATGCGAGTATATACGGTAAGAGAGTGAAAAGAGGAGAGAAGCTATATAGAAAATGTTGAATGGTAAATAAGATATGAAATGGGATAAAAAGTGAGCATGAATTCAAATTTATGTCTGTATAAAAAGATGTAACCCGGGAAGCTGCTTTCCAAAAAGAAGTTTTATGTTTTTATGTTTTGTGTTTTGTTTGTGTATGTTTGTTTATTGAAAATCAATAAAAAGAATTAAAAAAAAAAAAGACTGAACTACACTAAAAAGTTTATTTGAACAGAAGTTAGGAAATATTCCAAGGTGTTATTCAAATTAAATTACTATGAGAGGTTCTTTTAATTTGGGTTTCCAGAATTCAAATTTGGCATATAATCATTGAGCCTGAAGCTTTGCAAAATCATCATGTTGAATGAAAGGATGAAGGCAGAAACACATGGTAAATAACTTGACCAAAATTTGTCGTTCATTTCTTTCATGAAGGAAGTTTACAAAATCCAATTTACTATATTGGTAGAGATTCCAGACAGCTATTGTTAGAGTGGAATAGTTAAGGTCCAAACAGGATACTTCAACACAAGGCATTTATACAGACCTACACCAATCAAGCCACTTCCTTAGAACAAATGAAGAACGCAGAAGTGGATGCGATACTGGAATATTTTTAGAAGTAAATTTAATTTACATTTAAATTGAGATAAAATGCAATATCAATATGACTGTTCTCATATAGTTCTTAATCACCTCCTGGAAAATTCCAATTTGCAATTTTTAGTTTAGAGCTCAAGCGATACACTTCTGTCCCTGCTGGGCCATTTCTTAGTATTGCTTTTAATGATAACCCATTAATGAGCTCTAATTATGATTGCAGTACTTCGTACAACTTGACAAAGTATCTCAGTGAATAAATATATGGAATTATGTTATGCAAATGCTACTATTCTATCCTTTTATTTATTGGATTTTTAATTTTCATATAAATTTGTTATATTTGTATTAAAAGTCTTCTGATATCGTTTTACATTCTATGGAGTTAATTTTCATTTACATTTTAGCTTCAATGAACACGGCTGTACTTTGATCTATTGCTTATGTAACAGAAGATTGTATTTGTTTAATTGAGCATGCCATTTGCTACAGAGTGAACACCACAGGTAGTTCTCTAATTACAGCAGTTCATTTAGTGACTGTTTGAAGTTACAATGGCACTGAAAAAAGTGACTTATGACCATTTTTCACACTTACAAGTGTTGCAGCATCTACATGGTAACATGATTTACATATGAATGCTTGACTTATATTTATGACAGTTGCAGTGTCCTTGGGTCCATGATCCCTTTTTGTGACCTCTTGACAAGCAAAGTCAATAGGGAAACCAGATTCACTTAACAACTGGGTTACTAATTTAAGAACTGCAGTGATTCACTTCACAAAAGGTGGCCAGAAAGGTGGTAAAATGCGGCAAAGCTCACTTAACATATTTCTCACTTAGCAACATAAATTTTGGGCTTAATTGTGGTCTCAAATTGAGGACTACCTGTATTTTTTTAAAACTAAATGATAGTAGAACCATATTAGAATTATATGTAATCAATTCTAATAAAATATGCTGACATTAAATATTAGAGGCAAACTTTCAATTATTAGTTTTAATATTAGCTTTTTTTTTTCAAAGAATTCTATTTATATACTGATGTTCACTATAGTTGTTATTTTAATATGCTGTTTTGACGACTATAAGCCACACTGAATCTATCATGAGGTGGGACATACGTTTTGTAAAAAACAAATATTTTCATGAATGATGAAATTACAAAATATCAACATTTGCATATAAATTGAACACTTCTAATCTATGAAGGATGATTTATATTAAAATATCCTTGCATCTACTATAAAATTAAAGAAACATATTGGGAATATAAGCCCTATATATTTTATATTATAAATAACATAAAACCCTAGAAAACCTAGAAACCAGCAGACTGAGTTAAAATCTCGTCTTAGTCATGAAAGCCAGCTGGGTGACTTTGAGTCAGTTACTGTCTCTCATCCCAACACCCCTCAAAGGGTTGTTGTTGTGGAGAAAATAGGTGGAGGAAGTATTACCGGAAGGTATGTTCATCTCCTTGAGTTATTTATCATCATAAAGGTAGAATATAAAATAAACAAATAAAATTAATTTAAACCTAATTTCATCAATGTCAATTCAGAAAATATTATCTTTTCTTTTCCTATAAAAACATCATCTTAAGTTTAAGATCACACAAATACCTTTTTTTTCTGTTTCTCAAGTTAATTTCTGAGAAAAAAACAGATTTACCAAAAGCAATTTTACAAGCTAAGCCTGTGTTCTTATTCCTTACTTGTTCATGTTAGTTTTGGCTCGATATCCGGAGATATAAGAAAAAGAAACTGCAAGTTCAGGTGTATATTTTAAGTAATACACCTCAATTTAATTTCCACAGTCATGAAACTTACTAGAGCTTTGGATAACTTGAAATTCAAAGGATAAAAGGCCATTTGGATTGCTTGAAGGTGTAGATGTCTCATCTGTCTGCAATTCCTTAAAGTAGCTGTCATTTGGTCTACTGTATATAGCCAGTTTAATATGATGATTAAGGTGCTGGCCTAGAAACCAGGTGACTGAGGATTCTAGGCCTCCCTTAGCCATGAAAGCTGGTTGGGCTACTTTGGGCCACTCTCTTTCTCAGCTTAACCCACCACAGAGTTATTATCGCTGTGGGTAAAATAGGAGGCAGGAATAATGGTTATGTGGGGAGTTTTTGTGTGTGTTTGTGTGTGTGAGTGTGCACACTATAAAAAATGGAATACTAATATGTGAGTGTTGTGTTTAGTTTTCAAAAACTGCCAACAGGCATTACATCCTTCAGAAGCATCTTTTCCCTATCAAATCTAAACAAATGTACAGCCTTACAAATTATTATAGTTCTGTGATAAAAAATCAGTGCTGTCATAATAATTTCTGTAAGAGGATAGGGCAGCACACAGTTCCTTTCTTCTAAAACCAAAGTGCTTTGGCTTCTTCACCTCAGTTTATCAGTGCCTTCTTGTAATTTCACCAATTATTGCCATCCACCATGTATCAGGAGAGTCTTAAGAGTGACATAATAGCTAAGAACTATGGCCTGTGCGACCACTACTATAGCGCTAAAGGCCTCATGGAGATGAAGCCACCTCATATAGGCCTATAAATATAATCTATATGGAAATTCCATCTTTGGTAATATCTCCGAGACTTTCAAGTATGTGTGTGAATACATGTTGTCCTCAACTTATAACAGTTCATTTAGTGACTGTTCAAAGTTACAAAGGTACTGAAAAAAAGTGAATTGTGACTGTTTTTCAGTTATAACCTTTGCAGCATCCCCAAGATCATGTGATCAAATTTCAGAAGATTGGCAACTGGCTCCTATTTATGACTGCTGCTGTGTTCCAAGGTTATTATTCCCTTTTGCGACCTTCTGACAAACAAAATCAATGGGAAAGCCAGATTCACTTAACAACTGGGTTGCTAACTTGTCAACTGCAATGATTCACTTAACAACTGTGGCGGGACAAGTCAGAAAATGGGGCAAAACTCACTGAAAAAACATCTCAGCATAAATTTTGGACTCAATTGTGATAGTAGGTCAAACTATCTTTGTATAAAAAATACAACTTATTTCTGTAGTTCTACTAAGACTATACAGTGTGGTTCCCACCAGTATAGTAATTCAGGTTCAAGCCACTGGTATCTGGATACAGGAATAAATACTTAGGAATTTCATTGGTCCAGATAGCATTGTGCTTCATTAATAACTAAAAACGGAAGAGAAAACTAGTATCCAAACTATTTCTGGCATATTTCTCATGGTACACATCCTGCTACTTGACTTTTAAAGTTTAGTTTAGTTTGTCATTAACGGCACCTCGTACAACAAAATCAAACACCATCTTCAGTGCGTATGATGACCATGAAAATAAACCCAAACACACATCCTTCACACTCCACACATCGACCCCGAAATCCCCAACTGGTTTCATTTCGTATATTTATTTATTTTTTTCATGATAATTCACTGGAACGACCAGTGAGAGAAGGGCGGGGAAGGCTCTGGCTCTCAAGACGGGAAAGAGAGTTTTAAACAATGATTCAATTAACGAACGAATCTTCATGCCTCATTTAAAAAACACTGTAAAATTGTTTCCACTAAATTAAGACCACATCACTTTTCCGGTTGGGTTCAAGGCTGCTGGGAGGCCCGAGCAGTTCGTTCGTATCCGCGCCTCGAAAAGAGCCACAACCCCGCTTTGGTGGAAAGCGCCTTTCCGCTTGATGAAGCGATGGGCGGGGAAGGTTTCGCTCGTTGGTGGCGCCGACGAGCCCGGTTAATTACATCTGAAGGCGGAGGCCGAGCACAACGGCAACTTCGAGCCGCCCTTCGCTTTCAGCGCCTTGCAACACCTGCAGGGGCAGCGAAGGCGAAGCCAGCAGGTGGCTGCTCCGCCCGCGGTCCCTTTCCACGCCGGCATTTTCAAGGCGAGGAGCACCGACGACGGACCGAAAGGCAGGGAAGAGCGCACGTGCAAAGGGCCAGGGCCGGGGCGAGCGCGCGTCTCCCTTCCCCACCCCGCCTCCATCCAAACGGCGACGGCCCGTCTCCAAGACTTTTTTTAAAAAAAAAGAAAAAGAAAAAGAAAGAAAGACCCTCATCAACCCTGTCTTAGTTCTTCCCTTGCTCGCATCGCTTTGAGCATTTGAACGAACGCCCAAATTTAAGTGTTACCTTGGAGCAAATTGCCCGTGTTTAGCCTGCCGGTCGCCGCTCGTTACCCAGAGGCGAGTTTTCGTGGGAATGGAATGAGAGTTGCCGAGGCAAAAAAAAAAAAAAGGAGCTTCTCATGCTGCAATGCGAGTCAGCGACTCTACGGACAAAAAAAAAAAAAAGGGGGGGAGCCTATCAAAGCAGGCTTGTTTCAAGAAGGGAGCCCGCCGGACTCGGTCTGCACCACTGGCCGCTTTCCCACCCCCAGCAGCATCACCTGCTTGCCACATTTCCTGGTCCACGCAAGCCCCCCCCCCCCACCCGCTCCGGCTCCATACCGGGTGCTGGGGGGCTCTCCGACTGCAAGAACGGGGAGCCTTTTCGCTCCTTCTGGGATTCTCTTTTGACAGCGGCGGCGGCGGCGGCGGCGACTCCTCCGGGGCCAGGTTTTCTGCCGGTTGAAAAAGCCGCCTCTTCGCGCTTCTTGCTCTGCTGCTTGCGCTGCTCTGCCTCCCGGAGGATGTCGAAAGGGTCGGATTCATCATCGAGCAGCTGGTGGAAGCGGTTGGCGACGGCGCAGCCAAAGCTCTCCTGCATAGTTGTGGCGGCGGCCACGGGGCTGGCCAGCGCGCCTTTCATTGTCGCGGTGCCCGTCAGCCGCTGCCGCTGCCGCCGCCGCAGCAGCAGCACCCACCCCTTTCCCGAATGCGACAGAAAGAAGCAAGCTCTCTTTCAGTACGGCCCAAGTAACCACGCCATGACGACTCGCCCGCCCCGTCCGACTGCACGACCAATCGACGCGCCAGCAATGCCTCCAGCCCTGCCTGAGCAACCAATCCAGAGCTCCGCTTTTTCTCGTCCTACCCAATAATGAGCCTCCCAAACATTGACCAATCAGCATCCGGAACTCTGCCTCACTCGAGCAAAGAAAACATGGGATCCCCACCTCTCGACAATTTCCCACGCCGCTGGCCGATGACGTAGAGCGTCTGTGGCGTCACGTGTTAGAGCCTTGAGTTATTCGGGGAAAGGGTTTGAGTGCTGCTTGACTGCTGCTCTGCCCCACTGAATCTAACACTGAAACATCAATGAATCTCACTCTAAAATGAAGAGGCTGTGACTAGTCCAATGGCTGAAGATGATCTTGAATCTGACGGGTGTGCTACGTGAGCTTCGTTGTTCACTTTGCAGACCCTTTATTCCTGTATTTCAACCCTGAGCTACAAATGTTCTCTCCTATTGATCTTCAATTTCTCTGGTTTTAGTTAAATGCCTTCAACAATCAACACTGCACCCTGACTCCATGCACATGTGGACATGTACTCCATGCACTCCCTGCACATATATTAATGTTCAAGTGGGAAGAGCAAAAAATAAATATTGTGTTAAAGTGAGAAACAGATTAATTTCAGACACATTGTGCAAGCTGTTCTCAAATTTATCATATTTTTTTTTGTTGTTGTTTATATGCCATCTCACTGTCAAGCAATTTCTTCCTAAATTATTATGCTGTTACTATTTTTTACTTTCGGTTTTTACTTTCCGACTTCTCTATTGTTACATTGGCAAAGTAGAGTCCATATCCTTCCCTCAAAACTAATCAAAAGCATTTCACGGTATTTAATTTTGGACCTATCAAAAATGTTCAATAGTTTTTAGCCATAATATGTATTTTATCTGAAATGATACTGAAAACATACTTAAGTTTAAAACTTTCCAGAAATAGACATTATGGCAACTGAATACTGTACACATGTTCGTGTATTTTCCTTGACAATATTGAAGAGGCTTGCATTCCTTTTTCCCAGGTTTGATCAATTGACCAATACCAGTTTATTGTACAACTTTTTGAGATCAGACAAGACCGGTTAAAAACGAAAGCTAAAATATCCTCTCTTTTATTATGCCAATTAGTTTGGATGAGATGTATTCATGTATACAATTAAACCTCAATTTGAAAACCTGTTGAGAGGAAGGAGTTTCCTTTGAAGATACTTTTGTGCATGCTTTTTAAATCTATGTCATTTTGCATGAATGTAAAAATATGCATCAGGCTTCTTGGCTCTCCCAAACCAACAAGATGTGGTTTTGCCATCTTGTCCAGCACTTCCTTCAGTTACGATGGAGAGAGCCAGGAAGAACAAAGTTCATAGGGAGTATTAAAAACTTGTCAGGCTGCAAAATCAAGCCCAGGTCAGTTCACTGAATTGTGAATGAGAGTTAAGGAAAGCACCTTCCTACTGCTATTGCACCAATATCATGGCAACATATCTGACTGCACCTATCAACGCAATATTTTCACTTGTTTTACTGCTTCTAATCTTCCCTCTGACACACCCATACATTCCCTTGATCTTCCCAGAAACATTAAAAATACAAGTTGATGGAATTATTTGGGATGTGTCCTTTATACCTGAACTATGGCAAATTGTAGTATGTTAAAGAGTTTATTATAATTTTATTATATAAGATTATATAATTATATCCTGCCTTTCTGATGTTAGCATGTAAATCACAGCAGTTATCTGTGACCAAAATCATAATCTAAAAATGAGTTTTTTAAAAGAAAAATAACACACATTATATATGTGTACTATATGCTCACACACACACACACACACACACACACACACACACACACGCCTTCCTAAACAAAAAGTGCAAGCTGAAAAATCATCAACAGAGGCATGGGCAGCGTGAAGAAATGTATGTCATGGCATGACAAAGTACATAATCTACCTGTCTGCATCTGAAATCAAATACAAAAACAATGAGATTTGCATCTTGGTGTCACTGCATGTACATGATTTCTTCTTTACTGTGATGACCTGTAGATCTATTAGTGTGGGGTCCTTGATGCTCTGAACTTAGTTTTACTGCAGCTGTTTCATTTCTAAACCAGGTTAACACAACACTAGTAGGGAGTGGGGTTTGGTCCCATTTTATGTATTAATGGCTTGCCCTGTCAGTGTTGGTGGGAGTGGTTTGTGCCTTGATTGGGCTTTTTATTGTTAGCTTGTTTGTCTGAATTGGTAATTCTTTGATTGGGATATCATTTGCTTGATCTTGGTTTGTTAATGTTGGTGTTAATCTCTGCTCATCTGGGTGTTGTTTACTGATGAGATGATTTGGTCTTTTTGTTTCTTTTTTGGAATTTTGATTGCCTCTTTTGAGTGGTATACACAAGTAGATGTTACTTATCTCTATGTACTGTTGATGGATGAATTGTCAGAGTGCCAAGCTTACAGGAATTCTCTAGCATTTTTTTTACTTGGTTGAGGATAGTTCCCATTTGAAACTATGGTTACATCTGTTCATGAGTTTTAACACCTTCTGACTGTTGGTTGGCGTTCATAGTTGCGGCCTGCTAGATTTCTGCCTATTTGTCCTACATACTGCCTGTTCTATGCTATTAATATTGAAAACTTATTGTTACCCCCATTTGAAATACACACACACACATAAGGGGCAAAATTAAAACCAGAGCTGTGACTGCCAATTTTACTTGTCTGCAGACACCTCTGCAGCATATTTCTAAAATCAATTGGAGAACAAGTGGTAAGTCTCCATCTCCTGCTGTTAACCGTAAAGCATGATTGCCCAGTATAAAAAATAAAATGGTACAATAAGATGGGTCTAGCAAGGCAGTTTTGATCATTCTATCTTGTTAGAAAAAAAATAAAGCCTTTTCATCCAATAGTAGATAGCAGGATTAATGTGATACCAATAAAATGTTCAGGAATAATTCCTTATGGCTTCAAATCATTATCAAAACTGAAGTTGCTCTAAAGCATGTAAGTAATCATCAAAGTATTGGCAAGGCAAACTTTAATATGATTCTGCAAGCACCTGTAGAAAGGCTGTCAAAGTGCCTTTCTTCGAGGGTTCAAATTTTCCCGCTGGGAGAGCTCCAGCACAAGAATACAGACAACTGCTTGAAAGCTGGATCTTTTTATTTTCAGGAAGGCGAGACAGCATGGCTGCGTTCCTGGGGCTAGCTAGCTAACTTCGAATGGTAAGTTCCTGGTTTTTATACCTTTTTCCTCCCTTTGTGTATAAATGCTCGTTTAGTGTTTAATGTTTTAGATATTAAAATCCTGTCAGAGTTTATTTTTTTGCCAGAAGGCAAACTTAGTGAGGCACGGAAAATAAACTCTGCGGGGTGGCTTGATTGTATCGTCGGTTTTTTCCTAATCTCTTTTAGCTTTATAATGGTTTTTCTTATTCATTTTGTAGTAATCTTCTATTTGTTTCCTTTGTGATTTATTTTGGAACTTTTGCCTGTTTGTTCTGCTGGTTTGGCATGTCCTGTGTTTGTAAGGGTTTTCCTTGTTTCCCTAGCTTTCTTAATGACTTGGCTTTTGTCTAGGGGGCTTCTTTCAATACCTTTCATTACATTTCTTTTCCTATGCAAGTTTGTTTTATGGCTGGCCTGATGTTCCCTTCGGGCTTTTCCTGCTTGGGTGACCCCACTGTCCTCATGGAGTTCCCTTTCCACACACCCAGCTAACTTTTCCACTGTTTTCATTCTGACTCAAGTTGAAGTTTCCAAACATCCCGCAAAAACGGTTCCAAACAGAACACATTCCAATAATCCAATTTTTACATGACCAGGGCATGTGTCATCATGGCTAGATCTTATTCCAGATATCGACACACTCCAAAGGAAGGTATCAAATATGCTTGGATGAGAGGGAGGAAGTGTGGACAGCTGAGCTTCACAAAGGATGACCAGCCTCTCACGGCAAAGACTGGACAATGGGCAGGTTTCGAAATCACTTTCCTCAAAAGACTTCGCTTCAAGCGTTTTTTCAGGCTCTTGTCGTAAACCGAACAGCTTTTGAAGTTGCAGTTGGTGTTTGCTGTTCCCGCATTCTGCTCTTTAAATGCATCACATGGTGACGAGATCACATGGTACACCGGCGCAGCGCGCCTTGGAAGTTGAGCTCGAGGGATCTTTGCCGAAGCCTGGGTCCAAACATCTGCTGCAAAAACACGTTTGCGGTACATTTTCACTTCCACCAAAAGAGACGCGCCCTCCAGCCAGCCAACTCCCCGCCACTCATAATCAGACCGCTCACCTGGGGAAAGATGGAGGCCGGCTTTGATTCATACCGGCGACCCGCCCTCCCAGGCCATTTTCGAATTCTGTTGGCTAGCATCGTAAAATGTCCGCCAATGGATGGACCCCAATGCCGCGAAGCCACGCCCAGCGTGTCTTTTTTTTCTAAGCGGTCCGCCTTTCGACCGAGGGTAGTAGGCGCTGCCTTTCTTAGTTATTGGCTGGGAGGGGCTGCCACTCCAATGACGTGTGCAGCCGATTCGACGATTGGTTCCGCCCAGGCGCGAAATGTAACGCGGGAAAATCTAGGGCTCTGTAGCGGTGGTCGAGGGTTACCGCTGCCGATGGTGAGAAGCCGCGATTGCTTCAGGCAGCCGGGCAGAGTTTGCGCGGGGTTGGCATCTGCACGAAGGAATCTTCCTGTCATGCACACCTGAAGCGTTCCTTTTCGGCCACCAAGGGGAAAAGCCAAGGGAAGCACCCGCCCGGAGGGACAAGGCGGTAGCAGCGACCCGCGGATCGAGAAGCAAAAGAATCTCGGACCGACGCAGCATGTCTGAGCTGCCGGGCCCTCCGCCCGTTCTCGTGTGTCCGGGAAGCTCCCCCAAGCGCGTCTTGGTCTCGGTCATCAAAACCACCCCGGTCAAGCCGCCGCTCGCTAGCAACGAGGATCCCGCCCGCATGTCCGTGCCGCCGCCGCCGCCGCCGCCGCCGCAGCCGCCAATCCCTACCAGCCCGGGCTTCAGCGACTTCATGGTCTACCCATGGCGCTGGGGGGAGAACGCGCACAACGTCACCCTCAGCCCGCCGCCGGCCGCCCCTCAGCCTCTCCGCGAGGGAGGAGGTAACGGCGGCGGGCTCCGGAGCGCCGTGGTCCGCTCCGCCGGAGACGACGAAGAAGCGGGAAGCCCCGACAGCGGTACCGGGAGCAACGGGCACTTGAAGGTGAGCGAACCCGGGAGAGACGGGCGGGGTTGTGGGAAGCGACGGTGGAGGGAACAAGGCTTCGCTTTAAAAGGAACCTTATTCGGAGCCCGGGGGCCTCCGCCCCTTCGCTCCCCAGCAGCGTCTCGCGGGGCTGCAGCTGTCAGTCATGTCCGCGGGTGATTCACCCTGCCGATGACGACACCCCCGCGCGCCAAAAACGCCCTTTTCTTTAAATGTCGGCCGCGCGCGCAGGACGCGCCGCCGAGGCAGGTGGCGCGGGTGCTTCTGGCGCCCTTTGCCCTTCCCCCTCCCCACTCCTCTTGTTTCCTCTCGGTTTCACCCGAGCTCGTTTAATTCTGGGCGGACGCGCTTTTCTCCCATAGGGTAACTCTGAAATGGTGCGGTAGGTTGAAACAGGCTCTGAAGGGAAAAACAAGACGCAGCGGTGTCATCTGAACCCGGAGTATTTTATTTTGTTAAGAGCGTCTTACGTAAGACAGGGCTGTGTCACGGGTTTTGCAGGTCCCTTCGCATCACAAAAAACTAACGTAGGTTGCTATGTACAGCGCCTTCAAATGGATAAGAGCCCCCTGAATTAGGAGTGCATCCCATTTAATGCTCGAACTAGCTCTTTATGACTTAAGAAATGTCTTCTCTATCACACACTCTTTATATAGTACTTTTTTGAGCGGCGGGGGGGGGGGGAAATCATTGTTTTAGATTGTTAACAGATTTTTTTAATTTACTAGGATGGGATTAGAAGAGGCCGACCAAGGGCAGAGACGGTCCGAGACCTAATAAGCGAAGGAGAGCATTCATCTAGCAGAATACGGTGTAATGTCTGCAACAGAGTTTTTCCAAGAGAGAAATCTTTGCAGGCACACAAAAGAACTCACACCGGTAAGTGGACTGGATAAACAATATCTCTTATTAGACCCACTGCTTTAGAATGATTTATCAAGCAACAACTTAGTTCTGATATGCTGTAATCCTCAGATTTTGAATAAGATGGGATTTGAAGTGGACAATCATGGATGAGAAGTTATTCACTTCAGGAGACTAAGATCTGCATTGGCCATGTTATGTTTTGTTACACCTTGAAATAATGTGAATTGGGATTAGGGCGTCATGGATTGTGTTTTTCCATTGATAGGGAGAAGCAATAATCCCATGAATTCTTAATTTCTTACAGTTTTCAGCTATTAAAGAGCTAGCTAAATATTTATAAGCACCATATTATAAGGAATAAAGCTGTATTTAACATATATTTAATTTTTAAATATGCTTAATTTTCATAAAATTTATTCTGTTCACTCCTTAAAGTTTAATTAGGAATTTTATTTCTTACTGAAGAATCTTTGTATATAAATGCAAAATTGTTCAAGTGGCTATGATAGGAAGTTTGTTTTACAGAAAAAAGTTTTTAAATGGTCTAGAAAAAAGACTTAACAGCATACTTGCAAAAAAAATTATTTAGTTCGGCTCTTATCAGATTTTAGCATCCTTTCAAACTAATGAACAGAGTTAAAAGAAATGATACAGATAATCCTCAACTTATAACCACAGTTGGGACTGAAAGTTGAGAACACACCCATCAGAACAATCTGCATTTAAAGACAAAGCCCACTCTTGAAGACAGCAAAGTCCACATTTTGGACAGAGAGGACAGCTGGTCAAAGAGACAGTCTATGTCAAAACTGAACATCCCTCAAGAGAGGGGAAGGGATATAACATCATCTATCCCCAGTCTACACCACAGGGGTCAAACTCGATTGCATCACAGATTGTGACATATCAAGACTTTTTTGCCTTTGCAGAGCTGGGGTGGTGTGGCCTGTGCATGACGTATCCAGTCAGTGGGATACCAATTTGACAGACCTGTGCAACACAGTCCTTTCAGCAATTCTAAGAAGGCTCCACCACCATTTGCACTGCTCAAGTGACCCTAACTAAACAGATATATCTCAGAGTGGCCTTATCAACTCTAAAAGAATGCAAATGACCAGTTGTTTGCATAAATCCTTCTATTCCCCACCATCCAGTTACAGCTGAAGAAGCTTCTTGTATGAGAAGCAAAAGTCTTCAGAGTAAAACCAACTCCAGTTCCCTCTTGAAAAAAAGCATCTTTGGCACAGTTGGGACCAGAATTTTGGTCACTAAGTGATGTGGTCAGTAAGCAAGTCATCACATGACTGGACTCAATTTTATAACCATTTTTATCATGTTAAGAAAGTCCCATTAAGTGAATTGCACACAATTTAGCAAATCTGGCTTTCCCAATTGATTGCTTGTCAGAAGCAAGGGAGATTGTAGATCATGATCATATGACTGGAAAGGTGTTATCGATTGTAATTTCAAGAACAGGTCATAGGTGACTTTTTTTCAGCACTTGTCATAACTTTTGAACTGCCATTAAATGTAAATTGAGATCTATTTGTAACATAACTCAGACAGGTTCTGGCAAATTTTAGCAAAATGAGAACTTTGTTTATTTTCTGTAAGAAATTCCTGAAAAAAACTCAAGAGAGGGATTTTTCCCCCCTTAGGTGAAAGACCTTATTTGTGTGATTACCCAGAGTGTGGGAAAGCTTTTGTTCAGAGTGGGCAACTTAAAACACATCAGCGTCTCCATACAGGAGAGAAGCCTTTTGTCTGTGCAGAAAATGGTGAGTCATGAAAAAATTACTTTCATTCAAACTGCAGTGAATAAATGTCTTGAAAATAAGCCAACAAAATTTCCTAATTTTCATCTTATTTTAGATGAAATTTAAATGATATTTAGAACCAGATATCCTATGTTTTGCCATGAATAGCTTGGAAAAACATGATAGCCTCTAAGCAATATAGTTTAAAAACCATACTACGTAATGGGGAAGGGGCAGATTTCATAGATAATCTCACTCCTATGTTCCTTCAGAAATCAAATCAACCGAGGACAGAAAAATTCCTTATGTGTTTTTGTTTGGGGGGAGTCTAACTGTATTTCTGACTGATACTTTCTTCAATTAAGGATGTATAAGCAGATTCACACATGCAAACCGCCATTGTCCCAAGCATCCATATGCAAAATTGAGACGAGAAGAACCTACAGATGGGCTGAACAAAAAGCAAACTGCAGACAACAAAGCTGTTGCTGAATGGCTGACAAAGTACGTATTTATATAAAAAGCAACATTAAGAATTGAGAGAAATTGAACAGACACTTGTTAACCAACAGTTCTGTATTCTGTGCAACCATGGCCAGGATGCTAATAAAAGCTTCCTATTCTTTATTACCTCAAGGGTCAGATAGGAGAGGGGAGTTGCTTACACTGAAACAATTTTTGTCTTAATTTGGGAACGGGTTGGCAATATTATTTCACTAATGGTTTTCTAATGCTCAATTTTATCTTTATTAACAGGTATTGGGAAATGAGAGAACAGCGCACTCCTGTGTTGAAAAATAAATCTATTCATAAGCCTGACCAGGAACAGCAAGACCCCATGGAATATCTTCAGTCTGAAGATGAGGAAGAGGAAGAAAAAAATACTGCTCATTCGTCCCTTTGTAGCCGCCTTCAAGAACAGCGTGAACGCTTACATGGGGCACTGGCACTCATTGAGCTTGCCAACTTGGCTGGAACCCCACTGCGACAGTAATAGAAGAACTGGAGTGTGGATTAACAAAATGTACTGAATTTTGTTATTTAAACCAATTAGCTTCTGGCATAAGCTAAGCACCTTATTGGCTTCCATAGGCTGCTATTATGTAGAACTTATGAAGAATGTTGTTACCCTAGAAAATGGGGTAAACGAATTGCACTTTTTATATGGTAAAGCTTTTAAAGTATTTTGTAAATAGGAAATTGTATGATGCAGTATGTAACATGATCATCTTATAGAAAGCTAGATTTGCAAGATTAGGGTGCTTTTAATCACAGTTGCATGGAAGTAAATCACTGCAACCAGTGAAAATTGCTTCCATAAAAACAGTGTTTAAAGATGGGATGCCAGTCATTCTTTATTTCAGTTCTCACAGGAAGCACTTTCTGAACCTGTATGGGAATAATGGTACATACATTCAAAGTAAATTAATAGGTTTTTTTAAATTGGATGTAATCAGTGAGATGTACCCATGCTGTTTTGAAGATATTTTATCTAATATTACTGACAGATGCAAGAATGTCTTAATTTTATGGCAGAATAGATGAATTGGATAGATTTTGATTTAGAATCTTCTTTGTGACTGCTGACATGGAGGCTGACTTTGCTTTTATGGATAGATACCTTAAAGGTCTTTTGGTTGAGCAGCACTTAACTGTTCCCATTATAAATGTGGGAATATTTGCACATTGTTGGACTCTTCTGTAACTGAGTGATTACTCTTGCAAATTCTAGGCATTGTAATAACATCAGGTATGGGTTTCAGTCAGAGCTCTTAAACCCTGCAACAATGGCATGCGTGTTTTGTTCATGGAGATATTTACAGGGTAAGGTTGGTTTGAGTATATTTTAGAATTTCACTAGCAAACACTAAAATGTTGCTTCAGAATATTTTCCCGCAGATAGGGTTTGGTTTGAGGTGTTTTATTTTATTTTATTTTTTTTGCGTGATGCCACCTTATTACTTTACCTGAAATTTAAATGCCAGGTTGTTTTCACTAATTGTAGCTTTCAGCAGTAGTTACAACTGTGAGATGTTTAGGCTATATTATTTCCCTAAGTGAAAATGTAGTACAGCACTTAGTGCTTTTGATCACTTAAAGGAAAACAAAAGTTCTAGTGGTATACATTAGAAATAGTTCTAAGTAATTTATCATATGCCAGATGTGTGCCTTGCTAACTGTCTGTGTAAACAATACAAGTGCATTATAGGTTAACAATTTTGATTTTAGAAAGAGTCAAGGCTTCTGGCATAAGAACAAAATCAGTGATATTTATCAAAATAACTTTTTTCAATGATTCAAGCTTCTTACTAGATGGTTTTTTCCTCCTAGTTCCAGCTATACTTTCATATCCTGGAATTACATATTAATGTTGGCAAATGGCTGTAAAACCAGAAAGTTAGTGCAGTTTATACATTTGACATAGTTTTATTTTGGGGGTTGTTAGGTTTTTCTGAAACCTTCATCTTTAAAACAAAGCACTTCAACTTTGACCTTTGGGCTACATTTAAAGTTATATTAAAGCATTTAGAAAATCAATGTAAACTTTGCACTTCATGGAATCCAGTTGATGCCATTATAGTAAATTTTTATGATTATATTGCCCAGCTATGAAAGTAAGGCCTAGTTTGATGATGTACAAACATTTCCCCCATTTCAATATTTTATTTACACTGAATGCATATTGAGAATATGTATTTACTTAAAACACATTCTGCCTAGCTATAGGCAAATCAAGCTGCTTTACCAATTATGTATAAAATACATCTTTGGGCAAAAAAAACTCCAGATAACCATTTGTAAAAAGTTGGATTTTTTAAGAATGGAAGTTCAAGAATTCTCTGCTGTGTATGATTCAGCTGTACTTCTGGCATGCTGTAATTCTAATAAGCTTTGAATAAAATGTTGCCTGGATTTTATATCTGTATTCATGGTAATGTCATGAATTTCTTTGCAGTATAGAGATCTTTGGGTATGTTGTAAACTCCTCCCAAATTTCTGGACAAGTCCCTGCAGATTTAATAATTATTTTGATAATTTAATATTTGACAGCTATTTTGTATGAAGAAAATAAATCCTTCAGTTTAAATTTTCATTGTAGAAAGCTTTGGACATATCTCACCATACTCCATTTTTTTTTAAAGTCAATATGCCAAATGTTCATACCATCAATATACACTGGGATTCTTTGTGCTTTATTGTTTTCCTAATTTCTAACTGCATTTGTGTTTTTTACAATAGTAACAATACAGACATTTTAGGTTATTTTCATGGAACTTTTTTCCAAACTGCATTTAATTTAGAATTGGTCTGTATTTGAACTAGGATTTTTATATTGTGTAGATTTACATTCAGAATTTGAATTAATCCAATTTTCTAATTAAGACACTTGTTTTAAATTACTTATAACCATCTATTTACATAAAACCTAAAGCTACCTTAGCAAACAGGTCTCTATCATATGAGCTAAATCATTCATACTTTATCCCAAAACAATATTTACAACATTTATAATGCAGTGAATCTGATCATGCAAAATAAAACTATGGATTATCAGATTTAACCAATAACTCCCATATCTCATAGCATCTGTGAAGGAATGTAAAGCTTTATTTGGTAAGGCTGTATTTTGAGAAACCCACTAAAGGGCGAAGAAAAGAGTGAGACATTAATGGGGGACTTGGAAAAGAAGTATAAGAAAGAAACTCCTGTCTTGATTTTGTTTGATGTAAGATGGGACAGAGAAAAACTTGGCCAAGCCTTCAAGATTCAATACAGCTACAGCAATGAATAATGAGGTAGCATTAACAGAATCTCAATGGTATCTGCTTTTTGACTTGGTCTTAAAGGGTTGATAACCTTTCAAAGGAAATAAACAGTAATTACTGTGGCAGTGATCCAACTGAGGTGGAGAAGGAGCAACAAATTTGAACTGGAACCAATGGGGTATCTGATGTGAAAAACACATTCTGACATTTCTAACAAATGCTAAGATGATGGAGGAGAAAGGTCATGACCTTTCCTGGCAGCAGTAGCTGGTAATAAGATGGCCTTCCCTTGTTTTGTGGTGCTAATTTCACATTTGCTGTGGGAGAGAAAAACATTGCTTTATGTATTAAAAGATAGGAAATGTACATTTAAAAAAAGCTTTCTGGATAGCTGCACTTCTAGTCTCCTGACTAAAAACTAATAGAGGTTGCTCTGGCAAAAAAAAAAAAAAAATGGTTTTATTTGCCTTTTTTCAAACAATGAATTTACTGGAATGTGGTACATAGTTAAAAAAAAAAAAAAAAGTGTTTGTTTTTCCATAAGAGATGGCTGCTAACAACCAACGGAGCAATTCGCTTCGCCCCAGTTCTAGATCACCGTCAGGCTTAAACAAAAGGGTGAGCCGAGCTCTCAACCATCTTTTTAAGGTGGCAGACCCGGCACCCAAAGCAAGAACCCTTTCAAGTAACTCGTGTCTCTGACCGAACGGAGAAGAAACGCTGCTTCTGGGAGAGAAAATGTCCTGATTTTGGCTAGCTCAACCTTTCCCAGCTTCTCCTCGTCTTCTGCGTGTCGTGAGACCACAACTTCCAGTTCTCTCAGCAGCAGCAGCAGCAGCAGAGCTGGGGGTGAAAAAGGGCTGGTCTCGGGGCAGGCGATTATGACGACTTTTAACGCTCCCTCTCGTCCTCCGTGCTCAAAACGCGTCAAGAAAGCCAGAGCAGCGCAAATCCCCTCAGCTCCACAAGTCGCCCAACAAAAGCGGCTTGCTCCAGGGCGCGGCCAAAGTTTCCCCCGCGGCCGCTCGGCTCCGTGGCGTTTTAACGGAAGAAAGAGGGTGTCACAGCCGCGCGGGTGGGGACAGGCAAACAGGGCGCCAGCTTCTTCCTGTTCGGCCTCGTTTCCTTTCGCGAGGAAGGGCTAAAAGTCGCCCTTTGCTTGGCCCGGCGGGGATGACCGGCAGAGGGATACCTGTTGCACAGGTGCGAAACGATGAAAGCCTCCAAGAAGCCGGACCAGGAGCCGGTTGCATCTCCCCCCGCCCCGTCCCCCCCGCTGCCCAAGCTGCTCTCCGCCCTTTTCTATGGGGCCTGCTCTTTCTCGATCGTTCTGGTAAACAAGACAGTGCTGACGGTGTACAGGTGAGATCAGAGGAGGAAGGCGCTGCCGCGAACCTGTTGGAAAACGGGGCGGTTTCGGGCTTCACGTCGGCCCACCGTCGACTGGGCAAAGCGACGCCTCCCTTCCCTTTCATCCCTATCTCTGCGGAGGGGGCTTTTTCCGACGCTGCGACTTCTAGAAACGCGGTCGCGATTGGCATGGCGCGTTGTCTTCTTCGTTTCCCGCCTTCAGATAGGTTTCCCGCCTCTTAATTTTATTGAAGCGTCTTGGGGCTGCTTCCTCGTTTTCTGGAAGATTTCTGTGCCCAGCCTCGAAGAGAGAGAAATACTTATTTACGACTGTCTCCAGCTCTTCCCAAACTGACAGGTGCATTATTATTCTTATTTTTTAAATGATTTTGATTGGCGGCCGGAGAAATACGAGCTGCAGTCAGACGGGTTTCAAAGTTCTTGCTCACCTCATCCTACAGTGGAATTGGATGTTGAGAATGCATTTCTTCAGTCACAGGCCTTGTTTAGCCAAGGCTTGACTGCCCAGGTCCGAGCTGTAATATTTCAGCTGATGGGGGTGAATAGATAGGTTTACAGTAAATGGATTCTTCTTGCCATCTCGTGGCTGTCTGGAATTTTGTAACCTGTAAACCTTACCAACAGTAAGGACTTTTGTGATTCAAACAAATGCTTTCATTTAGTTTTACGATTACTTCACTAGATCGAGACATTAAACATTAAGCCATTTTATTACTAGTCTGCAATATTACTATTGTAACCCAGAACTAGGATCTTTTCCAGGAAATGTATCTCAAAGTAGTTTACACTTTACCATTAATTGCTCTCAGTGGTGGGATTCAAATTGTTTTACTACCTGTAAGTAGTAAACTTACAGGTAGACTACTGTTAGTAAACTACTGTTTACTGTTAGTAAACTACTGTTTACTAACAGTAAACTACTGTTCTGTAGGCAGGGGAAGGATACTGTAAAATCTCAGGTCAGAGGTGGTGTTTGACGGTTCTCCGAACTACTCAAAATTTCTGCTACTGGTTCTCCAGAAATGGTCAGAACCTGCTGAAGGCCACCTCTGCTTGCTCTGGATCTCAAATGCAGGCCCAGAGTCCTGTGATCAGCCAGGAGGAGAAAAGTAATGTGTGTTGTATCATTGAAAAGTAATTACAAAGTTAAAACTTTCTACACTGAGGCTATAGAAACTGAATGCCAGTGGACCATTAAAAAATCCTGATGTACAAAGTAGCTCTTCTCCAAGCAGAAATATTTTTACTAGCAGAGAGAGAAATATTTGGAGCCATAATTGTGCAGCTGAGATGGGTCAATCACATCAAACTATGTATGTGCTCCAGAAATATTGTTAACTCTTTGTGGGCCTCTAGCAGTTAATTTGATTCTTGTAGTCCAGATCTTGTGGCTCTAATTTCTATTTTAGCGGCTTACCACAACTCATGAATTTGCTGTAATTACTGACAGGTGTAATTCATGATTTATGACTTATTATGGTGTGTAAACCTGGCTTTTTGCACGAATACATTTCAGACATGTTGACCCATCCAATTTATCATCCACATTAAGAGTTTAAACCCTGCAACAGCAACAAGGATTCAGCAAAGAAAAATAACAACCCCAAACTGATGATAACTAACAAATAAGAACTTCAGGTTTGGCAACAAACAGAGATGACTGGATAGCAGTACTCCATATGGCCAAAGACCCAAGTCCCTTACAAGCCAGGCCATATTTCCAGACAAGTCATGATCCTATGCAAGATTATACAGCCTATTGAGCTATGGGAGGGCTCTGAGGCCAGTGTAGTTGGATCAGAAATGTGACATTAATTCTAGCACCAGTAGATGGAGCCTGCAGGCCTTTAATGAAACAGATTGGCATAAGGAAACAGGTCTATCAAATGGGACATGCATAGAACAGAGAAGAGTAGCTTCCTTGCAGGACAGACTCCTGGAACTGATTAGCAGCAAACATTAATATTGGATTTCTATCTTGGTTGTTAGTAGAACATTTGCCACATCATAGCCTGACACTTCATTTGCAGGTTTCTTATTCTTGGCGTTTTTCTGGCTATTTTTATTGCATGGTCTTGTATAACCTTGATTTTCGCATGTTTTTTAAATACATTATTTTAAACACTTTATTATTTTCTCTATTACAGGGGTGTCGAACCCTGACACCTTTTAGATCTGTGGATTTCAACTCTCAGAATTCCCCAGTCCACAAGTCTTAAAAGTTGCCAAGGTTGGATAACCCTGCTCTATTATTTTGTGTAATAAGAAATAATAGGCTTGATTTGCTTCTAAAGTGTACATTGTGTGTATTGCGTTACATACAAGTAATCCATATGTGACCGTTGCACTTGGATAACCATTTTTTCTGTTTAAACAAGTTGCAGAGATTTAACAATTTAAATATTGATAGCTTCTGATATATGCATGTTTGCATATATGTGCCCTTTCTTTCTAAACTGAAATATACAAGAAAATCACACACACACTAATACATACATGCATAAACAAATGTCACTTTTATTTTCCTTCTAGATTCCCATCTCCAATGTTTCTAGGAGTAGGACAGGTATGTTCACAGATAAAAGTGGTAAATATTTCAATTTACAAATATGGGTTTTCCAGTGGTTGAAGAGTGAAATGCAGATGATTTGCTTCCACTTAAGAGAGTTCTCTTTGTTTACACCCCTCTCAAGAGTTTTTATAAAGTAGAATTGTAACAGGGATGGATCATATTCTGGTTACTGAAACTATATTAGTGTTTTGGAAGTTCAGAGAAAAGTAGGTGTTATACAAAGTGAGCAGGATCAAGATTTTCCTTCAGAGAAGGGATTTTTCTTTATTTTTGTAAATAATGCTACTTTAGGATTAATGTTTTAAAGCATGCTCTATTTTTCAAAAAATCTTCAGTTGAATGAGAGCACAAAAATGTATGAGAACTCCCATGCAGATCAAACTGGGGTTCTGTGTCCACTGGTGTAGTTTGCAAACTAAACTGCGTAGAGGTTATTAAAAACAAACCAAACAGGCCTTCATAACAGCAGTGTCTATAACCTACAACAACTGCATATGGAAATGATATGTTGTTGCTATGTGTAATTGTTTTTGCTCCCTTTTAGATGGTAACCACTATTCTCATCTTATATGTGTCAAAATTAAATAAAATCATTCATTTACCTGATCTTGACAAAAGCATCCCTAAAAAGGTAAGAATGACTAACTCTTTGCATGGGTTTTAATATTGCCAAGTTAAAAAAAAAGTTCCTAAATTCTATTGGCACATACACATAATCTAGTTCTGTGCTTATATAATCAAAGTGTCAGGGCATTAATTCTCTAAAGTTAATTGGTAGCTACAAGGAGAACTGTACTGCATTTTTCCTAATGTTATTTACTTTGTTAGAAGGAATTCAGTTACTCCAACTAACTCTGCAATGTTTCTTCAAGTTGTTCATCAGCATTTCCCTTAGAATACTTATTGAGAAATAAAAAGTAATCAAGTATATTGATTTATCCACAAGTTATGTTGAATGTCAACCAGTCCATTTCTTTTAGTGTTCAGTCACCAAATTAGAGCTAAATTAAACACAAAATGGTTTTTAATTTTTGCTCTAAATGCAAGGTTTGGGATCTATGGTAATAGTGCTGAAAAGTTATCCTCACCTGTGCCAAGGGGTTTCAGTTCACACATTTTTAAAAAACAAATCAAAACCATAGAAATCATATTATAGCTGACTCTGTTTGCAACTGAGGTTCACTCAGCAAGTCATTAAACAAATGATGAGCGAGTAACCTGTCTCATGCCTGGGATTTTATTTTTCCTTGTGGTGATATGGGCCATAAGGCTCACAACTGGGAAAGTCGCAATGTCATTGAAGTGGGAGAGCTACAGTTTCCACGTCTCTGTGAGTAAGTTTAAGCAACAAAATTAGAGAAGTTTGGGGCAATGGGTTAAAGCCCAGCCCTTTTAAACATCCATCATAAACATTGCACACATGTAAAAAGAGGTGGGGCCATTTTCAGGTGAAAGGAAATCTAGCATGTTTGGAAGTAACCCTCCTCACCAAGGACTAAGTGTTTGCAGGCATGGTGTAAGAGTTTAAAGTCCGAGAGTGGGATGGGGGCCCTTTTGGAGTGAGAAGAAAAAGATTAAGAGATGAAAAGGGTGGAAGAAACAGCTGTAGGCCTTCTTTGTTCATGCCTGCCAAACTCCCCTGACCCTTCAAAGAGGCCTGGCCTTGAAACAGCTCCTTTGCTTGGCTCAGAACAAAGCTCTTCCCTACAAAAGGGGTGCCAGCTGGATATCAAGAAAGCCAGCTCTTGCCAAGGTAAAGGATTGCCCACGCTTTCTCAGCCTAGGCTGCCTCCACAGACTTACCAGGATGGGAGAGACCACAGGAATGCATGCATTCCTATTGCAAGATGCTTAGTCCCTTCATTTGTTGAACGCTCACATAGTTATTTGACCAACTGAAGCTTCAAAGGAGACAGCATTTGTTGTAAAGCTTTGTCTTTGAAAGCTTAAAAGGACTAGTGTGAATCTCTCAATCTTCCTTTTCCTTGGTGGATATTTGCTTTTGGCACATGCAAATTCTCTACATTAAGGAGTTACTGCCACTCATTTTACCCTTACAGGAGAATTTGCATGGTAGAATTGCTAGATTCTTTCCATGGATGATGATTATTGTTTTCCATCATGTCCTTTTAAAAATAAACCCAGTGACACATAACATTGCTGTTGCTTTTTGCATGTATGTGAATTGCACAATGATAATTATTTTTGAATAAAGATCAAAACCACAAAATATTGCAGATTTTGGGAAAGTGGAGTCTCCAGATATATTGTTTGGGGGGGGAAACTCTGCTAATCTAATATTATGGCTCTTGGAGTTTTGATTCTAGATCAGTTCTATACAACCAAGATGTTTGTGATCATGCAATTATTCGAAAACTCCATTGTTCTCAGTAGGTGGCAGCACTTAGTTAAACTTGGTTTATCTCATAAAAAAACAATACCAGACTTGTTAGTGCTGAGATGAAGAATCACCAGGAGATCACCAGGCTATTGAGAAGGCTGGGAATTGGGAAAAATCATCTGGATGAAGGAAGTAGAAAACTATTTCTCTACTGTTGCTAAGTAAACACCATGGATATAGGCATATATAGCCATTGTCATCATGATGGGTTCAATAATTGTATTGATATAAGCAGGAGCAAGATCATGCAAAGAATCAAATGATAACAAGTGATGTTCATTGATAAAGCCTGCTAATTTGTCTGTTTCTATTGATGTTAAAAAGCCTATGGTTTATGAATTAATTTGAATAGATTTCTTCCAGAATGGAGTGAAACGGCATAATCTGAATGGTGCATTTATTTTATTACAGTTGTTTCCACTTCCTCTGATTTATATTGGAAATCATATAAGTGGATTATCAAGCATAGGCAAGCTAAGGTATACTAAATTCCAGGAGGTAAACTTAAACTGATAGTTTCTTTTTATTTAATCCTTTGTAAATTTCAATTCCCCCCCCCCCCCCAAGACCATTAAAAAGGACAATATTTTTGCCCCAAAGCATTCTCATCTTGCTTGCCAAAGCATTGCTTTGGACATTCCAGTGTATAAAATAAGTTTATAATGTTAAGTGTTGGGCTTAGGAACTAATTACCTGTAAAGAGACTTTGCCATTCTACTTTCCATCTTTGTGTTTTGACGTTTTCTTCCTCTCTACTTTTGGTGACTGATGTGTTCTTCATCTTTGACTGCTGAAAGTAGACATTCAAAATGGACATTGATTAAACAATGGGCCATTCATCGTATGAAAAATTAGGTGGGGTAGTTAAGAATGTATTGCTTGGGGAGTCTGCTGCCTGAATAGATAACTGCATGTCATGTAAGAGTTTTATTTGAGTTCGGTCTCATCCCATTGCTTAACAGATTTGTAGGTGAATCACAATGCACGGGTTTGGATATCTACGTCAGTACATCAAGGAAGCATACCTAAAGCTCTTTCTTGAGTATAGCTCAGTAACATGGTATTTAAGATTCTAATGCATGCACTACCCTCGTATTTTCTGATCCCATAAGCTTTTGCCAATTATTTGTTTGATGTCTGGACCATTGCATGCAGCTATGTGGAAATATCTGGAAAGGTTGCTTGCCTTTCTTTTGGGCATGTACTGGTCATTTCACACTCTGCTGAAAGAAACACACGGTGTGCTCATAAGTATGTGTGATTATTTTAGTTTTTTTGTAACCAGGAATAAGTATTTGGAATTTGCACCCTATGGATTTCTAATTATCTGTTAATCTAATACAGTAATATTAGGACATTCTTCTGTATTAATATGAAAAGGGTTATGCAGTGGTCATGTAGGAATCCCTCTCAGCAAGGGGGCTTCCAGTCCATGTTAAAGAAAACTATTAGTTTCTGACTTGGCTCACCAAAATCTTTTCCATAGCTGCCTCAATTCTCAGCATTTAGATAGCTATTCATGGAAAATACCATATCACTGACTACTTGAGAACTAATTTTAATTCAGTTAAAAGGAAATTCCTGGAAACAAATTGTATGATACTGATGCCAAGTTTATTTTCTATTTTTTAATTCTTACTTCCAATTATTCTACTGTCTAAACTTTCTTTGGTGTCAGACTGACATTTGGCTTCGCAACTGAGCATTCATTTAGATGCATTCTTAATGTCTGATGAAGCTGAGGATGAAAGTAGTAAAGATAGATACCGTACATACTCGCATATAAGCCGACTCTAAAACGCAATTTTTTTTTTTCCAAATTTGGGGGTCGGCTTTTACGCGCATAAATCTGATCTCACACAAACGACATGACGACATGACGCCACTTCTCAGATCACGCAATATCATCGATATTACCATACAGTCATACATACATACAGCACATTCTTTTTACTCTGGGCGCCTCCATTTTGCTTTTTCTACCACCAGATCATAACATGCTCTGATTGGTTAGTCATTCACGTGACCGCTTTCATGTTTGCGATCGTCACGTGCAACTTTGTGTCCAGTTTCTTTGCGTTTGTAGTAGTAAAATTCATTAAAATATACCCATGTCTGATGTTAAAAGAAAAAGAATGTTGTATGCTGCTTCTTTTAAACTCAAAGTAGTGAAGGCTGCAGAGGAAACAAGTAACCTTGAAGCAGCAAGAACCTTTGGATGAGAGCAATATTAGAAGATGGAGAAAGGATAGTACATTGGATTGCACTCCCAATTCAAAACATACACAAAGAGGGCCCAAAGCTGGGCAATTCCCTGAAATGGAAAAGGACATTCTGGAGTGGTTTGAGGCTCAAAGGCAGAATGGCTACAGTGTGTCTAGATTGGCCGTGCGCTTACAAGCATTGCAGATGGCCAAATCTGGAAAATACCAAGGTACCTCAACCTTCACTGCTTCCCCGGGCTGGTGTACAAGGTTTTTGAAGAGAAATGGGATATCACTAAGACAAAGAACAAAAATAGCCCAAAAGCTACCATCAGAATTTGAGGAAAAGGTGATGAACTTCCAACATTTTGTGATAAATAAACGAAAGACTGATGATTTTCCTCTCAGCAGGATTGGCAATATGAACGAGACCCCTATGTGCTTTGACATGCCAAGCAGTAAAACATTGAACCAAAAGGGTGACAAAACAGTTCTTATTAAGACAACAGGGCACCAAAAAACCCATTTTACAGTGATGCTGAGTTGCACTGCAGATGGGGTAAAGCTACCCCCAATGGTAATCTTTAAACAAAAAACCCCTCCAAAGGACAAATTTCCCAGTGGTGTGCTCATCCATCAGCATCCAAAAAGACGGATGGATGAAGAAGGCGTAATCAAATGGATAAATCAAGTGTGGGTGCGCAGAAATGGAGGTCTTCTCAAGAAACACTCCATACTAGTCTGGGACCAGTGCAGAGCTCACCTAACCGAAAAGGTAAAAAGGAGTCTAAAGGAGTCAAACACCATTCAGGCAGTCCTACCAGGAGGGTTGACTGGAATACTACAACCCCTAGATGTCAGCCTGAACAGGCCCTTCAAGACACACATGCGAAACCTGTGGACACAGTGGATGGCAGATGGCAAGGCTGAACTAACAGCCAAAGGAAACTTCAAACACCCTCCTTTGCCCACAGTTGTGTCTTGGGTGAAGACTGATATGATTTTACAAGAAATGGTACAGAAATCCTTTTTTAAATGTTGCATTAGCAACAAATTAGATGGCACTGAAGATGACGTTGTATGGCAGGAGGATAGCAATGAAACTGAAAATGAAGACAGTGATGAAGTGGCAAAAAATGAAAATGAAGATCAAGATGAAGAAATGTGGGATGAAGATTGTTGTAACTATGTATCATTTATGTGCTTTCAATTGTATATCAATGC